>PVIU01000116.1:148266-217449 GCA_004026605.1 Ondatra zibethicus
CTTGGTGCCAGCAGCCTTAGTGACCTTGAGCACATTGAAGCGCACAGTCTTGCTCAGGGGCCTGCACTCTCCCACAGTGACAATGTCGCCGATCTGTACGTCCCTGAAACAGGGGGACAGGTGCACAGACATGTTCTTGTGACGTTTCTCAAAGCGATTGTACTTTCGGATGTAATGAAGATAGTCCCGGCGGATGACAGTGGTCCTCTGCATCTTCATCTTGGTCACAACACCGGACAGGATCCGACCTCGGATGGAGACGTTGCCAGTGAACGGGCATTTCTTGTCAATGTAGGTGCCCTCGATGGCCTCCTTGGGCGTCTTGAAGCCTAGACCGATGTTTTTGTAGTACCGAGGGAGTTTTTCCTTGCCGGTTTCTCCAAGCAGAACACGCTTCTTGTTTTGAAAGATTGTGGGCTGCTTTTGGTAAGCACGTTCTGTCTGAATGTCCGCCATCTTCCCGGCAGCCTGAGGAAAAGAGGTGGGCTAACTCCCGGGTTTCCTTCTTCCAGTTAATGGTAATCTTATACCTAGTACTGCCTCGCAGTGGGGATGTTTCTGCCAAATTAACACGAGGGAAAATAGAGATTAAGTGCTTGGTTGGGAGCTGACATTTGTAGACTGTGAAGAAGTTCAGCTCGGTTGTGTAAAGCACCACTTGGGTTTTATGATCATTTTCTATTTTTAAAATTCTTTCATTTTCTTCCCGATTCAATTAACACGTTTTTATTTAGTGCCTACTGTCTGCCCAGTACTTCCCTCGTAATTCTAGGAGATATAAAAGAAGCCTCCGAGAAACAATTTTTAATAACCCTGCCAAGTAGAGTCCTGAACTGAGTTGGAGAGGTGTGGAGGGCTGACACAAATGGGAAGGGGCTGGAGGTGCCGCCCAGATCCTCTCGATGGGGAGCAGCAGAGAAGAGAGCAGTAAGGGTGGCCAGGGGGCCAGCCATTCTAGATCACCCTTAGAAGTCTGCTAGCTGAACTTCACCTTGGGCGATCACTGGAAAAGACCAAAAAACCAGAGAGAGAGGTAACTAACGATGGGGTAGCTGAAAGGGAAAGACACGGAGGAGCTGATGCCATGTGCCCACGATGAGGGGCAGCAAAAATACAGTGTAATAATGAGCACTAGTAGCTGGGCCTAGAATTAGGTGAAACCTTCCACACGTATTTTACTCAAAGTTGCTGGATCGCGATCATTCCCAGCTTTGGGGAGAGGAAGCAAGTCCACAAAAGCTAAGGAATTTGCCAGTAAGGGTTGAATCCAAACAATCTGATCCCGGAGCTTGATTCTGCACTGAGTATGCATACTGTTCTCTCTGGGGGATCCTGTTCCCCAGGAGTCTCAATTGTCTGGGGTGGGGGTGGGGCCAGCTCCCCAGTTCTCTTTCCCTCCAAACTACCCCCATAGCTAGCTTTCGGGTTTGTTAGTCCTTCCCAGTGGTCCCCAAGGTAAAGCTCAGCTATCAGAACTTTAGGTCTATAATGACTTCCCTGGTCACCCTTATTTGTAAAACTCTCCTCTCCAGCATGCTCTGTGCTCCCTATCAAGTGGATTCCGGGGAAGCAGTACCTCCAGCCCCATTCCCATTTGTGTCAGCCGTCCACTTCTCTCGAGTTCCTACGGAGGAGCGGTGTGTACTTACTGGAGGAGCAGGCACTAGGTGGTGGGGGGGTGTAGAACGGTTTGAACCGTCTTCAGCAATGTACAATAATACACCAGTAACCCCAGTTACTTTACAGACCACCACTCAAATAAGGCACCAGATCCCTTTCTACCTGGACCCAAAATAATGTCCCCCCCTCCCTTTTTTATTTTTTATTTCTTAAAGCTGTGCTTTATTTGGAAACTTAAAATAACTGGTCACACGGTTAAAAACAGCAGCGGCGCGCCCCCTCCCCGGCGGCCGGGCGCAGCTGTCCGGCCTCCCCCGCGCCCCGCCGCCCGCATTCCAGCTCTCTGAGGTCACGCGCCGCCGCCTCCCCGGATCCGCGCGCCCGGCCCAGGGGGAGGGACGCGGGCCCCGCAGCTCCGGCCCCAGCCCCTGAGCTTCCCCAGCGAGCCCCGCCTCGGCCCGGCGGGTGCGGGCAAGGTGTGCGGTCGGTGTGCGGGCCCGGACGCAGACGGGCGAGCGGAGCCCGGGAGGCGGGACGCAGAGCCGGCGCGCAGCCGGGACCCGGCGGGAGCCGGAGCAGGTGAGGCGCGGGGCACTCGGGCAGGGGCGTAACAAAGAGCGAAGTCTGCTTCGCAGGCTCGCTCTGATCTCCAAGAGTCATTTCTAAAAAGAGTCTGGAACTTCTATTCCGGACTCCTCCGCGGATGACTGCGGTTTAATTCTGGATCAGAGTTTGAAATCCTGGGCATATTTGTGCCTCTCGGAATATGTGGACTATTTCGGAATGTGGAGTATGAAAGTTGCCCGATAACTTTGGCGACAAGGGGCATAAAGGAAGGACTGTTTGGCAACTCCTTGTTTCGGTTTTGGAGTAAAGCGTCTTTACTCCTGGAGAATTCTTGGATCTGCAAATTTCGGTGATTTCTGCAAACCCTGATTAGATTGACCTCTCTGAGCATGCCAGTCTTAGCCCCAGCCCCCGATGAGAAAACCTTATTGATAATGCTAGAAAACACGTTTTGAACATTTACGAGCTAATAGTTACTGATAGATTTCTTTTTCTTTGTTTTTTAGTTTAGCAATTTCACTCTGAAAATAGTTATTTTGTTTGTAGGCCATTTAACTATAGATTACCAATACACAAATGTTGTTTTGTGAGAGCCATAGGATTCATTTCAAGTTCTAAAAATTCCAGATACTTCCTTTTCAGTGATCATTTAATGCTAAAGGAATAGTGGCAAAGTTCCATGAACATGTGGCGAGTGATTTAGGGTGGGTATCCCGTGAGATTCAGGCTTAAAGTGAATTTGAGAAACGTTTGGAAGGGAGTATAGACAAGAACATGAAAATGGACTCACTAACAGAGCAGACCGCCGTTTGCAAACTTATGAAGCAGAATTCAATATGCATTTTTCTTATTCTGCAGTGGAATAGTTTTGTAGAGAAATTATACTGTTTTTTTTCCTTTAAAGGCTGTTTATAGCCTATTTCATTTAGTAATTGACACCTAAATCAGCTCTCCCCAGAGTACCTTAAATTTCTATTTCCTGGCAGTAATAGTCAAACAGAACTTATGATATAATTATGATATATTCATCAATTATAAATTTTAAAGTTACTAAGCAGGACTTTTGCCACAGTGGGTTTTATATGAGTAATCAAGAAACCAGACACTCTTAGGAGGAAAAACACAGAAATATAACAAGCAAATTATAACAACTGCCAAAAGAAAAGAGGAAAAAAATGGATTTTTCTCATCCCCGATGCTGTAAAACATTTCCAATCTCAGGAACAACTGGAAATTTGAGTTTACCTAATCAGAACTAGAGTTAATAATTAAGCTATGTAGTGTAGTATACTGTGTTTAAGGCATAGTTCCATCTTCACAGCGAAGACATTAACACATTTGCCAGGACCCAATAAGATGTCTTCCCTTTGGACATATGAAGCTATCTTTTTCTGCACAGTTACCACAATTTGTAAGTCTGAAACCTACAACTTTATATCTTGAGATAATACTTTGCATACTACCCATGGTTTTTGTTTTTAAATTTACAGAAACATTATTCTGGGTGAAAACTTGTTTAAGGTGTGGTTTTTTTTTAAGTGTTTTCAATTTCTTTTTTTCATTTCTGCTTCATCTGTTTATACTCTGGAAACAACAAAGAACTTTAAAAATATTGCAGATCGAAACTTATTATAGCCCCCCCCCCATTCCTTCTATGGAACAGTGCTTTTACCCAAGGAAGGCATTCAGCAAATCTTAACGTAATGGTGTAGGTTCCACTTTCCCCTCTGGCATTCCTCTCTGTCCCTTGTTTTTATGCTTGTTTTATCTTTCCGGAATGGTGGCTGGGAGATCACCTCACTATAGAGCTCCAAAAAGCAAAACATAAACAAAATTTTTAGAAACTTTGACCATGTCCCTGCTAGCGATACAGCTCTGAATATAATTATAGATGCCTGTAATCTCCTTAAGGGCAGAGACGGCTTAGGATTCGTCTTAGATTTCCTCAAGATGCTCATCAACTGCCTTGTGCTCAGAGACGCAGTGCACATTTGTGGAATGGAATTCCAAGACGTTAAGTTTGGCAAAGTCTAAACCTCATTTTCTAGTTCAGTCCTTTCGCAGGCCTGAGTGCTCAAAACCTCTGGGGTTGAGTCTCAGACTGGCGAGCAGAACAGAAAAGAATGCTGGGAGCAGTGGAGAAAGCCGGAGGATAGTCAGCTAGGTTCCAGTGAGCTTGAGATCGAGAGAGCTGCTTCTGTTGAGGCCTGGGTTCTGTTTGCCTGGTGAGGCTTAGGGACAGACTGCCCCACCGCGCGGTCTCGCACCCAAATCGGGTAATCAGCTAGGACCCTGCCAGGCTAAACGATTTATCCCCGGAGGAAGGGGCGGAGGTGAGACTGACAGCGAGGGCTGGAAATAGCTGAGATTTTTGTCAAATTGTTTAGGAGAAAATAACTCTAGTTGACATAAAAATCCCGAGATGTCGTTCGCCCCCAGTTTATCTCACCGCAGAAATTACCATCAACAAGTATGGTTAAAAAAGTAGCGTGTTTTGGGGCTGCTGTAGACGTGGATACAGTCTGCTTGACCAATCTCTCCCTGCCTGGAGGACTAACGCCGGCCCCTTTAAATCCTCCCTCCTCCGATCACAGGGGGCCGGTCCCTTTGGAGCACGTCCGCCCGGAAACGGGGCCGCAGGCGGAGGGTTCCGGGGCTCGCGAGGCTTCCGACATTCCCTGTTGGCCAGGCAACGCCGCTTGCTTTTCTCCCAGGGAGGGGACTCGGAGGATCCGGAGCTGAGGCCCTCCGCTGCATTTGGCTACATGGGCTTGCCCAGTCTTGCTTGCTCTCTTTAACCAGGATGGCGTTTAGGACCTCGCCCTTCTCTTTAGGTGAGCGTCCACAGCCTCCTTAGGTGTCCCTACCTCGGAGAGGAGTCCAGAACACGCTTTTCAGAATGTTATGATTAGAGAACGAGCATCTTTAGGGTGTTTATAACTTGTTTATACTCAAATCTTTGTGGTGATGTTAATGATGAACCAAAAGGGGCTTTAGAAATTCTTGTTAAACACTTCATCTCCTTTGAACCTCACAGTTGCCATATGTTAGAAAGATGGGATTATTCGTCCCATTTGGGTTTCAGGGTGAATTTGCCTGAAGGACCGGTTCTCTTGTTGTGCACTTAAACACAGACAGGAACTGAAGACACCTAAGTCTTGGGAAATTCGAGAGAGTTACCTATGAAAAAACAACTAGCAAGATGACCACTAATGTTTTGTAGTTCTAGACGTGCTGGGCTTTATCTCATTTAATCCTAACAGCCAGGGCTGCTATCACTAGAAGTGAGTGAGGTAGAATGAGGGGTGGGGTCTGACCCTGGGCCCCACCCTCCACCCTCCTGATAAAACTTTCCTGCTACCTCCCTGTTAGAGTTTTCCTATTCCAGCAGAGAGGCAAAGCTTATTCTTTAGATCCAGTTACATCTATTTTTTTCTTTTTAAAATTTTAATGGCAAAGTTCATAGTAACTGCTTCCCTCTTTCCTCAGCGCTGGCGTGGATGCTCCCATCACTTGGCCTTCGGAGACTCGGTTGCTTTTTAATGACGGCGGCGGCTGTTGGGTGAGCAACGAGACTAGAGTTTGTTCTGACGCGAGAGGGTCGCTTTTGGTTGGCTCCATCACTGCTGGATTGGTCCTTCCTGGTCCCTCCACTGTCGAAGGGAGAAGATGCCACTGCCGTTTGGACTGAAATTGAAACGCACCCGGCGCTACACTGTTTCCAGCAAGAGCTGCCTGGTTGCACGGATCCAGCTGCTCAATAATGAGTTTGTGGAGTTCACTCTGTCTGTGGAGAGCACTGGCCAGGAGAGCCTAGAAGCTGTAGCCCAGAGACTGGAGCTGAGGGAGGTAAGCTGTAAACGAGGCTGCAGGTTCCTCTGGCATGTCTTCTCTCCTTACCTCATGGTGGCTGTGTATCCTAGCCTGCCTGACACTGGAAGCAAATCCTGTCTGTGCCTGCTGGATGGTGAATCTGCTAGCTCCCCTCCCAATGAGGAAGAGATCAGAGCCAAAGTCTTACTCCTTCGGGGCACTCCTAAGAGAATTTACAATGTCTATCTTTTTAACGTGTTTGAATCCGGTGCCTTCCATAAAGGCTATGGAGAATCAAATATGCATGTATTTTGGGTTATCCAAATTCCCACTCACTATTAAATCCTGGTTGGGTCAGTCTGATCAGTCTTCAAGCATGTGTGCATGGATTTATTCATCTGAACAACATTTATTTTCTATTTTTTGTTGCCCAAGTGAAGATTCTAGAGTCATATTGCCAGAAGTTTGAATTTTAATTTCTTCACCAACTAGTTCTATAACTTTAGGCAAGTTATTTGATATCTCTGGGCGCCAGTTCCTCTATCAGAGCCATGAGTCTAACAGCACAGTCTGCACTCAGAGTGGCTGTGGCTAAAAGCACATGTACAACTAACTGTAAGTGCTAGTTGTCTATTACAGTAATCGTAGGAAAGCAGGAAGCTGTGGCATCCTCGCACATCCCCACGAGGTCCTAAATTTAAAGTTCTGTTGTAAGTACTGTAAAAGAAAAAACTCTAGACTTGGGGCCCTCCCTGTGTTTGGCTGCTTGGACCATGGCTAAGAAAAAGAAGAAATGGCTCTTAAACAACTCTTGTTATATTTGGAAATCCCGCATAGATACTGCAGTTCATACAAAGTCAGGAATAGATAAACTTTGCTGTAGAAAAAAAAATCAGTTGATCATTTGAAAACTTTTAAGTGCCAGCCATGTACAGAGGTTCCAGTAGCTCACACCAGTGTGGAGGCCCAGTGAGAAGGCAGGCATGAATGCTTGTTTTCATAGGAGAAGGGGGGAGAGGCAGCGGAGGAAAAGCTCCTTAGGGAAAGTAATATCTGAGCTGTGACTTGAAGGCTAGGCAGAGGGTCCTGTCAGACTGCAAATCCTTGTTCCTATAAAAGTAACATAGGGATTTTGTTGTTAAAAGGTTTCTACTTACCTAGATAGGCTATTTAGACCAAGGTGTGGATTTGCCTAAATGAGTCCTCTTGAGTATGATCAAACAATAGCTCAGATGCAGACTGTGGCCACCTGCCTTTGCTCTGGGATGGAGAGAAGATAGGTGGAAGCTGGAGATCTTGAGGACCAACCAAACAACTGGGGGAGAGTGAGCCAGGAGTCGTAGTTGGTTCTCAGTAGATCGTGGGGGCTGTAAGTAAGAGTGAATATGAGAGAGCTGCATTCAGCTCGGGACCTAAGTGCTAGGTTGGAGGTGCCAGTTGGTACCTCTTGGTATGAGCTGGAGACGTTGATCAGAGATGTGGATATGCTTTGTGGAGGGCCAACCAAGAGATCCAGACTGAAGGAGAGAGGCTTGGGGGTCTCAGTCCAGCTGGGTGGATGGAAGCCAGCCGAGAGGCAAGGCTGTCCAGGGAGCTCAGAAGGAGGCAGCATAGGAGAGTCTTGGAAGGGAATTAGTAGGTCCGCCAAGCAGGTAAAAGGGAAGGCAGTCTGGGAGAGTGGGCCTCAGCGACTGTCCTGCTTATTTGCATTTATTTGGCCATCTTTGTACTTCACTCATCTCTGCACCCCCACCTCCAGTTTGTCCCCCCCACCCCCATGAAGTTCCTCAAAATACACCAGGTCTCCTCTCACACTCAGAGAGTCAGCTTCCTAAGGACTATGGTGTATCCATTTTTGTAACCAAAGCATAAAGTGTGCTCAGTAAATAGGAAGAATTGAGCTCACCACCATTGCTTTTCTTCTGTTAGTCAAGAAGCCCAGGGCTGGAGACATCATGGCTAGGCAGTTCAGAGCACTGAGTTTGGTTCCAGCACCTACATGGTGGGTCACAACCACCTTTAACTCCAGTTGCAGGGGAGATATCATACTCTCTTCTGGCCTCTGTGGGCACCAGGCATGGACATAGTGTATAAACACGCACTGTGCAGGCGGAAGTCTTGCACACATAAAATAAAAGTAAGCAAATTTTTAAAAAAGCACCAGCAGCCTAGGGAGATTGCCATCTTTTGTTAGAGGCTCCAGCTCAGGAGTTAAACAGCTTTATCTGCTATGGGCATGCCCTCAGCCCAAGATTTCTTTTCTTCTTTTTAAAATTTGTTGTTGTTGTTATTATAAAGAGAAGGTCTTATGTAGCTCAGGCTGGCCTGAATTGCTTATCCTCCTGCCTCGTCTTAGGAGTGCTGGGATTGTAGGAATGTGCCCCTGTGAGGCCAGTTTTTAACAGACGAGCAGAGCACCCCAAGAGAACAGGCGTGATTCTTAAGGACCTGTCTTGTCCTTGGAGAGATCGTCTGCTGCTTCAGCTTCTAGCAACAGTCACGATTAGAAAATTTAGCAAACTTTCACTTGGAAAGCTCCAGAAGGTCTGCTCTGTAACGTGTAAACAGATGTCTTGTACACCAGGCCTAACCTTCCAAATGCCTGTTCTGAAATAATCTGAGTGGGGGAACACCTGTTGCTCGATTGTGTACATTCAGTATGTGTGAGATTCAAACAAGAGCTACCAGGGTGTTGGTTTCTCTCACTAGAGCCCAAACAAGCAAGTCTAGGTTTATTATTGTACATTTGGGTGAAGAGTTTTGCTGTTGTCAAATATAAGCTGCAGGAAAAAAATTATTTCTTTTTCTTACTTAAATACCATTTGCTTCTGTAATGCAACAATAAGGACTTTACAATAATGCCATATAATGCTAGAGCCAGGGACTTTAGCATTTATTAGTATTTTACCCAGGAGTCTGGGGCAGGAAGATCTCAAATTTAAGTTTGATGCTAGCCTGAGCTGAACAGACAGTAATATAACAAACCCCTATAATCATAACCAAAAATAAGTAAGGATTACCCAGTTCACTCAGGATGATAGGTAAAACCAGGACCCTTCAGTAACCTAAACCGCAGCATGGAGCTGCCAAGCGCCCCTTGTTTCTGTGCTGTGTGATCCACCTCCAGCCCAAAAGGAGGCCACATGGGAGGCAAAGCCTCTGGAAGAGGTCTTGCCTTGAAAACGGTGTGGTTTCAGAAGGGAATCCCAATGCCTCCAGAACCAGGCAGGTTCTTTTGAGTGGGGAAAAGTCCCTTCCCTCGGACCAGTGTGTCAGCGGAGCTGCCTCAATTTGCTCCTCAGAAGGCTGTTTGGCAGTAGAGTTCCAGAGACAGTTGCAGTCCCGTCGGATTGGATACCAGCTCTTGTCACTTACTGAATATTAAATTATGCCTACCAGTTTTTCAAATTGAGAATTTGTGGTGGTTTAAAAATTTAATATTTCTAATCGACACGGGAAATAGAAAAAGACAAGTTCTCCTGAGTAAATTGGGAGCATGGGGGTCATGGGAGAGGGTAGAAGGGAAGTGGGGAGGAAGGGAGGGGAGTGGAGAAAAATATATAGCTCAATAAAAACAATAAAAAATAAATAAATAAATTAGAAAGGTAAAAAAATTTAATATTAAAGCTGGGCAGTGGTGGCGCACACCTTTAATCACAAAACTTGGGAGGCAGAGACAGATGGATCTCTGTGAGTTCGAGGCCAGTTTGTGACAGCCAGGGCTACACAGAGAAACCCTGTCTTGAAAAACAAAACAAAAGACAGGAAAAGAATTTAATATTAAAGTGTGACATTGAACAGAGCACTTGATGTTAGGGAACTCTCAGTGTGTCAGCCATTAGACTTGTCATTATTATTCTGAAGCAGGTCTGTCTCACTGTACAGCTCAGGCAGTCCTGGGATTCCAGGCATGAGCCACCACACCCAACCTTTTGTTTTCACTTGTGGTGCCTGTGCTGTGCCTGTGCTGTGCTTATGTGACCCGTGTTGCAGCAGGGACTGGCTGAATTCTCTTTGGATGAGTTCTTTTCTTTTGTTAATTAACTGGGAGAGTGCACGTGCATAGAATATTCTCGCAGCAGGCACTGTTAGTCATACTGCTTGCACAGTACTCAAATATTGAAATGGTAGCCTGCCGCCACAATTGAACCACTGTTTGCATACAAGCTGACACAGTCCTTTGTGCAGTGTCCTTGCCCATTGCCGACAGCAGAGTGTTGGAACGTCAAGTTACTCTTTGCTTCTCTTAGGCTCAGCCCAGATCCTAGGCTGTGAAATATTGGACCCAGTTTATATTACTTTCTTTAGAGTATGCCTTTTAGAGTAAGTCTTATTTAACAATATTATGCTACAATGGATTGGATTTTAATTAGGTTTATTGCAAACTTATTTCTTGTATATCCTGCCTTGATTTTGGGGTCCTTATGTGACTTACATTTGCTTTTCAAAGTTTTAAAATCCCAATTAGGATACAAGGAAGTTGTGAAATTCCAGAAGGGGGCAGTTTTATACCCTAAATCTTACACCTTCACTGTTTTTGAAGGGTTTGTGTGTGTGTGTGTGTGTGTGTGTGTGTGCACTTAGGGACATGGTTCTGTGTGTAGATGCTTTAGGGAGAATATTCTTTGATTATTCCATGTGCACATGACTAACTCATTTAAAGTTGAGTTAAATGTTAAGCAGCCTCTAAAATTATTGCAGCATTTTTTGAAGATGGATGATGCAAATAAAATTTTATCTCTTACATTTTACTTCCTGGCTTTGGGCGTTTGCTTACATGGTTGTGCTTTATTATAGATCTTTATGAAATAAGTTTTAAATAGCATTTAGTGTGTCAAAGACCTCAGTACTTTCTGTTTTAGCAATGCAAACTCCATTGGAACAGGATCGCTGTTCCCTGATGTATTTCTGGTGTCTAGAATAGTGCCTGCCATCTTATTGCACATAGTTCCTGAATAAATATCCATTTACTATAAACCACAAGATTGGTTTTCTAAACCTAGAACAATAAGTATGATTGCCATTCATTTGGTCAGCTTTGCTCTGCTCTGTGATTTCATTTCCTGGAGAGAGTGGAGCATTTCCAAAACTTTGTACACGGTTACAAAAACACCATTTTTTTCTCCCCCTTCCTTTCTTTTCTTTTTTCTTGGTCTCTCCTTTTCTTTTCTCTTTCTTTTCCTCATCCCCCTTTCCTCCTCTTTTCTACCCCATTTCTTTCTTGCATATTTGCTCTTTCTTTCTTTCATTCAGGGTCTTGCTATGTAGCTCAGGCTGTCCCCAAACTTGCCATCTTTTCCCTCCAGCCTCTGGAGTAGCTGGGATGTCATGGATGGGCCACTGTACGCCAGCTTACCATATGTTTTTTTTTAAAAAATATTTTTAAAGTTTATTTTGTTTTGTGCATATGCATATTTTACCTGCATGTATGTATTACACCACGTGTGTGTCTGGAGCCCATGGAGGTCAGAAGAGGGTGTAGGATCCCCTGGCACTGGAGTTAATGATGGTTGTGAGGCACCATGCAGGTGCTGGGAATCTAACCAGGCTCCTTTGCAAGAGACACAAGTGCTCTAAGCCACGGAACCATCTCTCTAGCTCCTGGTATTTATTTATTGGTGATGCCAATGACTTTATTGGACTTGCTTATAAAGCGTAGATGAAAGGTTACTTACAGGAGCATGGGTGGCCCTGAAAAGAGCTGCACACATTTCACTGTGACTTTGGGGATTCTTCTGGAAACGCAGGCCCCTCCAGCTCTGCTGACTCTGAGGGAGAGTACTGTGTCAGGCAGGGTCGGCTCCCCCCCCCCCCATCTAGGAAGTGCTCTTGGCTTGGGAGTATTCCGTTTTAAATCAGCCAGTCAGGTATTCCAGATAGCCTCTGGTCTTATCTTCACTGGAATCTCAGAAGATGTGGGAGTTTCACGTGCATTTCTCTGTCTTCTGCCTGGTTTCGTTAAATAACCAAAGCTTAAGAAAGTGTCCATCACATGCAAATGTTTTGTGATGAGTAGTCAAATGGAATTTGGGTACATATTTGTATAGGTAAGATTGTGGTATGAAGAAAGATAAGTATTTCACTGAGAGTTACGGAACCTCCTGGAGGGACTGGAATTTTAGATTGACCTCTTACCTGAACAGTTTTCAAACTCCAAAGGTCAATCATAAATGACTAAGAAATTTTCTTGAGTTTTAGATTTCTGTTGAATAATCTTTTAAATTACGTTTTGATTTAGTGTGTGTGGGTGTGGTATGCATGTGTCCTGGTGCACGTGTGGAGGTCAGGGCATAACTTATAGGAGTTGGTTCTCTCTACCACTTAGATCCCAGGGCACAAATTCAGGCCATCAGTGTTGTGGACAAACTTCTTCCCTAGCTAACTTGCCAGTCCCATTCTGTTAACTTTTCTCTTGATAATGAAGGTACTTTTGGTCTTGATAGCAAAAATAACATAAAAGATAAGTAAATAAGAGAGTCATATGAATAAGCATGGATATTTGTATGCATCTGAAATACATAATATAGAATCATTTGTTATCAAATTTGAAAACCCATTTACTTAAATGATAGAGTTTTATGCAACTTTAGTTTGATGTTTAATGAATTTAAGGGCAGATCGGGGTAGCTCAACTGCTAGGGTGTATTGTCTGACATACACAGACCCCAAGTTTAGTCCCTAGCAAGGCATAAAATGAATATGGTAGCCCACACCTGTAACCCCAGCCCCAGAGAGGTGGAAGCAAGCAGATCAGAAGTTCAAGTTCATCTTGGACTACCTAGCAAGCTCAAGGCCAGCACAGGATACTTGAGACCCTGTCTCAAAGAACAAAAAGCAAAGGGCTAATAATGTAAAATGCGTGTGCTCCAGTATTGGGACTGGAGCATGTGTTTGCTCACCAGGAAGTCCTGAAGGTTGGTGGGGCACTCACCCCATTCTGTCGCTGTCCCTGAAGGGTCTCTCACTGTATGTTCCAGACTGTCCTTCTCTCCTTTCGCCTCCTGTCTGAGCCTCCTGACCTTCAACTTTAAAACTTGAAAAACACAAAATACTTGTACCTATTTCTGGAGTATAGTAAGAGTACTTCCACACCTGTACTTAATTTGTAAAGATGAAGTAAAGACAGCATTTTCATTCCCTCAAGCATCCGACATTTCTATGTGTTGTGAACCTTCAGATTTTTTCTTGTTTTTTTGAGACAGTTGTTGACGGCTGTAGGTTGTTCTTACTAAGACAATCTATACACCAACAGAACTCCTTTCTCCTACCTGTGTGTCCATACTCTAGTCTCTTCCCCACTATGCTACCCAGATACACATTGCCTCTCGGTATAGTCTCCTTTCCCTCTAAAAATGCTTTTTCTTCTGTGACTTTCTTTCATAGGGCTCAGGAAGACCATTGCTTATTATTATTATTATTATTATTATTATTATTATTATTAGCCACCGTTTATTTACTTACTTATTGGAGTAGGGTTTTCTTGTTTTGTTTTTCTTTTTAGGTTGACTTAGTTCAGTTTTGTGAGTCTGGGTGTTTTGCCTGCATGCTACCTGTGTGCATCATTTGTGTGCAGTGCCTGTGAGGGGCCAGAAGAGAGGGCATTGGATCCTTAAGAACAGGGATTACAGGAAGTTGTGAGCCACCACGTGGGTGCTGGAAATAGAACCCAGGTCCTCTCGAAGAGCATCCAGTACTCCTAACCCTTGAACCATCTCTCCAGATGCATGTTTATTGGAGTTTTCAGTTAAGATCTTATTCTGTGCCAGGCTTGCCTGGGATACATCCACACTAGCCTCCAACTTAGTGGTTCTTTGCCAGATCCATTTCCTCGATGGGGCAATTTACTGTTAAGGTAAAGGCTCCCAGAGGGCAGAGAGGGAGGGAGGTCATGAGTGAGAGTTCCTCCATTGTGACATGGATCGTAGATCAATGCTTGTGTTGTCTACCAGGCATCACCTTTGTGCCCATCGGGATTGTGAGCTTGTGACAGATCTGCAGTGTCTGGACTGGTGGCTCACACTTCCTGTAAACATTGAGTTCCTGGGCCATTTAATTATTGAACCTTCTAGTTCATTTTTCTTGTCAGATGTGCACCTTACCTCAATATGGCATTTTCTTTTCTAATAACAAGGACTCATTGTTTTCTTATAGTGTGCTGGATTTGCAGATATTTTCTTGTTCTGTTCTTCAAGCAGCTTGCATGCTGACAAATGTTAGATTGCCTTTCTAGTTAACTTTTCTCTTGTTTCTGCCGTCACTCTGGTGTTGGGGATTAGAAACATGTCCTTAAGCAGACAAGGCCAGTACTGTATCTCTGAGCTTTTTCCTAGCTTATTTATTTAATTACTTTTTGGAATTTTCAAATAAGGTCTCGTTCTGTGGCCTAGGAAGGCCTAGAACTTACTAGGCTAGCCTCCAAATCAGAACACTTTCCTGGAATTGACTGAAATTACAGACTCTGGGCTCCTTGTTTGTTTAAGCTTTATTTATTTACTTTTTAGTGTGTATGTTGATTCTCTCCTGCCACGCGGTCTGGGCATTGAACTCAGGAGGTCATCCAGCTCGGCAAGTGTCTTTATTTACCTGCCGAGCCATCTCCAAGACCCAGTGGTTTGAGACAGGCATTCACTACGTAGCCCAGGCTAGCCTAGAGCTCCAGGTCCTTCTGCCTCAGGCTCAGGAATGCTGGGATTACAGGTGTATGCCGTGCCTAACCCTCATTTATCTTTTAACGAATGAGTAAACTATCCAGAGGCTATTGAAATTTATTCTGAAAATACTAATTTCACTAGAAGAAACCGTGACACAGGTTCTGAAGAAGAGTTAGAATGTGAGTTATAAATGACTCTTCAAGGGTTTGCGCATCACTCGGATTCCCTGCATGGTGTGTATTGCTGCATAGACAGAGTAGTTATTTTGAATAATAAACAGGCTAAGACAATGTACAGTAATATCATACTGGGTGGCAAAAGCCTCTTTTCTTTGTTTTTGCTGTCCCTTTTCTGTTCCTCCCTTCTTTCAGAGCCAGGGTCTTTTTATGTAGCCCAGGTTGGTCTTGAACTTGCCATCTCCTGCCTCAGCCTTCTGAGTGCTGGTATTATAGATATGCATCACAATGTTTGGTACATTTTCTTTCTGAATATAAGATCAGCTTGTCTTGGCTCATTTACAGACTATTTAGATTGCTCAGGCTCTGACTTGATTAATTTAATGTACATTTTCAACAACTTGGACTTTGTACCCCTTCAGTTTAGCTGCAGTTGGAGGGAACAAAATGGGTTTTGGTTTGCGTCCCTGAAAGGTAGCTTTTGGGGGGCACTGGCTGTCTTCAAGCTATATCTGGTGCTTCACATGTGCTTACTAGAGCCCACAATTGACTTCCTGCTTTCTCTGCTGTCTAAACAATGAGGAGCAAAAGGTGAGCAGTGCTCATGAGACATTTGTTGGGTGACAATTTTTTTTTTAAATTAGTGTTGAGTTAGTTTTCTTTGAGTCTTTTTCAGTTTCTTTTTCATCTTGTAAATTTATTGATCATAGTAATATACTAAGGGGAAATGAGCCAGAAGAGATAAATGGAGAATTATGACAGTTTGGAGGTACACTCCTGAGAATTAAAGTACCCACCACACATCTCTCTTCTTGCCAGGTTTGATATAAATTATTTAAAAAATAACTTTAACTCTCCTTTCCCCATATTTTGTATCCACAGGTATTATTTAAATAGTTACATATTTAACTTTCTGTGTTTTTACTGCTAGTATACCTTTTAAAGTGAATTTATGTGTCGGGGTCCATGGCCCCAACATAGAAACTATTTTTCCCTAACTTGACTGGTACGGAGGCGGAGGCGGGAGGAATAATGAGACATAGTCACACAACCATAATGGAAGGGCATCTCAGGCTTGATTCATCCTGAAGATCTACCATGTTTATTATACAAAACACCTTTTATTCCCCCCCTCCCCCCGTAAACCAAGGTGTATCCTCATTGATATTCTCTTTCTGGGGGATGCAGGGCTACCGAAACACCTGCAACTTAATTTACCAGCTTTGGAATCAACACTTCTTCCCAGGCGATCTACATAATAATAAAGGAGAAGGAGCCATACATTCTGGCCTTTGTCAGGTGGCTGGTTTGTTTGGCAGGATTGCAGCTGCCTTGGAAATTAAGCATGGCTAGAGGCTGCCTGTAAATATTTTGTATGAAATATGGGCCCACATTTATGTTAGGATAGTATAATTTCAAAAAAAAAGATCCCTTTTGTTTACATTTATTTTGTGTGTGCATGCATTTGTGTGAGTGTGTGCATGCAGAAGAAGCTTGCATATCAAAGCCAGATGATTTGTGGGGGTTGGTTCTCTCCTTCCACTTATGTGGATGTCAGTGATTCAACTTAGGTTGTTAGGCTTTGCAAAAAGTGCCTTTACCCGCAGAACCATCTTGCCAGCCCTATTTGTTTGCCCAGATTGTCCTTGAATTTATTGTGTACTAGAAAATAGCTTTGACTTCTCGATCCTCCTGTTTGTGCCTCCCAAGCACTGGTATGTAGGTGTGGGCCAGCATGCCTAGCATGGAGCATGTGTAATAGTAAGGAATGAATGTGGGCAGCGGAGATGGCTCTGTGGGAAGAGTGCTTGCTGCACTTCAGAGGATCAGAGTTTAGTTCTTAGCACCTAAATGGCAGCTCACTACAGTTCCAGGGGATCCTTCCAGGACATCTAGGACCTCCTTCAGGCTGTTTTGTCACCAGGCATACATGCAGTATACATATATATGCACAGGCAAACATCATTGCACATAAAATAAAATACAAAAATGAATCTTAAAACATAGATGTTTGAGTTAAGCTCATAAACAGGACCAAAGGGTCTGAAATTTATATGATTTAAAAACAAAACAAAATACCCATAACCCATTTATTAGGATGAGATAGAAGAATGGTTCTATGGCAGTGCAAACTGATCAAGGAATGAGAAGCTCTGATCGCCCTCAGTTCTGTGAGCTCTAACCAGAATGACTTTCTGTGCAGTAGTACACAGAATACACTTGCCTTTACTGTGAAACTCTGTGTACTTATCTTGGTTATCACTCTTATCTTTGGGGAATACAATGTTTATATATGTTAAAAATTTCTATTTAATCCTAGTTTACTCTTTAGAAACAGGTTGGTATTTTAGTCCCAGAATCAAATGTTCTTCTATGGTGCATCTATTTTTTTTAATTAATTAAATTTATTAATATATTTTGCATCCTGACTACAATCTCCCTTACTATTCCCTTCCTCCACCTCTCCTCTGCTCTTCATCACCCCCAAACCATTCCTCCTTTGTTTTTGCTCCGAAAGGGGCAGGCCTCCCCTGGGTATCAACAAAACATGGCATATCAAGTTGGGATAAGATTAAGCTCCTCCCCTTGTGTTGAGACTTGGTAAGGCAACCCAGTATGAGGAATAGGTTCCTTTGGGTGCATCTTAGCCAGTGTAAGGCCTGCATTGCTTGTCTTTACTCCCAGGACACAGCCCTGGGAGAACAGGGACTCTGTTCTCTGCTTCATTGCTGTCTGCTTGCACCCAGGGCAGCATTTGACACCTAGGAGGTGATCAGTTAATGTGAGCTGAAGGAGTAAATGAATTTAGGGCAGCTAAGAAATATAGATCAACTGGTTTTATTTTTATTCAAGTGCCATGAATCAGCCCCCATAGCCTGCTATGTGCTATAGCAGTGTTTTACTACTGTTACGCCCAAATCCATGGGTTCCCACAAAAGCCAACAAAAGAGACCAAGTCCCATATGTAAAAGCAAAGAGCCTTTATTTTAGTCAAGTTTGCAAACTCGGTCTCTCCACATGTCCAACATATTGGAATATCCAGAGAGCCCTGAGCTCAATTAGAATTGGGTTTTTATAGTAGTAAAGGTGGGGGTGAGGGGTCTCTGAGGTTCAGGACCCCTGATTGGCTGTCATTTGTCTAGGGATGTCCTGGTGGAGTACTGGCAGGTGTTTCTATCTACAGTGCTTGGAATGTCAGGAATTTCCTTTGAATGGTCTGCTCTTGGGTGGGGGTTAGGTAGTCTCCACCTGCCAGGCATTGTCTCAGGGTAAACTATTGAGACTCCAGACTTCATTTAAATTTATCGATGGCCAGAGTCCCAGGTGATAATGGTTGGAAGTAAAGAACTTCCTTTCTGCCCAGACTTAGATTGTCATGGCTGGGCCTCACAACTACTTAGCTACATCGCCAGCCCAAGATTTTTTTTTTCTTTTAGTGCAGGAGATGTAACTTGCTAGGCAATGTCTTTATCATGGAATTAAATCTTCAGTCCCAAGAATATAGTTTTAAAATTATCTTGTTTACAGTGATCATATGCTTCAAAGTATCCAGTTGGGATTGTAATGGGAAAATGAGAGTGGTTTATCCAAGCAGACAGTTGTTCTGTTTCCCCCTTGGACTTTCTTTTAATAAATCTCCAGATTTGGCTTATTGTTTCATGCTATGCTTAAATGTTAAAGCTACAGTGAAGGAACTTGGACATTCCAAGTTCAGTTACTTGGACTTCAGTTTGATCAAATATAGTATAATTATATAGTAAGAGGTGAGCGGGCCTGATTTTTGTCCCGGCTGCCTGGCTAGCTTAACCCCCTGAAATAACCACACGGAAATTGTATTAATTAAATGAATGCCTGGCCCATTATATCTAGCCTCTTCTTGGTCAACTCTCACATCTTGATCTAAGCCATTTCTATTAATCTGTGTGTCACCACGAGGTTGTGGCTTACCAGGAAAGATTCAGCATGTCTGACCTGGCAGTTTCATGGTGGCTCTCTCTCTGTCTCCTTCCCAGCATTCTGTTCTGTCTACCCTGCCTGCCTGATTTCTGCCCTATCAAAAGCCAAGGCAGTTTCTTGATTCACCAATGGAAGCAACACAAATACAGAAGAACCATTTCCCCTTTTTCTGTTTAAACAAAAAAGAAAGGCTTTCACTTTAACATAGTAAAATTACCTATAACAAAACAGTTATCAAGCGAGAACTACAGTTACCATATTTAGATCTATTTTATATTTTATCATAACAATGGAAAACTATAACCATCTATCTCTTCTTTCTCCATCAAAGACTCCAGAAGGATATAATATTACCTAAGTAAATGAGAAGTAAGCAACTTCCAAAACTCTAGAAGTGACAGAGACATCTCGTTTCTTGGACAGTCATCCAAAGTTATTTTGTACCATTGGGGCATCCATCTTCAGCCTACAGGCTCATAGTATCCAGCAGACATTTCCATGAAGCAGGAAAATCCAAAGACAGTTCAGTCACTTTCTTCTGTATCCTGCAGAATGTCTCGCAGACTCTTTCATGAAGCAGGAACCCCAAAGGACCATCTCACCTTTAGGCAAGTTTAGCAGTCATCTCTCTGTGGGTACTGCATGTCCAGTGAAGCAGTCCAGGCAAGAGCAGTTTCTTGCCCAAATGGCTAACCAACTCCATAAGGAGCCTCTTCGATGCCCATCTTCCTCTTGAAGCAGATTGGTGCTGCCAGGAGCAGATGTGTCTCATTGTCATGAAAAGCCCTAAGTTATTAAAACATTTAAAATGCCATATTCTGTAGTCTTTGAGAGATATGAAGAATGTTTATCTAACTGAAATATATCTCTAACTAATATGACTACAAGCTTGACTATTATCGATGATTATCCATTAACAACCTATATTTCCTAATTATACATTACATTTTTAAATGAACTACACAATCACAATACCTTAATCAAGATCAGAAATACATATACATATAAAAAAATTGACCTTAAATTTACATCAATAAAGCAAAATTTGTACCAATGTAAATTATTCATATCTATATCATATCCCCCTTTTAATGTAAAAGAACATTTATAAATAATATTTGGGAATATGGGCGCAGTTATTTCTTTCCAAACTGCTTCGTGCTGAATGGGGGCGCTGTTAATCAGGTCTTTTATGGTGTATCCTATGTGCTGTGTTCATCTCAGTCGCCAATTGAGTGAAGTAATTTTTTGAGGGTGTTTACGGCAGCCTTTCAGGAGGGCGTGGTCTATCCTACCATATTGGTCTAGAAGCAATCCACAGGGTCTCATCTTCTGTGAAAACAAAAGAAGAACCTCTTTTCCATCGCATCATATCCTTAGACCCAAATTCTGAAGTCATAATAACTTTATAACATACATGCTGGTTTGGCTTAGCAGCATGCACAATGAAATGTCTCTCTGCAGTTAGCTCCTTCACAGCCAAAAAATTTAAAGAAAACACAATAAAATACATAATCCAGACATTCTGTGAATTTTCCATTTTTACATGGCTTATTTTTACTCTATCACTTTACTCTGTCTCTTTAAAGACTTTATCCATTTATTTAAACATTAACTTTATTTTATGACTTTCTATAGTCTTTTTCTTTTCTCTTTCAAGCCTACATACTTTATCTAACCATATGACCCACTTAAAGGTCTTTTATGTCTGAATCTGTCCCATTGTATTGTCCTTAATTCTCTACTGTCTTGAAGAGCTTTTAAAATGCTAAGCAGCTTGGTTGCTGCTGCTTTGGATGTTGGCTCCACCTCTCTCCAATTTCAAAATGGTAGAAGCACCACCAGTGCTAGCTCTGGGGTGGGCAGGACAGAAACCCCCGACAAGCAAGGCCCCCTTGCTATATAATTATATTTGTTATTTTCCTACATCTTATTGCCTATAAAATACAGAGTATCTAATTTGATTAAAGTGAGGAGAATACAGAGAAAAGCTAAACAGAAAGGGGAGGGATTGTTGTGTGGAGGCCATGTGACCACTGCCATCTGCTAGAGGGAATAGGTTGCATACTTCATTATTTATGGCAGACTCCCTGTGGAGGTCAGCTCAAGGCTAGAATTAGCTTAGAGCTCGCTAAGCACCTTTGTTAGGTGATCTCTGCTTGGGATAGACTTTATCTTGGGTTGTCTCCTGTCATCTCTGTCCTGATGAAAGACCTTCTAACTTCAGCAGGTTGAAGAGAGGCACCAGGATAAAATTATATTTGTAATTTTACGTGGGATTAACTTTTATTAAACATAATGCACTAGTGGCTTAAAAAACCCTCTAGTTAATTTGTGTATCTCCCTGGTTTATTTTAAAAATAGTACAATAAAAAAGAGTCTTAAAATAATTAGACAAGAAATGACCTGGGAATTAGGAAGAGGTTTGCATTCTGTTTGGATTCGGACCTGCCTAGAGCAGCTGGTCTGTGTTCACTTCGAGGGAGGCAACCATGTTGTCTGAAGAGACACCAACCTTACTTAACTTTGTTTTTGCTCTAAGTTACCCAGCAGGCAGCGATCTACAAATGTAGGAGAGCAGTAGTGAGAATTTCTAGACTGCGTGAGGAAGTCACCAAATACTTTTGAAGGTTATTGTGGTTTTTTTTTTTTTTGAACAAACTAGAAAAGAAAGATAATGTAAAATATCTGGCACTGAAAAAGCTTTGTAGGGGCTGGAGAGGGCCTCAGTGGCTAAGAGCAGCTTTTCCAGAGGACCTGGGTTCAATTCCCAGCACCCACATGCAGCTCAGAACCATCTGTAACTCCAGTTTCAGGCATCAAACATCCTTGTCTGACCTCTCTGGTAACAAGACACACAAGTGGTATGCACCCACACACATACAATAAAATAAAAATATTAAAAACCAAAGAAATCTAGTTAACAAATCACTGTAAATAAAGCGTCAGTGTTTGAGAAGCTTCTGTTCACAAGAGCAGACAGAAAGAGTCACCTGAAGAATTTCGTATCAGGTGAAGTCTCTTATCAAGAAAGTTCTGGAAGGTGGGTAGGGGAATGCGGAGCCGGAGCCGTGAAGGGAAAGCAGTGATTAAGACCATTGTGAGTTGTGGAACTCTTGTGGTTGTCCATGCCATTCTGAGGAAGGCAGAGCGCCCTGTGGAGTGCTGGGTCTTGCTGAGGAAGTCCCTTGTTGAAGAGCTGGTTGACAGAGATCCTGGAGTGTGAATTCAGGGGTGGGTTTGTTCCCTAACTGCCCTGAGGCAGAGCTTCCCGGAGGAAATACAGTTTCTCTGTTACTGGCAGACAAAGTTTTCTGAAGGCCCATAAATAAGGGTAGATACAAACAAGAACGAGAGTAGAAAATGCTTGTGTATTTGGCTTTGGAAGCATCTGCTGCAGATGAAGAAACTACAGATAAGTTGAGTACCATAAAGCTTGATAAAAAGCAAGCCATTCTTCTGTCTCCAGGAAATGAAACATCTGGATAACTTTGTTGGGGTACAGCTTATCATTATTTTATTATCCTTGCTGGTCTCTGGAAATTTTATAAATTTTTCTACCTCTCTTTTTATTGTTGCTTTTTTATTTAGAGGCAAATTCTCACTGTAGCCCAAGTTAACCTGAAGCTCACTCTGTAGTTCACATCTTGGAACCCACATCCCTTTGCTTCCTGAGTACTAGAATTGTAGGTGTATGGCCACTATATTTGGCTATTTAAATTTTTGTTTGAAGTAGCCAAGTCCAGATGTATATAAAGGAAAAAGTAATATACCCACAGTAAGTTTAAGATCCTTTAATTTTAGTTATAGGAGATGATATGCTTGTGTGTGTACGTGGGGGAGGGGGGTAAAGCATTGGTCTTTGGAGTCAAGGTCTCACTGTATAGCCGTAGTTGGGAACTTTCTGTAGTTGGGAACTTTCTGTGTAGACCAGGCTGGCCTTGAACTCAAGAGATCTGCCTGCCTTTGCCTTCCACGAGCTGGATTAAAGGCATGTGCCATACATAGTACCTGGCTAAGAGATGATATACTTAATTTTAAAAAATAAATTAATTTATTATTTGATGTATATGGTGTTTTGCCTACATTTATGTCTGTGCACCATGTTCGTGCAGTGTCTGCGGAGACCGGAAGAGGGCATCAGATCTCCTGGAACTGGAGTTACAGATGCTTGTGAGCCTCCATGTGGGTGCTGGGTATGAAACCTGGGCTGTGTGAAAGAGCAGCCGGTGCTCTTAACCAGTGATCATCTCTCTCTCCAGCCCCAAGAGACGGTATATTTTCATGACCCGCCTGCACAGTTTTCAGCCCTATGGCGTGTCTACTCTGGGCTTATTTATCATTATAGAAGAAAAATGTTTGACTTGCAAAGTAGAGGCGGGAAGATTGTGAGTTTGAGGCCAACCTGGGCCACTTGGTAAATCTGAGGTATTCTGAGTTGCATAGTGAGACCTTTTTTCTCAGACAAAACTGAATGGAAATGTGGACTAGGTGCCTGGAAGTGGTGTGCAGAGTAGACCAAGCGCGATCTGTGTTCATCCCAAATGCTGGTCCTAGGATGGAGGACAGAATCAGCATGTGTGCTTTAAAAATTATTATACTCATTCTAAACTATTATTATTTCCTGAGACAGGGTTTCTCTATGTGGCCCTGACTGTCTTAGAACTCACTATGTAGACCAAGCTAGTCTCAAACCTAGAGATCTGCCTGCTTCTGCCTCCCAAGTTCTGGGACTGAAAGTGTGCAACACCACTGCCTTGCTCATCCAAATTCCTGAAATTAGAAGTAGAAAAGATTTTTGGAGGAAGGAACCAATAATTAAATTTTTTTGGTATTTGGCAGAGTGGGCAAAATGAAATCATCCCTCAAATAGGAGTATGACCAAAATATATTATATGAAATATTAAAAAATAAATTTAATTACAGTTTAAAAAATTAAAGACAAATACATATTTTAATGTTCTTTTCACAGCAAAATGCGTTCATTTGGTTTCTCACCTGTCTCCCATGCTGGAGTTCTGAGTTATTTTATGCTCAAGGAAACAGGTCAGACCGATTTCTTCCAGTTCACAGCTAGCGTCTGCCTCCTGGAAGCCAAGCCTAGAACTCTGGAATAGAAGCATCAAGCCGTTCCTATTCAGCCAGGGTTTGTCGGTCCTGTAAATTGCAGAAGGGCAGGAACAGTAGTTGCTGTCTCAGAAATGTGATCCATAGGTGACAGAAAACAGCAGTGGACCTGGACTTTTCACTCATTGACTTCATGGAGTAAAAAGAAATTGATACCCATGCAACTTTTCAAGCATAAGTGTGCGTGCGTGCGTGCGTGCATGTGTGTGTGTGTTTGAGGCGGGTGGGACTGGAACTCACTTTGTAGCCCAGACGAATTTGTGATTGTCCTCCCTCAACTTCAGGAGTGCTAGGCTAGAGGCATCACCTGTGTAGGTAAACGTAGGCTGTGTACAACCGCCGACATAATACTGACGGATAGTGTGGTATGCTGTAATGCTTTCCATTTTCAGAGCCATAAGATTACCTAGGAACTTAATAGTGTTTTAGGGCACCAGGAGCTTTACGTAATTCTGGTAAGGGTGTCTTGTGGGCAGTGAGTCGAGACTCACTGACTTTGGGGTTTATGTCTATGGTTCTTAGACTACAGATGGATATATAATGATCAAACTATTCTTGGGTGACAGGAATAAGAGACTATTCATTCAACCAAACTTAGTGAATTTCTACAGTATTCTATTTGTAGAAATAAAGGAACAGTAGGAACATTCCATTTGTAGAAAGTGATAGACTAATAGTAAGGTATTTTTTCTTTGTAAAAATGATAAATGTTGAGAATATCCATGGAAATTAAAAATTCTTAAGTTTTAGATTTATTTTATGTGTTTGAATATTTTGCCTGTATACATGTATGTGTGCCGTGTATCTGCCTGCTGCTCTCATAAGTCAGAAGAGGGCATGGGATCCCCTGGAACTGGAATTTAGATGGTTGTGAGCAACCTGCATCCTGCAAGAGTAGCCAGTGATGCTGAGCCATCTTTCTGGCCCATTAAAATGCATGCCTTTAATCCCAGCACTGGAGGCAGAGGCAGGCCAATCTGTGTGAATTCAAGGCCAGTTTGGTCTGCAGAGTGAGTTCTAGGACAGCCAGGGCTACACAGAGAAACCCTGTCTTGGAAAATCACACACACACACACACACACACACACACACACACACACACACACAAATTCTTTTTGAGACTGGACCTTGCTTTATAGCCTAGGCACAATCCTCCTGCCTTCACTTTCCAGGCCTGAGCTGCCATGTCTAACTTTAATTAACTAATTAATTAATTTTTTTAAGGTGGGTTTCGCTGTGTATCCTACCAGGATAGTCTTAAACTCACAGTGTAGCCAAGACTGGTCTTGAACTCACTGTAGTCTTCTTGCCTGAGTCTTCTAAATACTGGAAATATAGGCATTCAACACCATGCCTGACTTAAAGTTCATTTTTATTTTAATAGGTATTGCAGGTCAAATAAAATAACCAGAGTTATTTTATTTTTAAGTTTTACTGCTGCTGTGAAGTTAAACTACCCAGTACGGTTCTGCAGCTCTTGCATTCGAGAGCATAACGGAGTACTACTAAGAAGCACAGTTCCTCAGGGGCACTAGTTGCCACCTGTAGCTGGGAACTGCTCTTTTGGACAGGACAGATATGGAACATGTCCATCACTGCACAAACTTCTATTTGACAGTGTTGCTCTAGAATCTAGAATAGCAGAGCTGTGATTTTCCAATGGCCTTGATCTGTGAATTGATTTTGAGATCAATGTTAGCAGTGATTAGAGGCTTCCATTTCCTCTGTGAAGTGCTTTTATGCCTGTTCAGGTTGACCAGGCCAGGGCTGCTACTGGCTTACCCTAATAGTTTTATTATACAACAAGTGCAGTCTGAATGCCAGTTTACTCTGTGTGTGTAGGGAGCCTTCTGGGTACTGGGGTCACAGGCATGTGCCTCCGCGTCTGACTGTGGTCCAGAACTTCAAACTGAGTTAGGAATCCCCTTAGGTCACTTTACTGCACCGTGATTTTGTTTTTCCCTGTGGGGTCGGTGTTCATTTGAGAGAAAATAATAGAACTGTACACAGAGCATGGGGAGGGTATCTCAACCCACATTCTGCTCTTTAATTCAGAGTTCACTCTTTACATTAAACTGGGAATTTAAAACATCTCGGTTGCTTTGAATTTTTATCTAAGGCACTTGGAGGGGCAAGGTAGTTCTGTGGTTGCATCTGTTGCTAAATGTCTGACATTTACATGAAGCAGGTTTATTTATATAGAAGTCAAATCCCAGAAGAGTGAAAAGTTGGGTCAGCGCCATCGTCTAGGTTTATCCTGGGTAGAGGGCTACTTAAGGCTTTTTAAGTAGCATAGGCAGCTAGGATGGCCCAGAAGGAAAAATTTCTTGCCACGCAAGCCTGAGGACCTGAGTTTTATTCCCAAGAACTCCACACACATGAATGTGCACACGTGTTAATATAGTTTCATAATGGTAGTTAGCGTTTTAGTAATGGAAAAAAATCAGGATTTTTTCCTTCAGCATTTTTGTTTTTAGTTCAAGAAATGACATACAGTTATCTTTTTTTTCCTGCCTCTTTTCCTGAATACTATTCTCTAAATGGAGCTTGGCATTCCTTTTTTTTTTTTCTTCTATAAGCCTTGGCTATTGCCCCTTTCTGAGAGGCAGTAAGAGGCCACTGCCACTTGGTCCCTGGTCTCTGGCAGTGGAAATCGTTGGAATCTTTTTGTGCACGACTGCCTGCTTCAGTGACCTTCCCTCCTTCCTTCCAGGTCACGTACTTCAGCCTCTGGTACTACAACAAGCAGAACCAGCGCCGCTGGGTGGATTTGGAGAAGGCCCTGAAGAAGCAGCTGGACAAACACGCACTGGAGCCCACTGTCTACTTTGGCGTGGTGTTTTACGTGCCTTCCGTCTCCCAGCTGCAGCAGGAGATTACCAGGTGAGAAGTTCCCTGCCGCCCGGGTTGAGAAAGTAGTCCGGTGAGGTCGGAAGAGTGGAGCTGAGGTCAAAGGCCCTCAGATAAAAGCCCGTGACTGACTTTGCCCTCCAGCCTGCAGTTTTAGTCACCGCATTCCTAGGGAGGTTCTGGAATGTGGTGTGTCAGACTGAATTATGGTTCACCAGGCCCCAAGGCACAGGAAAGGCGGTTGGCTCACCCTGGCGGTGAACTCTTACGATATCCTCTTTAAGTCTTCGTTTTTCTGCTTCTGGTTCCTTGTAATAAAGAAGCGGGAGAGGAGAGATTTAGAATGTGTAGTCATAAACTCTGTGTTCTCTCCTCAAGGAACTGGAGGGCTCTTATAATTCTGACTCAGGGCTGTATTCTGTAGAGGGAGCGACAGAAGACTTGATCAGAGGATACCAGCAGTAAATACACTTAAAGGGGCAAAAGCAGAAGGAAGGGACAGTGCAGGAACTCAGTGTCTGGCTTTGTTTCATCCTCCTGGGTTACATGGATCCTTTCCATGCAAAGGGGTATTGCACTCAGAGCATGCTCCTTTGGTGTCCCTCCACTGTCCCCTTTCGTGTCCCTTCCTGTCCCATCAGTTCCCTTTGTTACCCCTGCACAGTTTCATTTCTGCTTCCATGTTCACTTACAATAAATAATTGTATTTATTGTTAAGAAATGAGAGAAACAGCATGCAGTTTTTGTCTTTCGGAGATTGACTTAATTCCCCTGATATGATTAACTCCAGTTGTACCCATTTTCCTTCAAATACCATAACTTCATTCTTCCTTATGCTTTAAAAAATTCCCTTGTGGCCGGGCGGTGGTGGCGCAGGCCTTTAATCCCAGCACTCGGGAGGCAGAGGCTGGCGGATCTCTGAGAGTTCGAGGCCAGCCTGGTCTAGAGAGCTAGTTCCAGGATAGGCTCCAAAGCTACAGAGAAATCCTGTCTCGAAAAACCAAAAAAAAAAAAAATTCCTTTGTGTCTGTATTCTCTTTATCCTTTCCTTGCTGATGAATACTTAGGTTAGCTCTAGAACTTAGCTATTAGAAATTCTTCTGTAAAGTTTCCTGAACACAAAACAAAATAGTAAGAAAAGTCTTGATTTTTTTTCTTTTTTTCTTTTTTTCTTTTTTAGCTTTGGGTGAAGCACTGTGCCCGTGGAGCACAGGCAGGAGCCTGGCATACTCAGGGTCCATGCTTTCTCCTCTAGCATCTAAGAAATAAAAAAGAAATATAGCCAGGCAGTGGTGGTGCCTGCCTTTAATCCCAGCACTCAGGAGGCAAGAGGCAGGCGAATCCCTGAGTTGGAGGCCAGCCTGGTCTACCTAGTGAGCGAGTTCCAGGACAGCCAGGACTACCCAGAGAAATCCTGTCATGAAACACCAAAAAAAGGGGGGGCGGGTGGGGAATACAAACTGTGAAAGCTTGAGTTTGCCTGAGATGTCTAAAACTTACCACTGCTTTATCTTTTTTTTTAAAGATTTATTTATTTATTATGTATACAACATTCCTTCCATGTACACCTGCACACTAGAAGGGGGCACCAGATCTCATTACAGATGACTGTGAGCCACCATGTGGTTGCTGGGAATTGAACTCAGGACCTCTGGAAGAGCAGTCAGTGCTTTTAACTGCTGAGCCATCTCGCCAGCCCGACTGCTTTGTCTTTTAAACCCTACTTAATAACATTACTTTGGAGCCAGGCTTTGGGCGATCTCAGTGTCTAAACATCACGTACCTTTTATCTTTGTGTCCTGTGTCTTTCTCATATCCATGGGGTGCACGTTGTTTACCCTGTGCTATCTTTGGATTTGTGGTTGGTATCACAGCCTCCTATTATGGTTATTTGTGTATGTGTCTTATCTTCTTTCTGCATCTTAAGTCCCTGTTTTCTTTGGCTTTACCCTCCATTTGCAAGCTATAATGCCCTGCAGATAGTAAGAATTGCTGCTGCCTCATTCTTGTGGAATGCTGTTTGAATGTGCCAGGTAATTATCAGAAGATGCTAGGAAACTGAGGTCAGGTAGTAGGTATAGGCGTGAATGGACTCTGAACAGGTCTGAAATATAAATATTGAAGAGGGAAGTGTAAGCCACGAGGAAAAATATGACTGGCCGCTTAACTCATTTAAACCTTTACTGAAGCTATTTTGTGATCTAAGAGTAGTTAGGTCTTCATTTGAATGTGATCTGGAGGAGTTGCTCACTCACAGTCTGGTGGAACTGGCAGTTCATGTACAGAAGTAGTCATAGTATCCCATGATAACAAACATTTAATTTAAAGCTCTGGATTCCTCGGGCGTAGCTTTGACTAAAGAAGGAAACATTGGACTTCTTGGTAGACTTTAGAAGGACTTCTCTAGTTGGGAGTGTGTGGCTTGTTTAAGAGTGGGAGTAGCGAGAAGACAAGCAAAAAGGTCAAGACCATGATGAGGACACCCACTGAAACAGTCGACCTGAGCTAATGGGAGCTCGCCAACTCATAGGACCAAACTAGGCCCTCTGAATGTGGGTAACAGTTGTATGGCTGGGGCAGACTGTGGGGCCACTGGCATGAGAACAGGATTTATCCTACTGCTTGTTCTGGCTTTTTAGAGCCCATTCTCTTTGGATGGATTTCTTGCTCAGCCTAGATATAGTGTGAAGGGCCTTGGTCCTGCCTCAAAGCAATGTACCTTACCCTCTCTGAGGAGTGGATGGAGGGGGAAGGGAGGTGGAGGGAGTGGGAGGAGGGGAGGAAGTGGGAACTGGATTTGGCATGTAAAATGAGAAAAGATAATTTTTTTTCTAAAGATTTAACCAAAAAAAAAATTCAAAAGTATTTTAAGAAAAAAGGCAGAGATGCTGGGCAGTCGTGGCACATACTTTTAATCCTAAGTCCCAGCACTCGGGAGGCAGAGACAGGCGGGTCTCTGTGAAATCGAGGGCAGCCTGGTCTACAGAGTTAGTTCCAGGACAGGCTCCAAAGCTACACAGAGAAACCCTGTCTCCAAAAACCAAAACCAAAACAAACAAACAAACAAACAAACCCCAAAATTCTGAACCATGTCTTCAGAGCGTGAGGCCTTGTCAGAAGGACGTAGCACAAGGCAGCAGGAAAGTGTCGCCCATATGGTGGGAACTCACAGGGTTTCT
Organism: Ondatra zibethicus; assembly: GCA_004026605.1. NCBI lineage: Eukaryota > Metazoa > Chordata > Mammalia > Rodentia > Cricetidae > Ondatra > Ondatra zibethicus. The sequence goes on from PVIU01000116.1 coordinate 178,207, forward strand.
GTTTGCAAAAGATAGGAAATTCTGAGAATAATGAAGACTAATGACTGGATAGATTGAAGCTTTACAAATTCACCCCACTTATCACGACACCAGGCCATTTTTTTTCCTTACAACGATAGTGTTGCAGCCTGCATAGATTTTAATGGGAAGAGGCTTATCTTGCTCGCCAGTCTGGAGCGTGCTTGCTTGTCAATGTGACACTTTCCCGGTATGTCATATACCAGGGCATTTTCACATGAGAGTTTATGTAAAGGATATTGAACTAGCAATGAACAATTTGCAGCGTATATGGAAGAATAGGCTCTCGTAGTAAAACCCATTCAAAGCTAAAGTAAGAAAAGGTTGTATTGGAAGCTCAATTTGGCCCATGAATGTTGCATTCCAAGGTTTTTATGTACAGAGATAGAAAAGTCTAGAATAATGATAATGGGGTATGTGGAGCACGCTACTAGATATACCTCCCTGAATACAGTCTCTTGGCATCTGAAAGCCTTGAAGAAAGCGCAGCTTCCCCTCTGACCCTGAGTTCCTAGCATTCTATTCGCTGACTTTGGAAACCCATGATATCTGCTAGGTGATAAAAGGGAAAGGCTGGGTCTGAATTCTTTTTATTTGAATGGATGGTGTGTCGGTCAGGCCATTTGGTACCAAAGAACAGAGGCTTAAAGCTTAGCTATACAGGTAACATAAGACTGTATACAAATTCTGGAGAATTCAGATATGGGCTATGCTTGGACTGATCAAAGGCACCAAACTTAGAGATACTCAGGTTGAGATGGCATCGTAAACAGCACTGGCAGAGACACTGGACCAAATCTAACCATCTCCAGTGTCTAGAACATTGTAGAGCAATGGCAGACCAAGGAGCAAAAGGAAGCATTACGTTTTCGCTCTGGAGCTTTATCCGGGTGGAAAAACGCTGATGAAACCCTGAGACTAATTGGAAGCGCTCTGATCGCCCCCGCTGCTGCTCAAGGGTGGCACACGGCAGTGTTGTCGGCAGCTTTCTGCAGGCCACCTGGGGATGTTTGCCCGGGGAGGGGATGGTTGTATCTTCATTTTATTGGTAATAGCTTGTGAGTCTAAGCTGTGACTTACCCAAAGTCATGCAGAGTCCTAAATTGGCGAGCTGGAATTTAAGCCTAGATGCACTTGGAACTAAGGGGACAGACAGACAGAGGTGGCCTACGTTACAGAATGCTAAGACTTTTACTCTTTACACTTTAAAAAGCTTAATATCAAGAATCATTTTCCTTAAGTTTTGTGTTTAACAGCTAGTGAAGTTTTTATCTAACTAAATACCTAAAGTCTCATATTGCCAAGTTACAAGAGAGGTTTAAAGGTAAAGATTGGTCCTTGAGTGTGTGCCTTCCTTACTTTGAATAAAGAACAGATAGCTTTAAAGAATTATAAAGAACTATAAAACACACAGGACTGTTTTACAGGGTGCAAGACAGGTGATTAGTTGTCCTATAGATGACTTTAACCTTGGTTTTTCTGAAGAGTGTGGGTCTTGTGGAGATCAAGCCAGGCTCACACGTCCTAAGCAAATGTTTACCCCAGAGATACATCTCTGAACCCTGGTTTTAGCTTTGAAATAATTAAAGCAAGGGTAAAGAAAACCATCTCATTAAACAGATTAAATGATGTGCTTATATTGTCAGTGGCATTCTTTTCATTGTTTGGAACATTTAGGGTTTTATTTGACAGTTTATGTTCCTCTGCTAACCTGTGGTAAAGTGCACTGTGTCTTGGTCCAGTTATAGTGAAATTGGTTTCATACACTCATCCTCTCACGTAGGTATCAGTATTACCTGCAGCTGAAGAAAGATATTCTGGAAGGAAACCTTCCGTGTACGTTAGAACAAGCCATTCAGCTAGCTGGCTTAGCTGTTCAAGGTGAGCAATGCATGTGAAGGGGTAATTCTGTCAGAGTAAGATGTGTGTTAAAACTATAGAGGGTTCTGAAGGTAACTGATTTCCTGTTCGAATTGTCTAGTATTTATGTATCAGTGGACTATTATGCCATTAGCTGGGGCTTTATTGTAGCAAGACAATTTGCATTACTTCAATGAAATGTGAGACTTGTAGACATTTCTGGAAAATTAATTACATAACATGTCAAGTGTGTATTTGTATAGAAAAATCAAAGAATTTAGCATGCTGAGTTTTAATTTCACTCCAAGACTTGTTTTGATCCTAATATCGGGAGGAATGGTCTTTCCATCAATGAGGTTCATGAAACTACATTCGTTTATGTTTCAAGTACATCCCATTTCTTTTTTTCTCAAATAATATATTTCAGATTAGAGCATCATTACTCAGAAGTAGTTTTGTGTTTCATAATTTTTTAAATTAATTCAACATTGTACATGCCTAGTGTATATATCTATGTGTATATTTGTGCACTAGGGAAATTTCTGCTGGTGCATTATTTCAGTTGGTAACTGGCATTTAACCATGGAGCTGGAATTTAATAAAAAAAAAAAGTAAGCTGGGCTGGGTGGCACAGACCTTTAATCTCAGCAAGGAAGCATACCGATGTGAGCTCAAGGCCAATCTCTTCTACATAGAGAGTTCCAGACCAGTCAAGGCTACCCAGTGGGACCATGTCTTAAAACAAAACACAAAAGAAAGAAAAAATGATAAAATTCTTCCAGATGCTAGCAGGCACGGACACCTGTCATCTTGAGATAAACAAACGTCTGACACCGTGGTGGGCCATTCCTTATATATTGCCTAAATATGAGCATTCACAGGGCTCCATTCCCTGTCCCCACTTGGTTTCCTCCTGACACTTACCTGCGTGGAAGCACATGTCACATGTAGGACGGCTTTGTCTCACTTCATAGACATTTTCCCAAGCTAAGATGCATAAATCTACCTAATGACTTTTAAAAGATACTCTGAAAACTTGCCCTGTTATCTGTTGCACAGATTTGGCTTCTGAAGCACAAGTGTGTCATTCACATTTACTTACTGATTTTTGTTGTGCAAATGTGTTGTTGTAAAAATTAAATGTAATCAATATGTGCATGTTTATCATTCTACATAGCTGATTTTGGTGACTTTGATCAGTATGAATCCCAAGACTTTCTTCAGAAATTCGCCTTGCTCCCTGTGGTAAGACTTCTTTTGACATTGGGCTTTTTAATACATGGCTTATTCCTGTACTCTTAGCAACCTTTGAATGTCCACATGGTAGATGTTTTAAAGAGGACTAACATTACAAAGTCAGTTCCTTTTGTCAACAGCTTGTGTGCCAGTCTTTCCCTGTTGCAGTCTTCTGGGTCTTTGTAAATTCACAGGAACAGAAGTGGGTAGTTAGGCTGGGCAGTGGTGGCACTTGCTTTCAATCCCAGCACGCGAGAGGCGGAGGAGGGGGTATCTCTGTGAATTCGAGGCCATCCTGGTCTACAGAATGGGTTTCAGGACAGCCAGGGTCCAGGGCTACGTAGTAAGCCCCTGTGTCAAAAAAACAAAACCAAACCAAACCAAACACAAAAACAAAAACAAAAAAAGGGTGTTCTTTGCTGTGCCTAAGGATATCCTTCCTTTAATTGTGTGTCTAAGGAGAGGGATTTGCTTTCATTTTTGGAGAATCATAAAGTTAATGTTGGAATGAACCTGACTTTCCATCAGTGTTGAAAACCCTGCCTTGTACTTTCTGAAGCTACTGTTGAAGAAATTGATGTGAACATCTCACTGAAACAGCCGAGGAGGGTGGAATGTTCTTCAGAGTGAGCAGGTCAGCTCTGATCTCAGAACTGCCTGATGAATGTTACCAACCTTAAACCTCGGATGAAACTTCCCCTGGGAGGAACTGGGAAAGCAGGGCAGATCTTTTGGCTTTTGAGCAGAAGCTACTTAATTCATTAGATGCATCATGACTTTACAGAACAGCAAAGATCCCTGATGTTAGCACTGTTCAGAGGCTTGCCTGAAGTGAAAGACTGGTTCAGTCTTTAAAAATGCATGTGCTTACTGCTGTGTGTTTCCTTCAGGGGTGGCTACAGGATGAAAAAGTGCTGGAAGAAGCAACCCAAAAAGTGGCCTTACTGCATCAGAAATACAGGTAACACTAGGAAAAAGATGCACAATTGATGGCTGCTATAGTCTGAAACATACTTTGTGTGTTAAACTTTCCTTCGGCTTGTTTGCTGTTAGAGTGACATTTGCTGTGTGCCAAGTGCTGTTCTAAGTACCTGCATCCCCATCATTTCCATTATTATCCATTTACCAATGAGGAAACGGGTGGGGGAGTGGGGGGAGATCCTGAAAGCAGCCAGTCCTTAGGGTACCAGTTCATCACCCCATATATTAAAAGTGATAAATTATTGTATGATTATGGAAGTTTGTCTTATACATTTCAGCCCTTCAGGTGCTCTTTTTTTGTCTTCCTTCCTTCCTTCCTCCCATTCTTCCTTCTTTCTTCCCTCCCTCCCTTCGTTCCTGTAAATGGTGCTAGAGTTTGAATCAGGGCCTTGTACATGGTAGGCAGACACTTTACCACTGAGCTACATCCTCTGCCTTTTAGATTTTTGAGAACCAAGTTAGCCTCAAACTTGCTGTCTTGCTGTCTCTGCCTCCCATGTGCTAGGATTACAGACATGCATCATCATCACCATTGCTCCCCTGTATACTTTTCAAAGCAGCATTTCTGTGTCTGTGGAGTAATGATAAGAGTCTGCGTGTCTGTTGCCCTGACTATCCTTGCATGTATTTGTCTATGCTGGTGAATCTCTGTTGGCTATAAAGATCTCCTAAGATGCTAGCTCTTACTCTAAGCCAATACACAGCATTCTAGTTACTTTATATAAAGTTATGTTCTGAGAGCTCCAGTAGACTAGGCTGGCCTTGAACTCACAGAGATCCTCCTACCTCTGCCTCCCAAGTGCTGGGATTAAAGGCGTGCGCCACCACCACCCGGCTCCAGTATTCCTTAAGGAGAATATTCTTTAAGGAGAATATTACCTCCATTTTAGAGATGAAGGAAACTAAACTCAGAATGACTCAGGTCTCTGGTGTCTGGTAAAAGTGATTGAAAGTAGGTGTGTCTGGTTGTAACCTTCAGTCTTTGCCTGTAGTCTCTCTCTGACTCTGCTGGTTGCAAAAGAGTGACCTTCTGAAAGTATCGGTCTCTCATCTCTTCCTGCATTCCTTCCCATATGCTCATGGGTATTTTCTTGCTCTCCTTAAGTTGCTAATTCTACCCTTCACCTATGAGCCATTTTTTCCCCTAGTGCACTTGATCCCTCAGGAACGTGTTACCATGCTTTTTGTCGTTTTATTTGTACTTTTATTTAAATAATAAGACTTAGGAATCCATACATACTTTCTATCCTTCTGAGGTAGAATGCTGGATAGTTTGGCTTAAAGATAAGCCAAATAATTCTCTCCCTTCCAAGAATGTGTTCCCAGCAGTCTTAACGCTAGGCAGCACAACCCACTGCGTGAGTAGTAAGTGGATGTAGTGGAGGTGTGCAGAGTGTGTTAGGACTGCATGGGGTGGGGGCCGACACTGGGAGACCCAAAATCTGACAGGAGGAATGGTCAGATGCCGAGCCCTGAGGACACTAGTGATTGCCAGGCCCATGTGTGGATGATAGGGATATGGTAAGAGGCATCTACGTGCACAAAGGTTCTGAAATGTGAGGAATTCAATATATTCAAAGAAATGCAGAGTCTGGCATGGCTGCAGTGTGAGGCACCTTGGCACATGGGATGGGGCAGCAGTGAGGCTGGGGCGGGAGGGAGGCCGTGGGTTTAAGTGCACTTCCTTCCTCGTGTCTTTCTGCTGCTCCAGTCATCTGAACTGAAAGGGATTTGCATCTGGCCTCTTCCTGCCCTTATTTCTTACATTTGTCATTTTGTCTTTGAAAACATTTTATTTAGATGTATGAGTTGTTTTGCCTGCACGTATGTACATGTATCACGTGTTGGCCTGTGGAGGTCAGATCTCCCGAAACTGGAGTTAAGGCTGATTGTGAACTGCCGCGTGGGTGCTGGGAACTTAACCCAGGTTTTCTGGAAGAGCAGCCAGTGCTCTTAACCACAGATCCATTTCTCTAGCCCCATCATTCGGCTTTTAAACCAATGTTCTTAGTGTTTCCTGATATGTTAGGATAAGTAAGCAACTGCTTGCTATTTTAGGTAAAAACTCCTGGATTTGCCTTGATTATATCTTGGGAGTGGCTTCATCCCTTGCTTCTCCTCTTGCTTTCCTAAGGCATTAGGTTATATAATACACACACACCTGCCCTCTGCGTTTAGCACAGTGCTTCGTAGGTAGCCAGTTTTTGATAAGAATTAGAGGATCAGTATGGCTAGTCACAGATGCTTGAAATGTTTATAATGCCCTATTCCAAGTCAATGTGTAGCTTTTAAGAAAAGCATTGTTAAAAAATTTTAGATTTGGGGTTAATCTCACTAACATCTTTTGGGTTGCAGAGGGCTAACAGCCCCTGAGGCTGAGATGCTGTACATGCAGGAAGTAGAGAGAATGGATGGCTATGGAGAGGAGAGCTACCCTGCCAAGGTAAGCTGGACGTGGCTTTGCCTACCTGTACCCCCAGCTGCTCTGGGGGCTGAGATAGGGAAGTCATTTGAAAATAGAATAGGAAATGGAGTGAGATCCTGTTTAAAGAAAGAAAAAAGCAGGGTGGGTGGGTAGTGGGGCAACAGGGGGAACAGATGGGTATGATACTTAGCTATTTGAGAAAATAGCATGACTGGAATCTTTTTTTGTCAAGAAATTTGTAGTAAAACACAATCCTATATTCTAATTTGTGCTTTGGTAGGGTCCAGAAATAGAGTACTTAAGAGTCTAATCTTGGCTTAGAGGGTTAAGGCACTTGCCACCAAGCCCAATGACCTGAGGTTGATTCTGGGATTCTCCCGGTAGAAGGAGGAAACCAGCTCCTACAGGTTGTCCTCTGACCTCTCCGTGTGTGCTGTAGCATGTGTGCACCCATATACAAAGTAAATAAGTAAACGTAATAATAAAGGCATTTTTTAAAAAAGAACAAATTCCTCCTGTCTCCATCCTTACTGGTAAGGTAATGAGTTTGCACCATTCTGACAGTTTTCTTTCTGAGTGGCTGTCCTGCAGGTCTTCTGTCTGGCAAACAAGTTCAATGAGGTGGATGCTTTTGTCCGTACAGGCCTGTTTCCCAAGTGTTTCTTCCTTTTTTCCTCCTTTTAGGATAGCCAAGGAAGTGACATATCCATTGGTGCTTGTCTTGATGGCATCTTTGTGAAACATAAGAACGGAAGGCCTCCTGTGGTATTCAGGTATATTTCTGTTTTTTTTTTTTTTTAATATTTATTTATTTATTTATTATGTATACAATAATCTGTCTGTGTGTATGCCTGCAGGCCAGAAGAGGGCACCAGATCTCATTACAGATGGTTGTGAGCCACCATGTGGTTGCTGGGAATTGAACTCAGGACCTTTGGAAGAGCAGTCAGTGCTCTTAACCTCTGAGCCATCTCTCCAGCCCCCTGTTTTGTTTTAAATACTTAAAGGTAGTTATTGCTGGCAAGTTTCCTCTAAGTTCTCATTAGAAAATGGAGATACTCTTTTTCTGGAGTTAAATGTTACCCAAATACAGTGGTTCATTGATTCGTTACTGTCTTCAAAACCAATGTGCAGAAAAGGAGCTCATAGTGATGGCCTGCTGCCACAGAGAAGCCATTCCTGCTTTTGATGGGGTTTTTTTTTGTTGTTGTTGTTGTTTTGGCTTTTTTTTTTTATGTGAGTTTTTGTTTCTGGGGCTGTTTATTCACTATGAAAAATGTAGGCTTTCTTTTGACTGTAGTGTGTAACAAAATCACTACCATGCCAGCATCTCAGTAAATCTCAGTTTTCGCAGAGTTGATTCCCCCAGTTCTAAAGAGCAGCTGCTCATTCGTGCAGCCCTCGGAGTGTATGTAGTAGGTGAGGATGTGCTGATGTGGCATGCAGTTTCCGAGAAGTCAATTTCCAGATGGTTTAAAATCACTTTGTAGGAATCTGTGTTCCAATTATATCTTTTTGGACATGTAATATTTTATTAATTCTTTGAGTGTTCATATCTCCATACAGTGTTTTTGGATCATAGTCACCCCTCCATATTTCCCCCTAACTCCTCTCACATATACTCCCCATCTTGGTGTCCATATACATAATATATCTGAAGCCTGTGGAGTCCATGTGCTCATGGGTATGGGGCCATACACTGGAGCGTAGTCAACCCACGAGATGCCATACTCCCCACGAAGCCATCTACTGTCAGTAGCTCCTTGGCGAAGGGTGGGGATGGATTTGCTCTTGTGCAGCTAAGCACAGCTGCCGTGAATTCACAAATGTCAACAGCCCTCCCATGTCTAGAAGACAGCGTTCGCTCCATTCCTCCCTGAACTTTGGCTTTTATAATCTGTCTTTCATGATGCTCCCTGAGCCTTGGTGGGAGGGGATGTGATGTTCCATTTGTGGGTGAGCACTGCACAAACATTTGCTCTCTGCATTTGCCCTGCTTGAGTTTCTGTGTTAACTACCCACCAGCCACTGTCCCCAGCACCAATAAACTTCTCTAAGGATTCTGAGAGTAGCACTAATCAATGGGGATAGAGATACCAGTTTGATACTCTCTGACCATTTAGCAAAATGGTTGGTTTTCCCTTATGGCCAGTGAGGTCCCCAACCCTGGGTTCTTGTCAGATCACAGTACAACGTATGTGGTTCTCTCCTGTTTATCCGTGTAGATCTAGCCTTCAATTCAACCGGAAAATGGTTGGGAACACTTGCAACACTGTTGCGCCGGTAGGTATGTCTTGCCATGAGTCATTGTAGCGGCAGCATTCACAGCTGGGTAAGACTGTTGATGGCTCTCCTAGGCCCCTGCAGAGCACCTTCAGGTACTAGGAAAGCTAGCCAGCTGGGAGGAAGCTTCCAGGTCAGGACCAGTGTGATCTCCTCTATTTATATTGGAAACATACTAAGTTACATTATGTTGTTCACCTTTATAATTCTTTAAAATCTGTAATCTTAGAAAATCCATGTTAGGATGTTGTAAAAACATTTGCACTTTTACTCTATTTTCAATTGATTTAAATAAAAACAGAAGGTTTATATTGTTTTCATGCAGTAGTGAGGCATATCTACCACTTTTTTCTGTTGATTCCTTTGTGTCTTAACGTTCATCGAGTCCAATTTATCAGAAACCAGATGCTCATGTCATCATCATCTTCATAATAACTCAGGGTAGCATATATCACTGCCAATTTTCATATGAGATAATGAAGGCTTAGAAAAGCCAAGCGATTTGTCCAAAGTCACCCATTGACAGGCATAGCTAGACTAGAACTCAGCTTTTGTATGTAAGGCACAGCTCCCAGGCACATTGCTCACTTGCTCTCCCTTCCTCCCTACTTCCTTCGTTCTGTCCTCCTTCCCTCCCTTACTCCCTCTCCCCTCCCTCCCTCTTTCTCTCCCTCCCCCTTCCCTCCCTTCCTACTGTCCTCCCTCCCTCCCTTCTCTTTCTTTTAAAATAGCTTTTCTTCCTTCTGTTTTCCACTTTACTCTTGAGAACTGTCTTCCCCTTTAAGAACTTTTTCACTAAAATGGCATCTCTTCCTTCCCTTCTTTGGGCCCTGAATTATCCAGAGTGACTGTGACCACACAGAGTAGATGTGACTTGGGGAGCAGATCCCCAGTCCTATGCTGCACTACCTGTGCAGGCCTGCTTCCTAGGCAAGTGAGCTCTTGTCCCCAACCTGGTTATAGTAAGTCTTGCCAACATGCCGAGCTGGGGCACAGGGAGAGGAAAATGGATCAGGGCTTCACTCGGACAGCAGGACTGACAATACCCAGAGGCCATATGGAAACCGAAGGCATTCAGTTGGTTGCTTTCTTCCCTGCAAAGGAATTCTCAAATTCTCCTCATTTAAGATGATGCGAATAATCTTCAGGGTTAACTACTGAGCACTAAGCCAGTAAATGAATTTTGATTTAACAAATTTTAAGTAAGTAAATATAATACAAGCTGAATATCCAGAGTCCAAAAATCCCCAATTAAAGATGCGGGGGAGGTGGGAGCCAAGGATATTGCTCATTGGTAAAACACTCACCCCCTGAGCACTAAGCCAGTAAATGAATTTTGATTTAACAAATTTTAAGTAAGTAAATATAATACAAGCTGAATATCCAGAGTCCAAAAATCCCCAATTAAAGATGCGGGGGAGGTGGGAGCCAAGGATATTGCTCATTGGTAAAACACTCACCCCCTGTTTTTGAGGCCCTGGGTGTGTGTCCCTGCACTGGTGGGAGAAGGGAAAGAGTTCCTCCTTGAAATGCTTCATGTTTAGGAGCTTTGGATCCAGGTTAGGGCTGCTCAACCACGGCTCTATTGCAAACATGTCTAAACTTGCATCCAGAATTAGCCAAACTTCTAGTCCCTGGTGGTTCTGGGTAGGACTCAGTGTTTTATTTTCTTCTGGTGAGTTTCCTTCTGATAACGTTACAAAGGTGGGTGATAAAAACCAAGTGTAGTCTGTAAAAGCTGAAGATGATAAAATTAGGAGATGCAGGATAGGTTTCATTTCCTATTGAATATGCCCAGAAAAATTAATTTTTTGGTTCCTGAGCATTTCCTATTCTCTTCCTCTATGGACTGTCAGAGTGCACGTCTCTCACTCGCCCCCTTGCTTTGTCCTGTTGACCTTTGCTGCTAATCAGGATGTCTGATTTTGTGCTGTCTGCTGCTCTTCCAGCCGCCCAGGTCCCTTCAGGGACCACCACCGTTCTGATTTTAACATCCCTCAGGCCTGGCACAATTATTAATCATTGTGATAATAGATGTTCTTTAAAATGTTTGTAGTGAGGCCTGAGCAGCAAGCTGACATGAGGGTGTTTGATTGTTAAGCCTATCAAGCAAATTAAGTGTATCACTTACTTTTCTGTTGTTGAGATAAAATACTATGACCAAAAGCAACTTAAGGATGTTTAGTTTGGCTTACAGCCCCAAAGGGTTGGAATCCATAATGGTAGGGTAGGCATGGCAGGAGGCTTGGTGGAAGGTCTCAGGCAGGAAGCTGAGATTACAAAGTTCACACACAAGTGGAACAAGTCTATAAATTTTCAAAGCCCCCGCCCCACTTCCTTCCTCCAGAAAGGCTCCATCTCCTGAAAGTTTCATAACCTCCTAAACAGCACCACCAAGCGGGAAGCAAGTGCTCCAATGCATGAGCCTATGGGGATATTTCTCATTCAAAGCACCACATGAGGTTTGTCTCTCCCAAATCCTTGTCCTTCATTTCCTGCACATGCCTTTATTTTTAGCAACTAGCTGTTGTCATTTCAGTTAGAAAAATGCGTGCTAGCTGAAAAAACTACTTTATTTCAAAAGTGAGTTACTGGTGTTAGTTCGCGTACCAAACTTAACAAAATATGATGTGTTTCCTGTCCCAGTGTGTGCTCACTGTTCTCCGCTGTTCTCTAGGTGGCACGACATTGCTAACATGTCCCACAACAAGTCCTTCTTTGCATTAGAGCTGGCAAGTAAAGAGGAGACCATCCAGTTTCAAACTGTGAGTGAACACAGAGAATCTTCATGGCTTGCTTTTCCTAAGAGTTAGCAAGTTAGCACCTCTATGTCCCCATTTGTGTACTGGGGTGGGGAGAGTGGCACTAACTTAGAATTCTATATAACTTAAACTGTTATGCTTTACATTTTACAAAATGGCACTTGGCAAAAAGCAGTTGCACATTAAATATTGTTGAGTAAATGAGTCTTTGTATTCGTATTATTTGATCCAAGTGACTTTTGAATTAGGTATAAAGAGACAAAGTAGAGGGGAAAGCGAGCCCAGCCGCCATTGCTGGGGAGCAGCTGTGCAGTGCTGCTTAACTGGGATTTGCTTAAGTTATCTTAACAAAGGCAATATGAAGACACCTAGGCAAGTGTTCAGTTTGAAAAGTCCTAGTGTTTCTCAGGTATAAAAGTTGATATTAGATAAAAATAGGACAACCAAGTGTGTTTTAAGACTCCAAATCATTTAGAAACCATTTAAACAGATTACTTTGCTTTCATAATTAAATTCTTACCGCATTCATAGTTAGATGCGGGGCTGGGAAATGACAGTGTCACGGTGGGTGGGAGATTGTGTGGACATGATGCGTACCAGTTAGGTCTGCTCTTGGGCAATTCTGCGTTAGAAGTGTTTTCTTTGTGTGCCTTGCTACCACTCTGCGCATGTTCCTTTGCCAGGAAGACATGGAAACAGCCAAGTACGTGTGGAGACTGTGTGTTGCACGACACAGATTTTACAGACTAAACCAGTGTGACCTGTGAGTATCTCCTGTGTGGGAATTGTGTAGTCATTTGGAAATGGCATTTATTTATTTATTTTGTACATGTGTCATGGGGACCACATGTAGAAGTCAACGGACAACTAGGAGAGTCAGTTCTCATCACCATGTGGGTTCTAGGGATTGAATTTAGCTCCTTGATCTTGGCAGCAAGCTCCTTCCATCTGCTGAGCCATTTTGTTGACCCTGATTTCCAAGTTTCAATCTCAAACTTCTTTGCATTATCCAGAATGGCAAATTTTATCAAATGATACCTTTTTCTGATACCACAGTCCTTTTACTTTTATGAAATTACATTCCATTTTAGCATTGGGACATCTTCTTATAGCTATAAAATGCCTCTAAGGTTTTTCTCAACTAATTTTTTTCTTTTTTGGCAGGGTTTTGCTCTGTAGCCCAGGGTGGATTATGAGAATAGCCCAGTTTCCATAGTATTAGAACCATTATAACCCTTGAAGTTGAAAAGAAATGAATTTTTTTCTTCCTTTTCTCTCCTTTGCTTTGTGGCACTGGGAATTGAACCCAGTCTGAGAGTGGGATTCTTTTTATTGTTGTTTTGTTGTGATGGGATCTCACTGTACAGGCTTGGTGGGCCTGGAACTTGCTATGTAGACCAGGCTGGCCTCGAACTCACCAAGATCCAACTGTTAGTCTCTGCCTCCTGAGTGCTGTGATGAAAAGCTACCATGTCTGGCTTGGGAGTTGTATACTTTATAGTTTTTAATCAATGTTCTGGTCGGCATTTTGAGAAAAGATTTGTCTTTTAATATATACAAATTTTACAAAGTCAGTTCTTTCTGACATGTTCACACATGCATATAAGGACTCTTGTTGCTAGTCATTCTCGCATATTCTCAGCTCAGCTCCACGCTTCTTTCCCAGTCTACATCCTTGTGGTTCTTGCTGGCTTAGTACTCACTGTGTAGCCAAGGTGAGCCTCGGAGTTGTAGCAATCATCCTGCTTTAGCTTCCCAAGTGCTGGGATTATTGACCTGAGTTCCCACAGGCAGCCTCTCCTCTTACTTTCTCGCCCACCCCCACCCACCCTGCAGGGAATCTTATGTAAGAGAAAACATGTGATGCTTGCCTTCATGTGTCCGGTTTGTTTTGCCTGGCACAATGGTGTCCATTTCCAGCCATTATCATGTAAACAATCAACCAGTTCTTTGTGGCATGGCTGCCTTTTCTGCTGTCTGCTTTCTCTGGAAATTGTGTATGAGAGTGTTACAGTCAGGGGATCCAGGAGTCCTGGATTCGGAACACCAGGCTGGCCTGGCTCCCTGAAGATGAGCATTCATGACATTATTTCCGCATATAATAATTATATCCAAATAATAAACAAAATCTATTAGAACATAACATTTTCATTTTGAAACTTTTCTTAAATTTAAGACTATTTGCAATAAGCCATCATCATCTCAGTTCATTTCTTTTCTTGAAAATAGTAGCTGCAGCCGTCTTAATAAGCCATTACATGCAAAGCCCTCTAGTAACCCCTGTGCTGGGTTGTGGCTAATGCCTTTTAAAAGCATATTTTGTCAGTTCATCATTTAATAATTTTAAGATTCAGAGAGAAAAAGCAGTGAATATGTGTAGGAATTGTTGAGGTCTTAGGAATCTAATTTTTGGGATATTGCCAAATGTGAGTAAAGCCACAAAGATAATATTAACTACATACATTATTCTTCTATGAAGAATATTTGATTCTCTTTAGAACTTCTGTGTATGAAGGACTATTTTCCAAATTTTGTTTTTAATTTCTGCCTATCTAGGAACCATTAGTATAATTATATATAGTCATTCTGTGCAAAACAAATATATTACACTATACATTTCTGTTTCCTGGGTCAGCAAATGGAGCTTATACTATTAACATTTCATGTTTTGATGGGGAAGAAAGCTGAAAATAATTTCCATTTTTATAGCTATTTCTTGACGACTGTCAACACAGTTCTAGTGACATCTGATATTACAATGACTCTGAGGTGTTGGTAGGCCTTGTTCTCATGGTTCAGCTGGGTCAGTGAGGGGTGATGGGTAGTTGACAAAACTGGAGTTCTGTGTCCGAGTTGGCCCTTGGTTTGGAGATGGAGTCTGCTTCCATAGAAAGGATTCACTTTCTCCTACAGTATCCACATCCCTCTGGATAGCCAGCTGTTCCTTTCCCAATCCCGGTTGCCAGTCCCAAATTAACTGACACAGAGGCTTATATTAATTGTAAATGCTCGACTGCTAGCTTGGGCTTGTTGCTAGCTAACTCTTACACTTAAATTAACCCATATTTCTTGTCTATGCTTTGCCTCATGGCTTCATATCTTTTCTCAGTATGGCATGCCATCTTGCTCTCTCTTTGTCTGCCAGCAACTCTGCCCTTCTTCATCCCAGTATCCTCAGTTTGATCTATCCCACCTAACTTTATCCTGCCTTACTATAGATCAATCAACATCTTTATTAACCAGTGAGAGTAATGGATATTCACAGTGTACAAAAGGATTATTCTACAGTGTCCCTCCTTTATGCCCTTTTCTGTAGTATGATGGTGTGAGGTGGCTGGGGTGGCTGCGATTCATCTAACCTTGGCCCAGGTAATATTTACAGTGACAGGATCCAGTAGTTCTTTCCCACCTAGACAAGGCACTGGAGGTAACAGGGTCATCTTTTAATGTAGCTTACAGTCTCCCATTGGTTTTTATATATGTAAACATTAATAATGAGACCTTCTTTTGACTCTCCTTCAGGACTAAATTAGGAACTAAATGAGATACTAATGTCAATCAGGTCAAAAAGCTTCCTCTAGGGCTGGAGAGATGGCTCAGTGGTTAAGAGCACTGACTGCTCTTCCAGAGGACCTGGGTTCAATTCCCAGCACCCACATGGCAGCTCACAACTGTCTGAGGATCCAGTTGCAGGGGATCTGACACCTTCACACCAATGCACATAAAATAAAGTTAAATAAACCATAAAAATATTTAAAAAAAAAAAAAAAAAAAAGCTTCCTCTAATATCGTAAGTCCCAGAGTTGGGCTGAGAACCTTCCTCAGTTATATGAGGAAAAAATGTGCAAGGGTGGCACAAAACTTTCTGGGTTAGGGGCTTTTTTCTTTCTAAAAAAAAAAAAAGTGTGTGAGTTGTACCCTCCAGGCTGCAAAGCCAAGTGAGAGAAGGGTCCAAGAGCCTCTCTCTGGAGAGTCAGCCACATGCTGGTGACTAGTGCAGGGAGATGAGCTAGCCCTGCAGTTCACAGCTGTGGGTAAACATAGCAGCAGCCAGTGTCCACCTTTGGTGGTCAGAAGGCTGACTGTTAGCTCACGGGTCTGGAAGAAGATGCAGGGCCCTCCTTTCCTTCTGGCTTCCTGGGCCCACAGAAGACTGAGAAGGACTCACTGGGGTCCATCAGACCCTGGAAGCAGGAGGGTGGAAAGAAGCTCTAGGAGATAGAAGGGCTGCCACAGGCCCCCGCAGTGGGATTGGTCTCCTGCCCTCCCTAATAAGGCTTGGGGACAGGGAGCTCTCCTGGAGTTGGAGTGAGGCAGCTTTTTTCTATGCAGGTGCTTGGGTAGATGATCACTGTGACCTCTAGTGAGGCCAGTCCTTAACCTGTTGCCTGGGATTAGCTCTGCTTGCCCACAGTAGCAAGTTGGGTAGGGATCCAGAGCCAGGTCAGTGACCTTACGGTGGCCTGGATGTGACCTCTGGCCTACCCTAAAACAGGGAGGTTTTGATTTTCACCATCTTATTAAGGAAAGCCCAGGAGGAAAGGCATTGGGACAAACATCCTGAGGTATTTCCACCATCTAACACGTGATCAGACCTTGCTCTCTGCTAGTATCAAATAACCAAATGGCCAGCTGAAAAGAAGCTCACAGAGCAAGTGAGACAACGCTGACAGTCTTAAATTAGTTGGTTAATTTAGTGTGTGTGGGAGTGCATTCGGAAGCTGGTTCTCTCCTGACACCTTGTAGGATCCAGGACTTGAACTCGGGTTGCTAGGTTTACATGCATGTGCTTTTCCCCACTGAGACATCTCACCTGAGAAATGTTCACCGAGCACAGACTTCTGTCCCCACTCACTGTGCCATTCCTGTGTTCAACACAGTCAAGGGCTGCTTGTGTGCAGGCGTGTGCTGGGTACTGGTTGTACCAGGGTTTGTCCTCTTCCTCCATGGAGCTTATGAGTTAGTTGGGGCTAAGGACATAGTCAGGAAGATGATTGTCAGAAACTCCACTCGGGCATCCAACAGACCAGCCTGTTCAAATGCTGGTTCTGTCACTTGTTTGCCATGTGACCAGGAGTGATCTACTTAATCTAAGTATCACTTTCCTCATTTGTAAAACCGATGACGGGACCTCCCTAGTGGTGTCGTTCAGATTCCACGAGATAACTAATGCAGGCTGCACAGTTTCGCCAAGCAAGATCATGTATTTCACTCGAGCTGACAGCCTTTCGTTATCTTCTCCAGTGCACACATTCTAGCTATTGACCTAAGGAGCATTAGCTGCCTCCGTGCTCGGCATTACTTACCAGCACAGAAAGCATCCCTAGCGACTGGGAAGCAGAGCCAACGGTCGTTTTCTTCTGTGTGGGAGGTTGGTGATGGCTGGCCTCTCACTGAACTGCAGTTAGAAGAACAGAGAGAACAAAGAGGCAGACTGTTAGAGCGAGCGAGCGAGCAGCAGGGTTGCCTAGGTCAGACCGTTCGGCAGGTGGAAGTGGTGCTCCTTTGCTTTGTTTTCAGCAGAACTGGCTTCTGCTTTTGCTCTCCCACTGGATGCTGCCAGCGAGATGCCAGTAAGAATGGCCCCCTCTGCTTCCAAGCCCTGCATCCTTGGATTCTGTACTTCACATGCTGAAGATGGAATCTTGTCCAGGCTGACCAGCTGTGGAGATGTGGTTAGGTGTTTGTTGTGATAAGTGTGTCCTATCAGCAGCTCCTTCGCCTCTGGTGGAGTTTATGATGCTTTTCTTTCGGGGGAAGGACTGTTTTGAGACAGGGTTTCTCTGTAGCCCTGGCTGTCCTGGAAATAGCTCTGTAGATCAGGCTGGCCTCCAATTCAAAAATCCGCCTGCCTCTGCCTCCCAAGTGCTGGGAGTAAAGGCATGCACCACCATGCCCAGCTTTAATGATCTTAAAAGCTCAGTTCATCTAGATGCTGAGCCATTAAAGACTGAACACAGTTCTTTAAACCTAGGCTAAACCATGGCGAGTACCCAGAGGCAAAGTAAGTTTCAAAGTATCAAAAATCAGTGACTTATGTATATTTAAGGGGCAGTCCAGAAAAACCCACAAGCAAGCACCCTGCCGGCTTGAATACTTGGCATGATATTGGAGAGATAGGCACAATAAAGCCCTAAAGTTCACTGCCAAGAAAGGAAAGGGAAAGAAAGGAGACATGCATCATTCTCCAGCAACCTGAATACTTCCCAGGCATAGGAAAGAGAGTTGTTTAAAGAAATCCCTCATAAGTGCATAGTCATTGCCTGATTACTGCATTACTGATTAGTGGGAAATCCCAGTGTCCAGTAGTTTTCTTTATTTTAAAGTTCCTGTAAAAATAAGCGAATATTCCGAGTGTAATACAGACGTTGTTATCAGAGTGCTAAGAATAATGCTAGTTTAGAAGAAAAGAGGCTTCTTTATGCACATTCGCTGAGTCAGTAATTTATTTGTTTACTTTGTGATGACAGAGTTTTAGTAATGGTCCTTAGAGCACTAACCACTGTCACGGGATGTGTTAATCACTTGTGCAACTCACACATGCTCTTGGTAAATTAAAAGTCCTCGAAAAAAACCAACATTAGCAAGAATCTAATGTACGTGTTCATGCCATACCCACTCACACTTTAGTAAAACAAACGCAAAGAAAGAAGTGTGTGTGTGTGTATGTGTGTGTGTGTGTGTGTGTGTGATTTCAAAAAGAAGTGTGTGCTTCTTTTGTTCTGGGGAAGCTGTGAAGTCCTACATTAGGAAGTGACAACTCTCTTCTGTAATTTACGGCACGTTCGACCTTTTGTCATTTGCCTTAGAATCCTTCTCGTTTTACTTGTCTGTATCTCTTGGTTATTGCTGTTTTGTGACAGTGTCTTCCTCTGTCTGTATCAGCACACCTTGGCCCCTTGCATGCTGCAGCTGCAGGTGGGAGCCACCGCACTGGCTTCCTTCCTAGATCCGGTTTATTGTTGTAGAGGAGGGAGTGTGTGCTGGGCTCACAGTTGTCTTCTCCCACAGGCAAACTCAGGCTGCCACGTTGAACTCAGTCAGGAGGGGCTCATCTTCCAGGATGTCTCTGGTAAGAGAAGGAACATGATCACCTCTTCTCTCTTAGTGATGCCACTTTCTTTAATTAAAATATGCTTTGGGCAGTATGTTGAGTTTGAACCACAAATGTGTGTTGATGTTTGATAATTTTTATCCAATTATATGGTAACTTCCATATGTTCACCTTAATATTACTATGTTTGTTCAAATATTAAATACAACCAAATATTATGAATTTTAACTGATTAGCAAGTAGGTATTTAATTTACTTGATGATTTTGTCTTATAGGGTTTGTAGTACATAAAAGCTTTTTCTAGCCATGAGTTTAGACAAGGAGGCTTGTATCCATTCCTTCTTGTTCATAACTTTTTGGATGCAGACTTTCTTGTGCTGTCTGGTATCATTGGTGTCAGTGCCTTGGGCTTGACTTTGCCGCGTGGGTGATGTTGGAACTGACAGATATGTTAAGACTTCCTCCATTTTTGTGGTTATTTTCCATTTATAATACATTTAACTCCTGAAGAAGGTCTTTTTAGTGAGGAGAAAGAGTCCAGCAAAGAATGACTTTACCTCTCTGACATGGGCAATGTGTTTTAACTCTATGTCCAACTTTCCATTTCTTAGCCTAAACCCCAGCCCTATGCGATGCCTCCCCCACCCCAGCTGCATTATAATGGACATTATACAGAACCATTTGCTTCTTCCCAAGGTAAAGTACACTGAGTTTGCAAAGCCATGCACAGCTGTATCTATGAATAACTCTGTGAAGACCTAGAGATCTTGAAGTCTGGATGGTTTCTTATTGTAGTTGTGCCCCAAACTGTCCTGATTATAGCCATCTTGGGATCCCAGAAGAAGCCATTGCATTCATGCTCTTCCTGAAATGTGTGTGGCTCAGCTGAGCCCCAGTGTAGCTAGTGACAACTCCCTAAGCTGCCTGCTGTCCTAGAACCCTCCCCTGGTAGTCTCTTTTAGGCCAGGCTTCCCTTAAGTTTGTGATTTTTCGGCCCTCATCTCCCAAGGGATGGATTACAGGCATGTGCCACCCTATCAAGCAACCAACAATTTTGTTTTTGTTTGTCTGTCACAAAAGATACCCTGACATGTTTTGTTTTACCCTGCCTGATACATCTCACTGAATGCTTGAAGTACTTGGTGCTTCAGCTGTGTGTGTACAGCAGCGCCTCCATGCTGAATCTCAACCATCTGCGTGACGTTGTCTGTAACCTCTAACCACTGAAGGCCAGAAAGGGGGTGCAGATGAGCAGTTCTGTATACAGAAACTTAGAATATAATAGTGGAAATAAGGCCTTTGCTCATAATTTGATCATGATTATTTTGCTAAGAGAACATGCATTACCATTTTCCTCATCATGCTGGGGGCACTGAGCAGAGTGCTCCAGGTCTAGCAGGATGGCTGGCTATCATCAGTTCCAGCTATGACTGGAGCTGCTGCTCCGCCGCTGAGTGCTGTGGCACAGAAGGGGCTGCTGGGAAGTGGGGTCCGTTGCCCGTTCTGTAGGGCCTGGGGTCTGGAGAGACAGAAAGATAACTAGATCTTGTATGCAGTGTGAGGAAGGCAATTGTGGAGCAGAACAATGGAGTGAAGTTCACTGTCCTCTGGGACTGTCCTATTCCTGTTCCCTCTTCTTTGCACATACATCTCTGTACTTGTACTGTAGCCTCTCCAACCATGGGGACAAGGCTTCTGCCTTCTGTCTCTGTGCTGCTCATTCTCCAACTTCAGTCTATGATGACCCTGCCACTCTCTCTTCTCCTCTCTTCTTCAAATGATGGTTTGGGTTATTTTATCTTCCCTTTTTTACTACAGTCGGTCTGAGAGTGATGTCTCCATGCTCCAGCCCATTGGTTCCCCCTTACTCCCTCTCTGGGGTTTTCACACCCATAGGTTGTCTTCCTGTTAGTATTAGGTGGTGTCACTAAGACCTGTCTGGCGTCTTTCTTTCCTGAGGGGGCTTCTACAGCAGCTCTTTCACATAGAGTTTCTCTAAGGGTGACTCAGATGCTCGTTTCCCACCCTGACATCATTCTCGTGTCCCACCCATGCCTTGT
Organism: Ondatra zibethicus; assembly: GCA_004026605.1. Classification (NCBI taxonomy): domain Eukaryota; kingdom Metazoa; phylum Chordata; class Mammalia; order Rodentia; family Cricetidae; genus Ondatra; species Ondatra zibethicus. Next base: position 198,887 of record PVIU01000116.1, read on the forward strand.
TTACCACTGTCAGACAGGTGGGCACCCTGCATGGAGGCTCCCTAGTCAATAGTTGTCTCTCAGGAACTGGTGTCAACTAGCAGGGCTTGCTGCAAACTGAATATTAAATTGGAACTCATTGCTTTACCCTGTAAGTCTGCTTGTTTTTGTGGTTCTTTATTATGATGAAGTCACTCTTCTGGTTCTGTGGATTCCGAGATGCATGTAGTTTTACCCACTCAGCTAAATACCCATAACCTGTAGCATCACACACTATCTTTTCCATACCCCCTCCTCCCTGTCCCCCTGCTCCACAAAGGTCCTTATCATTTTGTTCCTTTCACTAGCAATTGCATCCCCAACTCACCTGACAGAAAGCTTCCAGCTAACCTCCCTATATGTACGATCATCCCTTGCCTATGTCCGTGCTCCTCAACCGTCCCTTACCGGTTCTTCTCGTCCAGCTTCCCGCAGGAGTTTGCTCCTCTCTAGCTTGTTCTAGTTGGGGGACCCTGGCTTTGCCCCTCTGCTCCGTCACCCACACCCTTATCCCAACCACCTTCCAGCCCACACGCTCCTGTGCAGCCAGGATGGTCTGATTCTGCTGTGCTAACAACATTTAAAACCCTCAGTGGCTTTACTTCTTGATCCGAATCCTTGTCTGTTGTGTCCTGGCAGGTGGGCTCTGTTCCATGTCAGCCTGTATCGGGGTCTCAGACTGGAGGAGCCTCTTCTGTCTGTAACGTTGTAGGTCAAGGCGCTGGGGAAATGGGAGGAGGGGTCCTCAGAAACTGGCTCTCAACTTTTTGCTCACTTTCTCCTTACCACTTTCTCCTAGTTACATGCATGTGTTTGGCACCATGGGATGAAGAGGTATAATCCTGTGTGCTCTTAGAGAGCCTGGAGGCAGGGACACTAGGTTGGTAGGTGTCACACTGGTCTAGACAACCCAGGTGAGGAATCTGTGACAAAAAAGGGAATCTAGAGATTTGACAATGGCCAAGTCTTCTGCAGATGGAGAAGCCTGGGAATGAGGCAACTGAGTGCAGCAGGAGAGAGGCAATTGGATAGCCTTTCCAGAGCTGCTTGCCTGCCCGAATACAGTGGCCAGGCAGTTATTAGACATCACATCCCCATGGAGCCGCTGGATTGCCCAAACAATGCTTTCTGAAGGCCCTGACTGCTGAGGTGTAGGTCAGGTAGAGGAAAAATGGACTCTTCTGCGTCAGCGCTGTAGGACTGGTAGCCCGAGTCTGCAGCGCTGGATCCACATCTTGCTCAACTGGTGGCTGGGTGGAGCAACTCCAGCTACCTTAGCCTGGTTCTTCTTGGCTTCTGGGCCTTTGGTGGAGTTACAACAACCAGTGACCCTCCCTGTTGGACAGGAAAGCTCTGTACCTGCTGTAATGGTGCCCTTTGATAGTGGGTTGTTGTTGTTGTTTTTGGTTCATTAAAGAAGAATCTATGCAAACAACCTAAAATTCTAGCTAAGGAAATGTTCAGATTGTTCGTTCCTGCCCTAGCTCAGCGCCTCAGGGTTGTATCCCTATCCACCATGGCTCATTGCTTCAACAGTGTCTCTTTGAGTTTTACAGTGCTCCACAACGCCTGCTTCTTGTCTGTAGTGGAACATATCTTTTTAACTTTCAGAAGACAGATTATTTTGTGATATGATTTATACTTTTAATATTGGACTTAGACTTGGCCAGATCCTAAGTATACCACTTTCAACAGCAGACCTCCTCATCCCAGAGGTGAGATTTAAGCAGGCAGACTTACCCCATCCTATAGGCGAGGACGCTGAAGCTCCCAGGGCCGCTTAGTGCACTGAAACTGTGTCATTTTAGCAAGAGAAGTTATAAGTCCTTCCAGGGCTATCTCAGTATTTGGCTGGAGTAATGAGTCCAACTTAAGATATTTTAAAAATCTTTTAAAACCTTTTCCTTCCTCAGATAACATCTTTGTGCCCAACAAGAATGGATTCTATTGTCACTCCCAGACAAGTTTGGACAGAACCCAGATTGACCTCAGCGGTCGCATCCGCAATGGCAGCGTCTACAGTGCACACAGTACGAACTCCTTAAATACCCCTCAGCCCTTCTTGCAGCCCTCCCCTATGTCCTCCAACCCGAGTATTACTGGCAGTGACGTCATGAGGCCCGACTACATCCCATCCCATCGGCACAGTGCCCTGATCCCCCCTTCTTACCGCCCAACCCCCGACTACGAGACTGTGATGAAGCAGCTCAACAGAGGCATGGTGCATGCAGACAGGCACAGCCACTCGCTGCGGAACCTCAACATCGGCAGTTCCTATGCATACAGCAGGCCTGACGCCTTGGTCTACAGCCAGCCTGAGATCCGGGAGCACGCACACCTTACCTCTCCCCAGTCGGCCCACTACCCATTTAATCTGAACTACAGTTTCCACAGTCAGTCTCCGTATCCCTACCCTGCTGAGAGGCGACCTGTGGTGGGTGCTGTCAGTGTGCCAGAGCTGACAAACGTGCAGCTCCAGGCCCAGGACTATCCAGCTCCAAACATTATGAGAACCCAGGTGTACCGGCCACCCCCACCGTACCCATACCCGAGGCCCGCCAACAGCACCCCAGACCTGTCCCGTCACCTCTACATTAGCAGCAGCAATCCGGATCTCATCACCAGGCGTGTCCACCACTCAGTGCAGACCTTCCAGGAGGACAGCTTGCCTGTGGCCCATTCCCTGCAGGAGGTCAGCGAGCCCCTCACAGCAGCCCGGCATGCCCACCTACAGAAGAGGAACAGTATTGAAATTGCGGGACTCACACATGGCTTTGAAGGCCTGAGGCTCAAGGAGAGGCCCATGTCAGCCTCAGCTGCAGATGTGGCTCCACGGACTTTCTCAGCAGGCTCCCAGTCCAGCGTCTTCTCAGACAGAACAAAGCAAGAGGAGAGTGAAGAGCAGGAAAGTGGCAGATACAGCCACAAGAAGTCCCTTTCTGATGCCACCATGCTGATACACAGCAGTGAGGAGGAGGAGGACCTGGACGAGGACAGCAGCAGAGCACATGCTGTCTCGGCCTTGTCTGAGCCCCGCCTGACTGGTGCTTACTCTCAGGAGCAGCAGCTAAACTACCCCTGTGCTTCGGTGACTCCAGTCGCTGGTCCTCTGCATATTCTTGAGCCCAAATCCCATTTTATGGAGCCTGAGAAGAGGGTGAAGGCCATTAGCACCATCCCCCTGGTTGTGGAGACCCATCGGCCCCGAAGAGATGGGCTGTTAACCCCCTCCATGTCTGAATCTGACCTCACGACTTCGGGGAGGTACCGAGCTAGGAGGGACTCTCTCAAGAAAAGGCCAGTGTCAGATCTCCTCTCTGGGAAGAAGAACATTGTGGAAGGACTTCCGCCACTCGGGGTAAGCTGGGCTAGGAGCAGAGGTGCCTCAGGTGTGGACGAGAGGCCCCTGAATCTGTGCTCTGTCTCCTCTTCCCTCAGCACCAACAGTTCTCAGTGATTTACCTTTTCTCATAACTGTCAGCCCTGAGTTTTGCCTTATTTGGGGCATGTGCGAGTTCATGTGGAAAGGCTGTGGTCTGGTGAGGGTGGTAGTGGGCTTGGCGAGAGGTAAGTTGGGTGCCGAGAAGAGGTCTATGGGAGAGGGTGGGAAGAGTTCCCGAATTGTCTTAATAAAACGTTGAGGACGAGGAAGACAGTTCATTACCCTAGCCAAGATTGCTTTGCTAACCACCTGTCCCCCCCAACCCCTTAAAATTCTGTGGGGTGACAAGGTATCCCAGACCAGCCTTGGTTCTTTTTGTCTAAGTGATGTCTTGGGAGAGGCATCCGAGGCTGTGTCCCTAAGTCTTTGTGTAGTTGTCAAGGTTCAAGACTGGATCCAGTGTGATTGTCTTGGCCATGGCCTCTGTGGGCTGGAGAGTGACTCTGGACTCAGGAAAGTCGGTTTCTTTATGAGAATGAGAAAGTGAACTGGGCATCCAACAGAAGGTCCTTGTAGACATGCTGGCTGTTTGCTACTCCATCTAATAAGCAATGGGAAGTGCTTCCTACGCATTTAAAACAAAATGTAGGAGCCAGAGCCGTTTTCTGTAGCTGTCTTTTTCGGAACGTTTACCACGGGTGGAGATTTCATCTTTGCTGTGCCCAGTTTATAATGAGCCATTGTTGGTAGTCTTTCACAAATGAAGTCGCTGACTCTGAAATACCAAGTAGCTTTTCCAAGGTCATACAACTAGTGAGTGACCGACTGGAACTTTCAGCTTACTTTTTTCTCTACCTGCCCGTTTCCTTCCACTGTGTTCTGGGTCCAGGTCCGCTCTATGTAGTATTTTACTGAGTAGGAACCGCCTGTGAAGCCTGGCTACTCTGCACGGAATCACTTTTGACTTCTCGTCCTCTGACTCAGCCTTTATGGTCCTGTTTGGCAGTGCGTCCACTTGCAGTCACCATGCTACATTGCTCAAGGGTGCAGCTTGTATGGCCCTCACTCCTTGACCCGTGACCTGCACTGGAACCGAGTCGAAGGGAAGAGTGCGTCCATTTGACTCATCTCTGTTAGGATGACCCAAAGATTGAGGAGCTACTGCAAGTGTACTTCCGGCCTAGTGTGTGAGGGCCTCAAAGTGAGGCAGGCCTCCAGGCAGGCTGGGAAGCTCAGAGGATCACATTGCTTATGACAGATCAGTACATGCAAGAAAACACCCTAAGAAAGGGCTCAGATTTAACAGTCTTTTATCCAGTTAAAGGATGGAATTGTAAGTTCAGTTTTATTTATTCCTGAGTATACAAAGGCCAGTGCTGAAGCTGACCATGGTAGAGGGAACAGGCTGAGCAATATTAGGGCAGGACAGTGTGGGGATTTCTATAGTCACTGCTTGAGTCCCCAAGCCAGCAGGATAGGGCCTTCCATGACAATGCAGTAAGAACTGCCTGCTGTTTTTATGTGGAGCACAAGTACTCCAAATGATGCTTGCATTAAGGACAGTCCCCTTTAATTCTCTAACTTCCCAAGAGTTGAGGGGACCAAACCCCTCCAGCCACCCTGACCTCTTCGAGGTAACACAGCTTGCCATTATCTTCTGTAATTGTTCCACAAATGTACTAATAAATCTGGGTGGGAGAAGTTTAGTATATTTTGATGGGGTCTGGTAAGTTCAGCTTACACTGAGAGCTTTGATCTAGTTGCTTTTCTTAAAATAGAAATTTTCTTTTCACATTATATTTTAAGAATTTTTAGTGAAGTTGTATAGTCGAACCATCTTTTGGCCTCTTTTTTGCACAGGGATTTTACCTATCCAAGGATATACGTGGAGGCTGTGGCCAAGGGGAAACATAGGCCCTAGCAGTGAACAGCTTGGGTCTGAGTATAGGCTCTGCTGGGTATTGTAGTTCATCAGTGGGCAAGACCATTCATGCACCATACCTCAGCTTCCATCTTATTGGCCTGGGACCATCATGTCTCTTCTGTGCATTTGTCAGCATTAAGTCTCACTGCAGTTAGGCGTGGAAGTCTACGTTCTGAAGCAAATGCTTCCCTGTAACTGATTTTAAGGAAAGACTTGTTTTTTTTTTTTTTATTGTTTTGCACTGATTCTTTTATAAAAGTGGCAGCTAGTGACCCTGAACAAACTATCTAGTCTCTCCATGACCCAGTTTTCTCATTTGTAAATGAGATGATCTCAGAGTTCCTGGGGGACTAAAATAAACCTTTAAACATCATAAGTGCTTTGCAATATTTGCTTGTATTTGTGATGTTTAGTTTCCCAATTTCCCATGAGTTAAGAAGGCTAACCCCCTGTTAAAGCCTCTGACCCCTTCATGGTGACATTACACGATCCTGGATCCTGTCAACAGACAACACTAAAGCGAGCTAAAGTTAAAAGAGGAAGAAAAAAAAACCCAGAAGACCAGAGAGTAAGTAGCAAAGTAGCAGACAAGAAGGAACACTTTAGAGTTCCCCACCCATGGCTTCCACCTTCAGGGATTAGATTGTTATCGCTAAGGCAGACTGGTTTGGGTGCTCACCCATCTGCATAAAAATTGGGTCTTCCATGCATCCTTTAGGCCTGTGCAGTGTGGTTCTCACCTAAGAAGCCCTGCAGATTTGGCATTGAAAACCATGGGCCTGGTAAGGGATAATGGCAGCTGGTGTTGAACCACCATCATCTGGCTCGTCAGTGTGGGCCGTCTGGATTTCAGGCAGAGTGCACTGAGTCAGCCAATACTATGTGGCTTTAGGAATCTTGTGAACCAGATGCCATCGTTAGGCAGTTGGGACGTGACTGTGACAGTGTCTGCACCGTGGAAATGACCAGGGAAGGAAGAACCTTTCCCTTTGGGAGCTGGTAAACTCTGCAGCACCAGCTGTGTTCTGTACAGACTATATTCAGGACATTAGCCTGGGTGTCAGTCTGGGTTGTGCCTCCCCCACGCTCCGCACTCTCCCTTTCTAGTTTTCTGTTGAGGTAAGGCTTTAGGGCAAAGGTGACTTACCTGAAGGATGTTAGTTAATTACACCCAGGATTCTGCCCATTCTAAGTCTGAATTGCATTATGTGGGAAGCTCATAAGCAATATGAACTATGAAGTTAAAAAATATTCTGTAGGCTGGAGAGATGGCTCACTGGGTAAGATGCCTGCTGTCTAGTCAAGAAGACCAGAGTTCAAATCCCCAGCCCCATGTGCAAACTAGTCAAGACTGTGGGGGCCTATAATGTAGCACTGTGTGGTGGAAAGCGGTAGACCCCAGCAGATTTCTGGGCAGTCAGACTGCATTCAGTGAGAAGGGATAGAATGGTAGAGGAGATACCCGGTGCCATGTTCTAGCATCTGCATATATGCCCAGGGCCACACATACTCTCCAGTTACAGTATAGCATTTCCTTCCCCACCAAAATGGCTTTTCTCTTTGTTTCTGCTCTGTGCTCTCAGTCCTGATGTCATGGCATTTTTAGGCTTATAGAGCTGGAGTAAGCTGGTTTCCTTCTAAGAACTGAGGAAACTATTTCTTTGAATATTGGAACTTGTAACTCTACAGAATGTTCGAGGAAACTTCTCAGGCTTACCTGCCGCAGAGAAGAAAGTGGCCAGGCATGGGAACTTCGGGAAGCACCGTTTTGCTAGGAGGGTGCTCCACGGTGCTTCCCTTCTGCTTTGGGTTGCTCATAGAGACTGCAGCTGTTCTTATTTCTTGATTTAAAAATGTGACCGTTTTGGGGACAGCCCAGGTCACATTGATCTTCAAGACTGTAGAGTGGACTATGTGAAAGCAGTTTATGTTTCTTCTTCATTTTTTCTTTCTTCCTTTCTTTTTGTTTTTAAGAATGATTTAAATTTTTGTTTGTTTGTTTTAAAAATAGTAAAGGCTGCCAGGCATGGTGGTGCATGCATTTTATCTGAGCACTCAGGAGTCAGAGACCAGTGGATGAATATCTGTGAGTTTGAGACCAGCCTGGTATGTATAGAGAGTTCCAGGTCAGCCAAGGCTACATTGTGAGACCCTGTCTTAAAATAAGAAAAGAAAAAGGTTGTTACAGCCCCCTGATACCTTGTTTTTCTGTTCTGTGTGCTGTCACATTTTAAAGTTGGGTAGTTCTGTAAGAATGTTGTCTGTCCACAGCCTCACCTTTCATTGCAACAGAGTCTTGTAACCAATTGGAGGCCAAGCCTTCTATCTGGAGGCCTTATCAGAGCTCTGGCCTTGAAAGGAACGTCTTCCTCCTAAAGCTTGTTGGGCGGTTGTGTGGGAGGGGATCTCTCCTTGGGTGCTAGCAGGGAGAGCTCTGCCTCATTTCCTCTTTAGCTCATTGACGTTGCTTTTGAAAGGGTTGCGTCTGGGTACATTCTCTATATGTGTGTAAATATTTTCTTACAGGGAATGAAAAAGACTCGAGCAGATGCAAAAAAAATTGGTCCCCTTAAGCTGGCTGCCCTCAATGGACTCTCCCTGTCCCGATTGCCTCTGCCTGATGAAGGGAAGGAAGTGTCCACCAGAGCGACGAATGACGAACGGGTGAGTGCACGCAGGGTGCTGGGCTCTCTGCTTCCGCAGAGCAATCCTGAAGGCAACTCCAAAGTGCCCTCGTGAAATCTTGGTGAATTTTCTGTCCTAATTTAATAGTCATAAATGAATGCTAGGGATTCTTGCTATCTGGGTCATAGCTGGAGTGAATGTGTGGCTTTAATGTCTTAAGTAATTTCAGGCTCCAATGTTGATCAAGTTTTTTGTTTCTAAAGGTTCTTGATTTAGTTCTTCAAAGTAAGAACATGTGTAAATGGATACATAGAAGAGAAAGCAGATGTTTCAAAAATTAGATACTGAATTGAGATCTTGTTATTTTAAAATAAGACAGGTGTTTATTTCCTTATTAGCTGCATCTGCAGGTGACCCTCCGGACCTACCGCTGCTCTCCATGTCTTATACACATCTGTTATAAGTCAGAGAATTTGCTCACAAAATCTGGGCTCTTCTCGAATTCTGTTTCATAGCGATCACAAAGCTGACCGTAGGTTTGGAGCTCAAGCTTTAACCAACTGCCTTAGGCTTTCACTTTCAAACTGAATTTTGCGTTCTACATCTTGCCAACAACATTATGTCTTTTCTAATTTTTGTGATTTGTAAAAATTTTGGTTTGGTTTCATGTACAATCTTTCACATTGAAAATGCTAGACCTTGAAGCAGCAAACAAGATCTCAAAAGTACGCTCAGCTGGGACATGTGACTGTCACTCATCACGCGTGTCCTATCTTCCAGTGTAAGATTCTGGAACAGCGCTTGGAGCAAGGAATGGTCTTCACCGAATATGAAAGGATTCTTAAAAAGCGGCTGGTTGATGGGGAGTGCTCAACAGCCCGGCTGCCTGAAAATGCAGAAAGAAATCGATTCCAAGATGTGCTTCCCTATGATGATGCGAGAGTAGAGTTGGTACCAACCAAGGAGAACAACACTGGCTACATCAACGCATCCCATATTAAGGTGAGAAGAGCATCTGGGCTGACACCAGCACTGCAGTCCAGGGCTGACTTGTAGAGATCTAAGATTTACATTGGGCTCTGTATTCTGAAAACATCCCATCTGGAGTCATTGTGGCAATTATGTTATAAGCTAGAGAATCCAGATGCAGCCAAGATCATGTCTACTCTCCATGTGGTAGCCAGTCTATACCCATATTGTTGCCAGGACTTGGGACATTTCATTGTCTGCCAGTAGACCTTTTGTCCTAAATCTGAAGATGCTTTTGGGGCTCTTCAATTCTCACAGGAGCTGTTGAATCGGAATCCCTAGTTTTACCCCTCCAATAACTGTGTGCGTTGTATGTAACAAATGTGCCTAGTTTGCTTTTCATGTCCTCCCTTTCCCCAGCGATGGCAAACCCAGGTCTTTGTGCTGAACAGACACTGGCTCTATGAGCTGCCCAGAGTCCCTGTGCCTGGGACTTTGGAGGACGCTCACAGAAGCGTTTGCTTAGGAGCATGCCATCTGTCTGTGATCTTCTAGTGTCACTCTGTTTGTTAAAGAAGCACCCCTGGAACAGTCTATGCTGCCAACTGGGGACCTGGGTGGTGTTAACACTTGCTACAGCAGGAGGCGGTGACACAGAGACTCAGCTCATGCTAACTAGCTGCATTCTCTGTTGGAGAAAGGAGAACGTCCCTTCCAGGGATTGAGTTGTGCCTGGTTTTTCTTCGGCTTCCATGTCATATTTGATAGCAGTCTGATCTCCAAGGATTCGTAAAGACTTGGCAATTGTGTGTGCTTAATGGCTTTTATTTATTTTTGGTTTTGTTTTTTGACACAGGGTCTTGCTATGTCTCCTTGACTGGCCTGTTTATACAGATAAGGGTGGCCTCAAAGTCACAGAGAGCAGCCTCTCTCTCCCAGGTGCTGGGATTAAAGGCATGCTTAATGGTTTTTGAGGAATCAATGCATGTACTGCCTTGCTTTTTGTATGGGTATCGTGTATTTAGAAACCAAACATATCTTTGGAATAACTCATCCCATCTCTTATGACTGGATGGGTAAAAATGGAATAACATTGTGATTTTTTTTGTAGTCGTGTTTCAAAATCTTCAGCTACAAATTGAGGAGTCATGGAAATGACTCCATGGAATATGAACTTCAGAACTGGGCAGATTGAGTCAGCTCCTAGATCTCTCACCAACTGTGAGACCTCCATTTATTTAACCAACTGCTATGATAACCTGTGCCCACCCACAGGCTACTGCTGAAAGGGAGCCCAATGAGAGGGCTCAGAGTTGGTGCTGAGGCCTAGCAGCCTTAGCGGGAGGATGTGTGGAACAGGGCTTGGCACAGGCTTTAACATTTAATGGGTACCCAGAAAGAAATGGTTGTCAGCAGTTACCAGTAGAACGTAGTTTAGCCCAGGTTTCTGGGCTGTATAAAGCCTTGTTGGAGAGCATTAAATCTGGAAACTTGGCCTTGTGGAAGGTGATCCTGATTCATTTCAGGATGTAGACCATTCTAAATAGAAGATAGTTCTTTTCTCATAGATATCTGGCATTAGCTTAGATTTTGATTTACTTGCTAATACTTTTCCAAGAATATTTAATATTTCATCGTGGCAAATTGTTTGTGATTTGGGATACCATGGTGTTTTGTTCCCATCACAGTGGGAGCAGCTATTTGCTTAGTACTTGTTACATGCCAGACATCATATACATCCACTCTGTCCTCTCAACGCTATGGACTGGGCAGTTGTTTCATTTTGCAGATAAAAACTGAAGTTGAGAGGTGAGCAGATTGCTCCAAGTCACGTGGATATCATATGAACTCATGGTATCTATGTTTATAAAGAAGTCAGAGGTATCTATCCTCTGCTGAATAGCCCAGTCAGTTTTTAGTGTTACCACGAACACACCAACAGCTATGCACGTATATATATTCCATGCACACACTAAGCTTTTAACCTTCTCTGATTTTAGGTCTCTGTCAGTGGAATTGAATGGGATTATATTGCCACACAGGGACCATTACAGAATACCTGCCAGGACTTTTGGCAGATGGTGTGGGAACAGGGGATCACAATTATAGCAATGGTGACAGCAGAGGAGGTAAGTGTGCATTCCTCTCAGTGGATTTTTTTTCTGAGTCTCCAAAGAACCATTAATGTTAACCACCCAGAGTGTTGACCTGAGAAAAGCAGGGTGAGGCTGTGTGAAGGCCTGAGTGAGGAGTGCCCCAGGCTGGCTTTTGTGCTGCTGCTGAATTATACCTGTCTTTAACAGGAGGGTGGCAGGGAGAAGAGCTTTAGGTATTGGCCAAGACTTGGCTCAAGGCACAACACTGTCACCTATGGAAGGTTTAAGATCACAACTCGCTTCCGCACGGACTCGGGCTGCTATGCCACTACAGGTTTGAAGATGAAGCACCTCCTCACAGGGCAGGAGAGGACAGTTTGGCATCTGCAGTACACAGACTGGCCTGAGCATGGCTGTCCCGAAGACCTCAAAGGATTTTTATGTAAGTGTCTTTGTTTATGGGCAGCTTAGGTTTGTCTTAGGTTTCTATAATAGTCCCTCTCTATTGTTTCATAGAAGCTTTACACTTGTTTTAAAATAAGGAGGCTTAACAGAAGATGGGTTTATAAGTGTGTGTGCTACATCGCATGTGTGGAAGTCAGTTTGTTCTCTTTCCACCATGTTGCTCTTGGACATTGAACTCGGGTCATCAGGCTTGGTGAGCGCCCTTAACCACCCTGCCATTTTGCCAGCCCAAGAAGACGTCCTTAAGAGATGGCTAGCCATAAGTAGAATGCCACAGCTAACTCATATCTTCTCCATCTCGTTTGGGCTGAGGCACCGACTTGCCTGCAGTCACCATAGTTGGCTCTGGTCCCTTGGTGCCCAGTGCCTCTTATCTGCAATCTTCTCAGTGGGGAGAATAAAGAGATGGTTGTTGGCTTTATATATGCCATTGTCTCTGAGTACTTTTTTATTCCACTGATTTTTTTCACAGCATACCTTGAAGAGATCCAGTCTGTTCGACGTCATACAAACAGTACAAGTGAACCCAAAAGCCCCAACCCTCCACTGTTGGTGCACTGCAGTGCTGGTGTAGGAAGAACTGGGGTCGTCATTTTGTCAGAGATCATGATTGCCTGTCTGGAGCACAACGAGGTGATAAGTTATGCTAAGTTCTACATTCTTGGTGGCGAGAGTTAGTGGCTGGGAAGGAGAGGGGTGTAGAGGCCCAGTATCTTTCTGAGAACATTTCCTAGCACACAGTGACCACAAGATAGATGTTCAGTGTTGTTTATAAAAGGCTCTGACTGTCATAGTAAAGATCGAAATGTCATAATACGGAAAGCTGTTTAATTCTTTTATCTAGGGTTTCCTGTGACACCATTAATTAACACAACAATTAGTTGCTGGCCAGTGGCCTGTGTGGGAAACATTGAATCAGATCCTGGCAGTGCCTAGCATACTGTGTTTTTGTTGAATCTGAGAATCTGGTGAGGTGATTGACTTGTAATTGATTCATAAGTCAGGATGCTGCAGCCAGGGACTGTTGAAGAAATAATCCACAGGGACATTTTGTTTGTAGCTTAGGTTATCACAGGAGGCGCTCTGGTAGACAGGGACTGCCTGCCTGGCAGTATTTGTTGCCCCTCAGAATCTTCTCTTCATCACGGTTTCTCTCCACTAGGTGCTGGACATCCCCAGAGTGCTGGACATGCTGAGACAGCAGAGAATGATGCTGGTGCAGACGCTCGGCCAGTACACCTTTGTGTACAGAGTTCTCATGCAGTTCCTCAAAAGCTCCAGGCTCATCTAAGCCCCCACATGTTTATATGGGGACCCAATCATGTGAAGTGTTTACAGCTTAAAAAAAGAAGAAAGAAGGGAAGAGAGAGCAGCGCTTGTGCAGCTCCTGTTCGCCGCTGGACAGGAGGCCTGGCAGGCGAGCTGAAGCAGCACCCTAAGCACCAGGCTGAGGAGGAGCGTGGGCTTGGGACAGGCGTGGTGCCCGGCCTCACCTGCCCGTTTGCAGCGCTTGCACACATTCTGGAGACTGTATTTTGTAGACGGTTCTCTGTCTTACTGAAGCTGCACTGGGCAGTTCTGGCAACCATTAAGGCACACAGATTTCTATTAAGCTAGTTTTTGATAATGTAATTTTATGACTAAATAGTTTTGTTTTTTAGCTAGAAACTGAACTTTTCTGTGGGGCGATCCACAGACTGAGTGGATCTTGAGTAACTGTATTTAAAACCATTATTAGCTTTTATTTAAGAACAAAAACCACAGGGAACTAAGTGGTTTATTCACCAAATCCAAAACTAAAGAGAATCGAAAAGTATTATTTTGAAACATAGAAAGCATTTTTATATTCAGAATGTTTTTTATCCTAGAAGTTCTATATATTTGTACCTTCTATATTTTCCAAATAAGAGCTCACGTTGTTATAATACTGAGTCAGTTAATGTGAAGTTGGGGATAAAGGCACATTATTTAAAATCAAAGAATCAGATTCACTATTTTTTTCAGTATTATTAATAAGCATAAATGAGTTTGATTTTCTTGGTTGAAAATGAAGAACAATTGCATTGGATGGTTTTAAGCACTTTTTTTTGTTAAAAATGAGTTTAATATATGCGGCTTTATATTTGAAACAACAGTGGGCACTGTTTCAAAGAGAAGGGCTGTGAGTATGTAAGATGACCAGGACGAGAGTAAGTACTGTGCTGGTCACGCAGGATGGCTTGGTCGGTACAGAAATGCAGTATTATCTATAGTCACGCTGGGATGGAGAGTGGGGTCTTGGGAGCTTGGGGGTGAGGCCCAGAGGGCTACACACAGGGAATTCAAGGTCTACCATTGTCAGTGATGTACTTTGTTTATTTGGGGTTCCTTGTAATTTTTTCCCCCTACAAAAAAGTTCAGGTTTATATTATCATTAAAGAAGCCTTGAAGAGGCTTGATTTTCTTTTGGTAGAAAGAAACAGCTAATGAGCGGTTCCTTTATCCAAACCACAGCCCAAACTTATGGGGCCATCAGAAATTGTTCAGGGGGGTACTTGAATTTAGCACCTTAATCCTGTCCTCACCTCAGGATCAGTTCTAAGTACTTGGTCCTCCTCTTCCTTCCCCTTTGCGCACATCCTACTGGTCAGAACCAGGTCAGGTCCGAAGGTCCGAGTGCTGTCCTTGGCTAAGCTTGCTTTGTGAGACGTGGAGGGCAAGCTGAGCCCCTCCCCGCCCAATTCGGTTCACTGTGTAGACCTTCTAGAGTGTCAGGTCTAGGTCTGGACCTTCTAGAGTGTCAGGTCTAGGTCTAGCTCCCAAATGACGATGTTCTGCCATCATTCTGATTTGACTCTGTGGTGAGCCTCATCCTCCAAGACAGACATGTGTCAGCCCAGCTAAACCCAGTAAACTCACATGGATGGCACGCCCCAGGATGGGATTGGAGGTTTGGGTGGTATATGTTCCATTTCATACTATATGAAGGACAGAATGTTTTCTGAAACTTTTTCTTCCAATGGTACATTGTTTGAAGATGCTTTTCTATCACACTTAAACATCTGGAAATATCGCACCGACAAGAACATATTGTAAAACAAAACTTTAATTAAAGAGTAATATATGGCATGTTTGTGTTCCTGTTGCAATACCTTGATAAGTAAATTCCTTCAGGGCAAAATTACACTGTGTAAACCTATCACTCTTCAAATGTTGTGCGCTTGATATCACTTCTATGAAACATTAATTTTAAACTTAATTACAGCTAGCAAATGAGAAAATTTCTGAGTAAAAAACTCTATATTATTGAATTTTGGAATAATGTAGTTTTTGAGACCCATTTCAAATATTAAGAAGAGTCTGAGTTGGGAATGTTACTCTCTGTCAGAGTTATACAGTGTGTATCACCGAGGGTTTTCGTTCCTTAATGGTATTGATTTCATATCAAAAATATCAAAATGTACATTTCCACAAAAACAGGTTGCAAACCAATGCTTCTACCAGTTAACTTTGGTATATCTGGCACCAGCTTTCTTGGGGGAAAATTCCTGATTTGCCTGGGGGCTTGTGTTGGAATTTCTAGTTGTGTTTTTAGGCCTAGGAGGCACTCATCTTAGAGTATAAACTAAAATGTTAAATTGTGACCAGTTGTTTTCTTCAGGAACTCCTACTGTGAAGTATCCACAAAACCCTAGAATTTAATGTTTTAAACAAGTGTGCTTCCTTAGAAACTTCTAGAAAAGAGAGCTGGAGAAATGGCTCAGTAGTTAAGAGCACTGGATGCTCTTCCAGAAGATCCGGGTTCAATCCCAGCACCAACATGGTAGCTCACAATTGTCTATAACTCCTGTTCCAGGGGATCTGACTCCCTCACACACACACATACAAAATACAATGCACATAAAATAAAAATAAATAAACCATTAAAAAAAAAAGAAAATTCCAGGAAGAGAAATATCTATCTAGGAACACAGATAAGGAGGACAGGGTCGTGATATAGGACTATATGATATCATGGCATGGCTAAATTCATTTCAGATAGGAAGGTATATTAATATTGTAAGAAAATCGACAAAATATAACCATATATATTAAACTGGAGGTCTGCAGTGTGTAGGCTTGTTACTGGAGACTTATGTGAATAAATGCAAACAGGGAAACAGACGTTACTATTTTTTTTTTTGCGGTGTAGAGATAGAAGTAAATTGTTTTTAATATATATGTGTTATATATATATATATATCACACATTACTGTCATGGCCTGGAATTCACAGTGTAGGCCAGGCTGGTCTTGAAATCTCCTTGATCTGCTTGCCTCTGCCACCTGAGTGCTGGGATGAAGGCTTTTAGTACCATGCCTTTTTAGCACCAGGCTTTTAAAGGAAATTCTCTTGGATATAAATTTAGCAAGAAAAGAGCATATGAAACAAACTAAAATGATCTTTTACTTGAAATTCATTTTAAAAAAATCTCTAAACTTAAGATGGGTCCTTTTTGAGTGACAGCTGAGGGAACTTTTTTAAAGGAGCTTTTTAAATTCCTGCAGATAAGGGCTCTGGTCCTAATACCTATAATTATGTGTCGAAAAAGGAGGGTAAAGTCCAAAGTCTGCAAGTTTGGGTTGGATAGCGGATTTCAGGGAACATTTGAGGGTTCTCTGGTTACATAAGTGGCATCCATCATCTATGTATTTGTCTGCTCTTCAATAAACACATTCTAAAAGCTTATTGCATGCGAATGAGGTAGTCACATTTACTTTTGCAAATGATGCCGTAAGTGGATGTGTTAATTCCTTTAGTTTGTCCCCAGAGCCAAGGGGAGGGATGGACTGGGGTGAGGCGAGGGCCTGGTGGGGCTGGGTTGTGAAAGGTAGGAAGTAACAACCCATTCACCACCTTGTATCCTGGGCAAACTTATAGAATGACTGTTGTCCCTGCTGCCTCCTGGTGGTGAGATCAGAGGATGAGTTCTCCCAGCTCTGCCAGGCAGTGGGGACTCAGAATGGAAGGCAGATTGGCTTGAGTTTCATAGGAACGTTTCACGGAACTGATCATGAAGCAAGCGTGAATGCTGCCTGAGAAAGTGGCTGTATGGTGAGGTGAAGGGGTGATTTGGCCAAGCATTCCATCTACCTTTCCCATTGGACGTACTTACCATACCCTCCCTGGTGTGGTCCCTGGGTTAAGAAGGGAAGAAAGGTTTGTAGCACCAGCAAGCAGCATTACCAAGTCAACATCGCCATCTAGAGGCCATCTGGAGATCATTGTGTGTATAGCGAAATCAAGTCTTCCAAACAGATTCCAAAACCATTTAGATCGGTGATGTGTGCTTACAAAATAAAGTACTTTTAATAATCTGGAGTTAGTGAACAGTTTCCAATATATTGATGATTAAAATAGATCCCTATCTGAAATCATATATTTAAAATGTGTGTTCATGCACGTGTGTGTGTTGTGTTTGTGTGTACCATGGTGTGTATGGAGATCAGAGGTTGGCTTTCAGGAGGCAGTTTTCTCCTTCCACCTTATTGAAGCAGGGTCTGTTTTGTTTTCTATCCCTTTACCCATTGAGCTGTCTGCCATAACCAGCCTTAGTTTTTAAACTGTAAGTAGACTACGTACATTATTTTAGTGGTCAGACATGAATAGTATCCATTTGAGTATGCATATGTATTTTAAATTTGTACTCTAAACGAATCTCACAGAGATCTGCCTACCTCTACCTCCTGAGTGCTGGGGTTAAAGGCATGCGCCACCACTGCCCGGCATGGCAACTCTTATAAAGAAAAACATTTAATTGGGACTGGCTTACAGTTTCAGAGATTAAATCCATTATTGTCATGGCAAGAAGCATTGCGGAATGCAGGCAGCCATGGTGCTGGAGAAGGAACTGAGAGTTCTACATTTTGATCTGCAGGCAGCAGAAAGATACTGGGTTCCACACTGGGCGCAGCTTGAGCTTATGAGGCCTCACTGCCTGCCCCCACAGTGACACACTTCCTCCAACAAGGCTGCATCTTCTAATAGTGTCACTCCTATGACCAAGCATTCAAACACAGGAGTCTATGGGGCCATTTCTATCCAAATTTCCACAGCCCACTTTTTAGTAAAGTGCACACTTTACATGTTAGTGTTGTCTAAAATTAGTGATCACTTGAAATTAATGGACATTGAACAACACAAATATGTCTTACTATATTTGTTACATGTGATGATATTTTGTTTGTTATCTAACTAATAAAGCTTGCCTGAAGAGTGTGGAGCTAGCCACTAGTCAGTCAGAGGCCAGGCAATGGTGTCACACACCTTTAAACCCAGCACTGGGAGGGAGACAGAGGCAGAGGGATCTCTGAGTTCAAGGCCACCCCGGTCTACACAAGATTGATCCAGTCTAAGAAACAGAACCAGATGGTGGCGGCTCACACCTTTAATCCCAGCACTAGGGAGATGGAGACAGAAAGGAATATGGCTGGGCAGAGAGAGGGATATGGGAGGAGATAGGAGCTCACTGCATTCAGTCTGAGGATTTGTTGAGATAGGCTCTTGCCCCCTTGGTTCTGAGGATTGCGTAATAGAGGTGAGAACTGGTGGCTGCTGCTCTGCTTCTCTGATCTTTCAGCTTTTACCTCCCTAATGTCTGACTCTGGGTTTTTATTATTAAGACCAATTAGAAATTGCACTACAGTTACTTTTCTATTACCACGACAAAACACCATGACCAAGACGACTTATAAGGAAAAACATTTAATTGGGCGTACGGTTTCAAAGGGCTAGACTATCACGCAGGGAGCACAGCAGCAGCAGGTAGGCGTTGGTGCTGGAGCAGTGGCTCACATCTTCATCACAAACAGGAGGTGGAGAGAGAGAATGGGGAATAGCATTTTCAAAGTCTCAAAGCCTGTCCCTCCGACAAGACCATACCTCCTCATCCTTCCCAAACAGTTGCTTGGTCATGGTATTTTATCATGGTAACAAAAAGTAACAAAAACAGCCAGTGATGATTGAGCAAAGGCATGATAGCAAGAATGACTTGGCTGGGCGGTGGTGGTGCACGCCTTTAATCCTAGCACTCAGGAGGCAAAGGCAGGCGGATCTCTGTGAGTTC
>PVIU01000116.1:217549-463017 GCA_004026605.1 Ondatra zibethicus
AAAAAAAAAAAAAAAAAAAAAAAAAAAAAAAAAAAAAAAAAAAAAAAAAAAAAAAAAAAAAAAAAAAAAAAAAAAAAAAAAAAAAAAAAAAAAAAAAAAAAAAAAAAAAAAAAAAAAAAAAAAAAAAAAAAAAAAAAAAAAAAAAAAAAAAAAAAAAAAAAAAAAAAAAAAAAAAAAAAAAAAAAAAAAAAAACCCAAAAAACAAACAAGCAAAAAAAAAAAACAAGAATGACTGAGGGCTCACATCTTGTTCTACAAGTAGGCAGAGAAAGAGAGGCCTATTGAAACCTCAAGCTCACCTGCCCCCAGTGACATATTACCTCCAACAAGGCCACCTTCTAATCATTCCAAAACAGTTACCAATTGGGACCAAGTATTTAAACATTAGCCCATGGGGCCATTTTCATTCAAATCACCATCCTTAAAATATTTATTATGTTAATTTAAGACTTAAACATCGGAAACATCCCTTTGAGTTGATTAGGGGAGTTCAGGTCATCCCCAAAACAATATAGGCTATTGCCATTGCCCTTGCCTTTGCTTTTCTCCCAGAATCTGAATATATGTCCCTATTGCTGATGATACCACAAGCTTTAGATTCAGGACTTGGAGGAACTGAACTGGGTTTGAGTTAGAAGCTTCTTCCTCCCTGGACTAGCTTTCAGAGTACCAGACCGTGCCATGCAAAGTTGTCAACGAAGAAGAGCAATCAATAGTCTTATCCAGATGTGACACCTATGAACCAGAATGACTAGAGCAGCAAGATATTTCCAAAGGTACAGTAGTGGTACTTAGAATGTGTGTGTGTGTGTGGGGGGGCATTTCAGTTTACAACTCCATCACTGAGGGAAGTCAGGGAAGGAACCAGAATTCAGTGAAGCAGAGGCCATGGAGGCCATGCTTACTAGTTTGTTGTTCCTCATGGCTTGGTCAGCCTGCTTCTTATACAACTCAGGACTACTTTGCCCAGTTGTGGCACGGCCCGCGGTGGGACAGCCCACTAACATCAATCATCAGACCCACAGGCTTGCCCACAATCTTGTGTTGGCATTTTCTCAACTGAGGTTCTTTCTTCCCAAATGACTAGTTTGTGTCGAGCTGACAAAACAACTGGCCAGAGCAACTCATCTCTTGTCAACGGGACACACAAACATGTTACTATTCAACTACAGCCCTTAGTGATTACCCCAAAAGCTCATATTAATACCTCATGGATGTGGGATGTTGATATGAAGTGCGGTGGGTTGGGGGAGGCAGTGCAAAGGAAGCTGTGGGGCAGTACTTACATCTTGGAGGTAACCAAGCTGTGTAACTGAACTTAAGGCCCACTCAATAGGAAGTCATGCCTGGTAATGTGCATCTAGCCAACTACCCATGGCCATAGAACCTATAGGAAGACCTGCTACTGCCACTTCCTTAAGCCAGTTGTCTTAGTGAGGGTTTCTACTGCTGTGAGGAAACACCATGACCATGGCAACTCTTCTTTTTTTCTTTTTTTTCTTTCTTTCTTTTTTTTTTTTTGAGACAGGGTTTCTTTGTAGCTTTGAAGCCTGTCCTGGAACTAGCTCTTGTAGCCCAGGCTGGCCTCGAACTCACAGAGATCCACCTGCCTCTGCCTCCCGAGTGCTGGGATTAAAGGTGTGCGCCACCACTGCCTGGCAACCATGGCAACTCTTATAAAGAAAAACATTTAATTGGGGTGGTTCACTGACAGTTCAGAGGTTCAGTCCATTATCACGGTAGGACATGGCAGCGTGAGAGCAGACATCGTGCTGGAGAAGTAGCACAGAGTTCTACATCTTGCAGGCAACAGGAAGTGGTCTGGAACACTGGATATCTTGAGCCAAAGAGACCTCAAATACTCAAGCCCACCCCTACAGATACTTAGCTCCTCCAACAAGGCCACACCTACTCCAATAAAGGCAAACCTCCTAATAGTGTCGCTCCCTAAGAACTTATGGCAGCCAACTACATTCAAACTCCCACACCAGTATAATCTTTAACTGCATTCTACATGCTCCTCCTTACACTCACAGGTAAGTGGAGACCACCCCTCATTATATTAACTCATCTTTTAAAACAAAATTTAAAGAGAAACTAAAGAATAATATTAAAATGTCCTAAAAGGTATAAACATTAGAATGGGTAAAGGCTCCTAAGACTAAAAACTGGATTCAGAGTTAAAGCATAAAAATGGCCTGGCATGCCAAAGGACAGATACTCACAATCCTCCAGCCTCCGTACATTATAAGATGTAATGTTTTAAGACCATCCCAGATTATAAACTATTTCTCAGTGACGATGAGGCCACTATGTTGGGTCAAACACATTCCTCTGAAAAGCAACTTTAGAAGTGGTGATCAAAGAGCGTCAGGTAAGCCAGTGGTTCCCACTGTCTGGCATCTGTACCCTTGTATGCCATCCCCTTACCCCTTAAGTATGCAAGAGACCCATGTCTTGCTTGCTTCTAATCAAGAGCTAAAAGAAGTGCTGGCGAATCACCCATCTTGCTAGCAGTCTCTATGGTTCTCCTTGGCCTTCAAAGAGCAAGCAGCCAGGTTGTGGCCTGTTTAAGGAGAGTGCACGTGGCAGGAGACGGCAAGCAGTCATCTGTCCACCAGCCAGCCAAAACCAAATAAAGCCTCAGATCTATGGTGCAAGAAAAAGAATTCTGCCAACAATTGAGCATGGAAGCAGAATTCCTCGGTCAAGCCTCCCAATGAGATCACAGCCCTAGATTGTAGCTTTTGAGCCCCAGAGTAGAGCACACATCACTCCTGTGTTTCAATTTTTGAACCACAGACAATAGGATTAATAATAAATATGTGGTGTTTCAAGATGCTAAATTTATGATAATTTATTATACAGCATTGAAAATACAGAAATCTTAATATGTAAAAAATGAAAACAAGAAAAGTAATATTGAGTTACTGGCCACATGAAGTATTTATTAGTGAAGATCCAAAGGTTAGTCTTCAATGCTCATTTCCATGATTTTTAGAGTCGCTAATTCCTTGTCATGATTACTGCCATCTTTGATGCTGGGGAACTGAACAGATGGGGACAGTGATGTGCTAAGACAACATAATTCCCTGGAAGTCTCAACCCCTTCAGAGTCACTGTCACCTTCAATGACATCCACAGAGGTTTCCTGGTCTAGTAACCTGTCAGAAATACTTGGATTGTTTTCATCCAAGGTTGAGGCCTTAAGATCTGTCTCATCATTGACCTGTTGAATTATAACACCTTCGGAATCCTTGAATTTATGGACAGGTATTAAAAATTCACCTGGTAAAGAGAACATCTTGTTTTCATCCTTCGGCACAGACGACAACATGTCCAGAGCCTCCTGGAATTGCTGACGTTCTTGCTCAATTACTGTATCATCATCACTTGTACGTTCATTTGGTTTTGAAATCAGAGCCTTTTGAAAATCAAGTTGATTCAACATTCTGAAATTGCTCTGCTCTGCTGGCTCTTCCTCAGATATGCAGCCTAAGTCCACCTTCAGGCCATGCAGCAGGTAGCGCATTTTCCCCTAGGATTATGGAAAGGAATATGCAATTATGAGGATCATTACATTAGCTAAGTTAATAAACTAAACCATGTCTGTGTGCAGTGCTGATAGTCTCAGAGGATTAACACTTCCACAGCCCCTGCGCCCCTTCCCCTCACAAAAAGCACACAGGGGAAAGTACCTGTTTTAAATGAGCTCCTTTATGGTCTATGCAATGTTTTGTAAAAAAAAAAAAAAAAAAAAAAACCCACATAAAATTCTAAAGAAAGACAAACCTCCTCCAAATGATGTTTATTTTGTTTTATATGTCGTTCAAACAGTCGTTCTAAAAACCTACAAATGATAAAGAAAAATATTAACATCTTAAAATCAGATAACCCATTCAATGTAAAACAGGTACATAATATAAAAGCTGACAAAGGCTGGAAAGTGGTTTCCAGATGAACCATTTTCTCTGTGCAGCTGGAGACCAATCTTTCCTAGTCTGTCTACTTCTCTAACCCGGCAGGCAGCCTGCCTTCGGTTACACATCTAAGTTATATAATAGATACCAGTGTATCTGAAGAACTGAGTACTATTTCTGTTTCTGTGAGTGTTTTAGGTGAGACACAAAACTCCCTGCAGAGCTCTCTCTTTGTAAGACAGACACCAAAAGCTCCCTGCGCTCCTTCACCAAACCCTAGAGAAAATGCTCTCAAAGACCTGGTTCACCTTGGCTCCTTAAGTATACACTCCATTGATGATAGGTCAATGACCTCCAAGTGAATGCCAGGTATTTATGCTAGACATACAATCTGCCTCTGCCCACCCCTAACATGGTCTGCTATGAGGCTCTGGCTGGCCTGGAACTCTAGGCAGATCAGGCTGACCTGGGACTCAGAGGTCTGCCTCCTTGCTGGGACTAAAGGCCTGTGCCACCAGGCCTGGCTAACAGAAACAATGTTACCTGTTTCCCTGCTAAAGCCAGGGTATGAAGGCCCTGCACAAGCCCTGTTACATCTCTAGGATGAGATTCCTTTCCCTAAAGTCAGTCACAAGCCCTTCAAAGAATTTAACTCAGATGTGACTAGCCTCAGGGAATGTTCTTTCTACACCAGGCCCAGAATCACACTAACCTATCCAAAGGTTTCCTGAAAACAACAACAACTAATTTCCTTGGTCACTCAAGTTACCATGGTTCATGCTTTTCAGTGAGATGAGCCCACCTGTAGAATAGGAGGTCTGGATTATTCTGTAATTTTTAAAAGACCAAGCAACTTGTATCCTACTATTTATAGCTACTGTTCACATTCTGGAATATGTGCACCATGGCTTTTTTCTGTGCTTATGTAGGTGGAATTAAATAATACATATTCAGGTACACGCATGCGTGTGCACACACAGACACATATACTCTCTGACCAAAGATGCACTTTGAGCATCCTTCAGGCTGAAGATACCCATTCCTGCACCTTCTAGTTTCTTTCTCAGGATGGTTCTATGTTTAGTCTTATGAACCAAAGTTAAATCTTAACAGGAAGATATAAACATTTAAGGGAAAATGTAAATGCTATATAAAACTCTTTGGTTTTGTTGTTAAAAAAAAAAAACCCATAAAAGCTACCATTTTAGCCATCTAAAATGTGTAGTCCAGTAATGCTCGACAGGTCTGTTCTACAAAACTCCTATGCAATTCTTGAAATTAAAGTTTCGTATGTGTTATGTGTGAGCATGCATGCCTGTGTGTACTCAAGGTCAAGGATGGCATCAGTGTCTAACATTCTCTGCCTATTTCTCTGTGGCAGGGGTTCTTCTGAGCAGAAAACCTCAGTAATCCTCCAGTCTGTGTCCACTCCCCCACCCTCAACGGCCCTGGGGTTATAACCCTGCATGAGACTCACTTGGCTCATTATGTGGGTGCTGAGATTTGAACTTGGGTTCTCATGGTTGTATAGCAAGTACTCTTAAACACTGAGCCATTTTTCCAGCCCCAATTAAACATTTTTTTTCAAATGAAAAGAGGTATGACAGTATTGACACATGTCACTGGTCTTTTTATTCCAATAACTTAAGTGTCTTCCTTCATTAAAAAGTAAACCCTGATAAAGAGATAGAAATGTCTACAGTTGTGTGCAGAGTGTGCTGTGCAGTCCTATGCTCTGCTACATGAAGTGGACAGCCTAACGCTCAGTGGATTTTAGACAGAGCAGTGTTCGAGCTGCACTCAGCACACAGCTTCCAAAAGCAATGCAACGGCTAATCTGGTTTCACAAACTCTCCATTTCATATTAAGTACACAAAGAGCTTTTCTTTTGTCTTTATTAGATCTTACATAAGTTGTAGTGAAGATATTGTAGGTTGATAACAGGGCTCACCAGGTAGAGGTACTCGACAGCAAGCCTGATGATCCAAGTTCAATCTCCAGGACCCACACAGTGGAGAGAGAAAACTGACTCCCACAGGTTGTCTTTTGACCCTTACAACATGCTGTGGTGTGTGACCACACACACACACACATACACACAAATGTAATAAAATTTTGAAAGCTTGTTTTTGATTCCTGTGGAATTATAGAGGTTTTCCAAAATGGTAGCAAAAATTCAATTCATTATACAGTTTGATATAACAGATATAATAATACTTAAATGAAAAAAACCTCTATTGTTTTCTGTAGTGTATAGATGAGAGTCTTTATTCACTATCAATTATAAATATATAATCATAAGAAGCAACTTTTTATACCCCAATAAGTAGTTTTAAAAAATCCTACTGCATAAAAAATATTCAATGTACATTTCAACTCCCCATACACATTAAAAAAAAATCTCTAACCTGTTAGAAAATAAACCAAGTTTCAAAATTTCATCTGTCACATTTTCCATGAAGTCCAGATAGAGCAGCTCCTCCTCACTGCAGAGGAACACAAGCGCGTCAGAGCCATCACATGGCAGGGAGGTCAGGCAGGAGCACCCAGATCACCACCACAGGACTGCTGCCCATGAGCACAGGGATACTATAAACAAATCTGCTTTCCCATGTGCAAAAAGGAAAACATAGAAGTGAGAAAACATCACCAATGGAGTAAAATTTCATCTTTGTGGAACATTCATAACAGCAAAAAGACAAATTTATGGATGAAAAAATGTAGTAGTAATTTTTTAATTGGACACATTTCTTACGATATATTACCTCATATCTAACTTTTAGTACCTATTACAAGAAAGTTAGGATACTACAGTCATTGATTCTAGTTAGCTCAAACTTGGGAATGAATGGAAATGGCAAGCAGTTACTCAATTGGTGACTAATTGGGGACAGGTGGCATGTAAACCGGCATGTTTAAAAACTAATCCACAAGAACTTGCTTAACAACAAATAAATGAAACTATAAAACAGACTATTTTCCTGAAAACTATGACTTAAGAATGCACTGTCACCACTGAAAGCAATGACGACACAGTCTGCAAAGCAGAGCAGCCATAAACCTCCCAAGAGGCCCCTGAGCTCCAAATCCTTTCCTGTAGGGTTCTTCACTAGTTTAATTTGTAAAAATAAGCAATTATTAGAAATTGTTAGTAGATATTATTAACTTAGGGACACATTTTCACTAAAGATAAGATGCCCGACAATCTGTCCATCAGCATGGAATCATTAAGTTCCCATCTTAATTTATCTTATCAGGCTTTCTTGAATCTTAATTCTGCTTCCCACTCAAGTAGAAAGAGGTCAGAGCGATCTTACTCAGGGTAGATTTTACTGTCTGAAGAAAGCTGTGTAGAGAGCTCACAGAGCGTCCTAGAAAAAGAGAAAGGGAAAATGTTCTAACAACAGCAATAAAGGTAGGCATACAAAGATTCCATGATTGATATTCTGTCTACATTAGTAATTATATGCTTTGAAATTTCTAAGTATTTTCCTATCTGTGATTTAGTTCTGTGGGAGTGTGCATGCATGTGTGTGTCCACATATGCTAACATGTGCTGTTTAGGCAATGAGTTTCAAGGACAGAGAGTTGGTACTCAACCTGCTACAGTCTTAGAAATCAAGATGTCCCTGGTAAAGGGCTAAGGGGGAAGATGGGCCCTGAAGGGTCTGTGCATTTTCTTCCTGTCTGCTCCAAAACATGTCCTCATTCTCCCCTTGTGAATACTCTTCTCCCCTCATCTCATATCCAGTCTCCCACACAGGACATGCAATTGGCAGCCAAAGCTTGCTGGTCCACATTTTGGCTAGGTGTGATGTCACAGTCACTAAGCATGGGCCGCAGTGTTAAAAAGCATCTCCTAACAGGAGAACAGACAAACACTGACAGGTGGGAATGTTACACATCACAAATTTCTGGCTTTTGAAAATCTTATTAATACAATTATTGTGTGAATGTGTGTGTGGACAACTGTCAGGAGTTACCTCCCTCCTTCTCTCACGGGTTCTGGGGAGCAAACTGTTATCAGGCTTGCATGGCAAGCACTTCACTTGGGAGCCAGCTTGTCACCTCCAAGTCACACAACTCATCTAATGGTAAGGTTAGGTTCTTCAGCACTGTTGGTGCCACAGAAACTGGTTAGTATCATTGCCAGAGGACTGGCCTGGAGGATAATCTTCTCTAATTATGAGGAGAGATAGCAACTACTGCACATTAGCATCCCTTCCCCTTTATTAACATATTAGCACAACTAATTCTAACCTTTACTGAGCACTTTTATAAAATTCCCTTAGCAAGGCTAACAGTGCCACAGAATTGTATAATACTAAAATATATTAGCACATGGAATTAAAAAAGTACTTAATGGGAAATGCTGTGTGTCTATTACACAGGAAAGCAAATGGAAGCAGGGTTTCACTCTGAGACCTAGGTTGGTCTCAAGCTTAGAATGATCCTCTTGCCTGAGCCTCCCAAATATATAAGGTGCCACTCACTTTTGGGAGGAATGCTGCTGAGTGCCATCTTTAATCCTGTCCCATCCTAAGTTTTGTCCTTGTAAAGGTAAAGGAGGATTTTTGTCTTCAGCACCACTTGTCATGTAATTAAGTGCCTGGAAGTGGTACAAAAAGAAGAAATTTAATTTTGTTTCAAAACTATGTTCTGAAAGAAAACAGCAAATATTAATAAAAATAAATACAAAAGTACCTGATATATTAAAAAACAAACAAAAAAGAATAGCCTATCCAATCAGCATTTTACCCATGTTAATGAGTAACATTTTAAATGGCATTAGGAAATCATAAATAACAGACTGTGGAGGAGTCTGCACCTGTGACCCCAGCACTGAGAGGATGAAGCATGAGGTCACAGCTCACAGGTCACCTGGGGACCTGGGAGAGAGGCTCATCACCATGAGCGGTCCGCAGTCATACCACCTTTTACTTTATTTTATTTATTTATTTTTTTATTTTATTTTTATTTTATTTTATTTGAGACAAAGTCTCACTATTCAGCTCTGACTGCCCTAGAACTTGCTAATGTAGGCCAGGCTGTCCTCAAACTCACAGAGATCACCTGTTTCTGCCTTTCAAGTGCTGGGATTAAAGGCGTGTGCCACCACGCCTGGCTAGCCACACCACCCTGAAAGTGCCCCATTTTGTCTGATCCCGGAAGCGAAGCAGAGCTGGTCTGGTTAGTACTTGGATGGGAGACATCACCCTACACATAACATGTGCATACCCACATCAAAAACCAAAAACGAATAAGAGGTAAGAACAGACACCCATGAAAGTAATACAAATTTGCAGCTTTTAAGTAAATTTGAGGAAAAAATTCATGACTACATTATTAAAAATTCAAAAGCACATCTGTTTCAAACACCCACTATGTCACACATGAAAGCAGCCGTAGAAGCAATGGCATATGGGCAATATTAACAAACAAGACAATGGCACATTACATGGACAGAATTCTTCCAACGTGTCGCAAATAATATTTTATTTGCATTAATCTTTACAAAGTTATGCTTTGTTTTCAAACAGGTCTCCTGTAGCTCAGGCTGGCCTTGAAATTCCTTTGTGCCTGATGATGACTTTGAACTTCTGATCATCCTGCCTCTAACGTCTAAGTACTGGAATTAATCATGCACTACTGGGGCTGGCGAGATGGCTGATGGTTATGAGGATTAAGATTTGGTTCCCAGTGCTTACCTGGCTACTTGTAACTTCCTTAACTCCAGCCCAGCCGGCCCAGCAGCCTCTCCTGACCTCCTTGGGCGCCAGTCATGCACATGGTGCACATAGATGGAGGTGACACACAGAGGCAAAGGTGGGCCAGCCTGGTTTACTCAGTGAGCTCCTGGATATCCAGGGCTACTTAGACATACCTTGTCTCAAAACAAAACAAACAGAACCCAAACAAACAACAACAAAAAATAGAAAAGAAGAAAGGAACAAGAGGTACTGTACCTCTTGGGTATTGGGGCTAGAGAGGTGGCTCAGCAGTTAAGAATACTGCTCTGCTCTTCGAAAGGACCTGGGTTCAATTCCCAGCACCCACATGGCAGCTCACAACTGTCTGTAACTCCAAGATCTGACACCCTCACACAGACATACATGCAGGCAAAACACCAATGAATATAAAATAAATACTTTTTTTTTTTTAAAAAAAGAGGCACGATTACACCAAGTTCATTCTTTGTTTATGCTAGGCAAGTACTCTATCAAATAAGTTATATCCCCAGTCCTACAAAGCTGATTCATGCAAAATGCTTTACAGTTTTAAAAGAGTAGTTAAACTGTAGATCTACTGTAGTTACTATTTCACTAGCTTTCTCAAGTCCAAGACTGCTGTGAGCACCCATTTTCCTTGAAGGCTATGAATAAACATTTGGACTGCAATGTAATAAGCTGGGATTCTTCCAGTTTCATTTGTCACTATAGTAATATGAAGAGGAGAATGGTGTATGATGTCTGTGTGAGTGCAGGCGTGAGCACACCATGGTACACACATAGAGGTCAGAAGACAACGTTTGGGAGTCAGGTTTCTCTTTCCACAGTGGACTCAAGGGAACTCGGGGCGTCACTCTTCTGTGCTAAGCACTTTTATCTGGGGAGCAGTCTCACCTGCCCTGCATTAGCTTACTACAGGCCTAACTCTTTTCATTAAAATTCAAGGTGAAAACAGGCATCGTTTATCAAGCCCTTCCCAGGCTACAACTATGCCTGCTTTGTCTTCTCCCAAGGACCCTGCAGTTAGTTAGTCTTTTAGGAAGACACTTAGCTTTCAGAGGTTCATTTTCTCCATGAACTCTAAACGGTCCCCCTGTCAAAAAACCATAAGTTCTACCCATTTTCAGAAAGAAAAAAAGAAGTTGACTGTGATTATATTTAATTTTGTATCCCTGAGTCTGTGTGTGACATTTAAACATGCAAACCATATTTAGAATGCATTTAAGTTAGAACATAATACATGGTTGAAATGACTCAAATTAAATGACTCTGCCTGACAAATCATATTTAAAGCTAAGATATATTAAAATAAATCACTGCTAAACATTCAAGATACAAACAATGTAATAAAGTTCATAAAAGTAAAGTCAAATGTAAGAGAATGGTGTCTACTGACTCCCTTATGATGTGTGATTTGTAATATAGGTATTGCCAGTGCAAACTGCTATATAGGTAGCTTTGGCAGCATCATTAGTACCTTGTCTACTTTTCTGCAAGTGCCACTGTGGGTGTGGTACTGAACACAGCCTTGCAAACGCTAAGCAATTTCTCTAACACCAAGCTATAGTTCAGTCCTTCGTTGTTTTGAGACACAGTCTTGCTAGACAGCTTAGGCCAGACTTGAATTGGCTATATAGTCCAAGATGGTCTCCTATTCATGATCCTCCTGCCTTTACCAAGTGTTGGAATTACAGGCAAACACCACCATACCTGGCTCTCAGAATCTGTACTTTTGAAAATGTCATTAATATATTAGTTCACCAGCCAGCCAGTGAACCACTTAGGTGCTAATAACAAATGACTCCATAGAATTGGTAGGATCCATCTGACCATTCATTTGACACCTGCAAACTGGCAAACCTTCACACGCTGACTACATTCTATTTCACTCTTGATAGTCCAAACAGCTGTCTACATTCTACATAAGTCAAATCATCTGAAACTCAGAAGGCACCAACAGAAAGACCTCATGGTTAGTTACTACCTGCTTTATGTTCACTTCTGAGTCCTCTGAGTTCTTTGTCTCGGCTGTCCCAAACTCAGAATTAAAGCTGTAACATTTACAAAGAAATGATTGTTACTCCTTTATATGCACAGTGACAAGCTTTACTATTAAGAAAAAGGTAAAGATTTGGGTGGTGATGGCGCATGCCTTTAATCTCAGAACTCAGGAGACAGAGGCAGGCAGATCTTTGTGAGTTTGAGGCCAGCCTGGTCTACAAGAGCTAGTTCCAGGACAGGCTCCAAAGCTACAGAGAAACCCTATCTCAAAGAAACCAAAAAAAAAAAAAAAAAAAAAAAAAAAAAAAAAAAAAAAAAAAAAAAAAAAAAAAAAAAAAAAAAAAAAAAAAAAAAAAAAAAAAAAAAAAAAAAAAAAAAAAAAAAAAAAAAAAAGAAAAAGGAAAAGGAAAAAGAAAAAAAAGGTATAGTATAACTGAAAGAAATTCACCTATTTAATCTTACAAAAATGTGTAAATTTTAATTATAGATCTGGAAATAGACATGGTTTGATTCACATATTCTTCCTTTTCCTTGCTTGAAAAATAGATTTCAGTTAAATATACAATGGGCTAAGAGAAAGGAGACTATCCTTTTAACATTTAAAAAGATATGAAACTTAATCTCTTCATTTCTTTCTTTCCTTCTTTACTAATTAAACTTGTTCTTCGACAATTTCAGACAAATCCATAGTTCATTCTATTTACTCTCCCCACCCACCCCGCCCTAGACCCCTCCTCCCTAGATGCTCCTTTCCCATACTCGTGAAGACTATGCAATGCACCCCAGTTTGTGTGCTACCCTTGCACAGAAGCCATCTTTCAGTCTCATTTCAATCTTAGTGTCTGTGTTGTCAAATCCAGCAACTATTTCTTCATTCCTCTTCTGGTTGATGACTTCTGTTACAGGTCCAATTCCTTTTGTAAATTAAATCCGTTTGCCATCATTGAGCCTCTTCTCTACTCATAAAACTAGTCTTGCAATGTTTGTTTTGAATAAAGTCTAGTATGGAATAAATTACAATCACTTGGCAAAGATAATGAATATCATGAACCATCCACTACAGAAATCAAAATCAAGGCAAATTCTAATTTCCAGATGTCCCCTCAACTGTCTAAGTCACGCCTGTAGCTGTCACTACCCAGGGTGTGGACATGTGCCAGGAGAGACACAGGGAACTGGATAAATGTTTATTTTCCCTCCTGGGCCTCACTGGTTTGCCACCGTTAACACAAATATTTATTTACATCAATGATGTCTGATAATGTGTCTTTTTTTTAAAAGATTTATTTATTTATTATGTATAGTGTTCTATCTGTCTGTATGCTTGCTGGCCAGAAGAGGGCACCAGATCTCATTACAGATGGCTGTGAGCCACCATGTGGTTGCTGGGAATTGAACTCAGGACCTCTGGAAGGGCAGTCAGTACTCTTAACCACTGAGCCATCTCTTCAGCCCCTGATAATGTGTCTTGAGACTTCTCTGAGAACAACATTTAGAAACACAGAAGTTCAAGAGCTGTGCTTATAACAACTTACACAGCACTCATTCATAGGAGCTTAACAAATCTAACAGCTACTTGTTCTACGATTACTGTGCTGCTTCTAAAGATGCACTAGACAGTTGGACCATTCATTCCCATGAAAAGGCTCTGCTGGATCTCAAGGTTGCAGATAAAGTGCACAGCAAAGCAAGAAATACTGCTTATTAATCATTTCCCCTGACTTGCTGGTCTTGCTCTCAGCTGTGGGCGCACCATACAAACCTGCTTAGTTCAGTCTGGGTTTCAGCTTCCGTCCGCTGATCTGGAAAACCCTTCCTTCTTCTGGCAGGTGTGTAGTAGCGATACTGTGACAGGAAGGACTTCGCTTCTGTTTTTAAAGTGCGTGGGGTGAAGGGCAGCTGCTTGTTAGAGAAGAAGTCGGAGTGCTTTTCCAAAAGATCTCCACTGGGGGTCCTGGAGGTGACCAGCTGGAACCGGTGGGCACTTGGGAAGGCACTTCTAGGCCTCCTGTCACAGCCGTGGCTGCAGCGTGGGCTCCTGGGTGCAGATCCTGTGTAAGCCAGGCTGGGAGGGGAGGGGCTGGGATTCTTCTGGGTGCCATTCATGAGGAATTTATTCAGTTCAGGATGACTCAGATGCAGTTCATCTGAAGAAGGGACGAATGACTTCGACAATGATGGATATCTTGTCACTTCTTCTATTAACACACCCCGACCTTGTGGTTCCCCTGAGGGCTAAGAACATTGATTTGACAGTAAGCATTTACACCAAATTCATGTAACTGGGGAGTCTCAGATTAACTTATACATGTACCCTGCCTCCAAGTCTGTGAGGCAGTAAGACCATTACCTCCCCGCAACCCATGATGGGCCTGGACTCAGGGCCTTGAGCTGCTACGCAAGTGTCCTACCACTGAACTCCATCCTAGCCCTGCCTTTTTTTCTAGAAGGAGGGTCAGAGTCACAGACTCAAGCTGACTCTGTGCCTCTGCTCTTTGCTATGCCATATACTATGTTTTAAAAGTTCACCTGAAAAACTATCTAATTTAAATCTTGTTTACAGCACAAGGAATCTTAAATTGATTTGAATTCCTTTCTTGATAATGTACAGGTCAGCTAACTTACAAACGGATATATCTAAATATGGAAACACATCCAGACACACAATTAGCTTTCCAACCTTTCTTTCCCAAAATAAAACACAAAATAAAGTGAGTATTCTGCATTAAACTGTGAGTCCTTAGGTTACTACTTCAGTACACTAGCTTTAAAAATACGCTCCCAAACTGGGTTCATATTACAGCTGATATACAAAAGGCTCAGCTCTTTGAAAAGACATTTCTGAATCTTACAGGGCTATTAATTAATAACCGTAAGAATTATTTATATCCAGAGGAATGGTATAAGCAAAGCTTAGAATAGGAAGAAATGCATAAAGCATTAGATTGCCTGATAAGCCTTATCAGTGTGATGTTTTACTATAATGAAATGCCAAAAAGAACCTTTAAGGACAGAAATACAGAGCTGGGGGTCAATGAGATGGCTCAGTAGACAAAGGTGATTGCTGCCAAGCCTAAAACCCGAGTTTGATCCCTGGATCTCACATGGTGGAAGGAAGAAACCAATTCCCACAAGTTTTCTCTCTCTCTCTGTCTTTCTCTTTCTCACATGCACACACACACATAGACACACACAAGCACATAATTAGTAAATGTAAACAAACACAAAAAAGAAATTTGCCTAGCATACACAAGGTCCTATGTTTAATGTCCAACACTGGAAAAAAAAATAAGGAAAAAGAAATACTCTTTTCTGATATGTGCTGGCAAATTGCTTTTGAGTTAATCGAAAGCATGAAACTTAAGTCTATTTTCCTATCTCAAGCACTACCTTGTATTCTACTCTCCCCTTGGAAATCAACAGACTGTAGTATGAAATTAACTGTACTACTGATCTACTTTAATAAGATTATATAATTGTTTCCTTTAGTTCTAAATATTGCAAAGCCTGAATAGATATTTGCATTGAATATGGGCAACACTTTGGTAAACCACCCCAATTAGAAAAAGTCTATTGGAAAGTTCTAGAACAAGCAGTCTGGTGGTTTTCTGTCCACCTGCTCTGATGCCACTATGCTGGTATGTGAGGTGATTTGCTATAAACTGTTTCTGTGATTTGGATTTATGCAAAGTTCATGTCAAGAACATCTACCCAATTTCCAAGCACAGAACAACTGAGGAATGAATCCTTTTCAGGGATAGTGGCAGAAGAAATGGTGTACTAAGATCTAAACTGCAGCAGCTAGAAGGGCGCACTTGGAAGGGTCCTGAAAGTTGGCATCACATGAGCCAGAGAGAGAGAAGGAAATGAGTGGGAAAGCCCAGGGTTCTGAAATATGAGCTCATGTGTCTGGAGAAACTGCTGCGATACTAAGAGGCAAAGTCAGCATCATTAATTGTAACTATCTTTTCAGTAAAAATATTTTATAATTATTATAAATATTTGTTAACCATAAAATCAACCCAATTAAACTCATAATTTAAGATAACTTGGCTGTATTTAAAGTATTAATTATTAAAGATTATTAAAAATGTAGGCAAACTAAAGATTACTATTACTTCTAAATGGAACTATAAAAAGTGTATAAAAGCATAAATGAATTGTCATGGAGGCAAGCAAGATATAGAACTACAGATACTAAAGGGAAAATGAATAGACATATTAAAATGTTTGTTTTATTTTACTTTATTATAAGTGATTCATAAAGTATATTAAAATATATAATTTAAAATTTTCAACAAACTCATCTCAAAATTATTACTTTGTATATAAATAGAGATTATCAAAGAATTACTAAACAATTACAATAATCATAAAACTAAAGGGGCTGAACAGATGGCCCAGAGATTAAGAACATTTGTTATTCTTGCAAAGGCCCTGTGTTTGACTCCTAGGACTCACACGACAGTTCAAAACAATGTGTAACTCAAGTTATAGAGAATCTGATGTCTTCTTTTGGCCTCTCAGGGCACATGGAATGCACGTGGTAGGTAGTATAACATACATGCAGGCACTCACACATACATATACAATTAAATAAATATTGAAAAAAAAAGAAATCTACCTGAGAGTGCATCATGAATGGAGGGATTAAGAGGTGGCTTTCGCAGAGCAGATCTCCTGGCCTGTGGTCTTTAGAACAGCGCAGGAGACTCTCATTCTCAACCCTACCTGCCGCACCCCACCCCACGACTCCCAGGTCTTTCTCCTGAAAGAGATGCTTCTATCCAACTGTCTTCTGAATATATCCAATGTTCCTAAGCACTGCGAATTGAACATGCCAAAGAAGTGAACTCATGCCTCTTATCACTGTTACCCCACAAGAAAACCTGTTCCTTATCCTATTACTATCACAAACATGGGAATCTCACTTCTGCCTTTCTCTTCATATCAGATACCAAGACCTAACAATTCTCCTTTCTAAGTGTATTTCTGGTGTTCTTTATAATGCTCTGGGTCAGCTCTTAATCTTTCTTTCCCAGATTACTGCAGCCGGTATAGTCTTTCTAAAGGGTATGATGTCACTGTCTAACTAAAAACTGCTTTTAGTTCCTCCATAGTTCTCAAGGAGGAAAACAGTCCAGAGCTGCCCAAAAGGCTCTCACTGCCTGCTGGTAAACCATGTCTGCATTTGTACTGAATAGACCAAGAGTTAAAGGACAATATCTGGTGCTTGGTAAGCAACGAGGAAGCTGTCCTGCTAAGTAGGCTTGCTTGCCTTCCCTCTCCTCTCCTTTCTTTCCCTCCTTCCCATCTTTCTTTCCTTTCCTTTTCTTTTTTGAACCATACCATAAATGGCAGGACTTGAACTCATACTCGAGAGCATGGACTACTCTCAATGGCTACTCTGCAACTGTGTAACTTGCCCGTCTTGAACCCTGGCACTCAGTAGACTGCAGGCCTTCAGAAACCTTGTTCCCCACACAAGTTTGCAGCAAAAATTTTACATCATTTAGAACTCTGCAAAATTTAAGCCAAACTTTATTACTAACCCAGATTTCCCCCATATATAAATGACACAGTGATAAAAGGCATGGGAGAAAGAACCCTATGGATTAAAAAATATCAATTGAAGTTAACTAGATACCAATTCCAATAAACTCAAAAATAAGACAATGTATGAAATCATAGCATGTTATTTGGTGATATTAAACAATTATTAATTTTTAAGCATGATAACAGTGTATTTTTTTGAGGAAAGGTCTCATTATGTTGCCCAGTGTGGCCTTAAGCCTATCTTCCCCATCCTCTAGTGTGCCACTAACTGGAATTAGAGGCATGCACTACTATGCCTGGCTATATCATGACTGTGTTTTAAAGTTATGGGTAAAAAAATACAGAATCTGACAACCATAGCAAAATACTGTGAGCCGGAGGCAATGGCTGGAGTTAGAGTGAAAGAGCAACCACCAGAATGAGCGGGTCACCGCCACACTGGCTGATAAAGACATGTGGGCTCACTACAGTACTAAAGTTTGCAAAAGTGATCATTTTAGTGTTGAATTCCATGAAAATAAAAACAGCTGTTCAGAAAAATGAAATTATGAAATTTTCAGATCAGTGCATCTATCACCCATCCCTCAGCAGAGAAGTTTATTCTTGCAAGAGACAGTAATTAACCCGGAGACCCAGACTGGACAATGTGCAGGGAGTGAGAGCAGACCAGACACCACCCCTCAAGGCTCAGGAACCGGGGAAAGGAGGCAGAAAGACGGTAATGTCTGTAGGTAGTGATGATTCCAAAGACATAGCATTTTCAGACACAACACGGTTGGTGCACATATGAACTCAGAGAGACTGTGACACACACAAGACCTGCACAGGTTCAAACCAGACAAAACCCCAGCGCGGAGAAGGGGGAGTCCCACCTTTAACTAAGAAGGTATTTGAAACTGACAGCTTCTGGGAAAGGGAAACCCGTTTTCAGGAGTGGCACTGGGCGGATCGACCACACTCCAGGGCAGGCCCCAGGCCTACTAGTCGCTCAGTACAAAATGAGCTCATTTTTTGTGCACGTTTGTTTTGTCTTCTCTGTTTGTTTGCTTTGATTTTCATTTTGTTGTTCCTTTTTCTTTTTGAGAGACAGAGAGAAAAAACATGAAATTGGGGAGGGGGAAAGAATATGATCAAAATGTATGAAAAACTTTTTTAAATAAAAAATAACAACTTCCAACTTCTATAAACTAGAATATAGAAAAAGAGGAAACCGTGTTCTGTTTGTTCACTGAAGCCAGCATAACCAGACAGAAAGAAAAATGTACACTAGTAACAAAAGTGTTCAGATGTCAAAATCCTAAACAAACATTTACCTCTGAATCCAGCAATACAGAACACCTTAATGTTTTAATCCCAGCACTCAGGAAGCAGAGGCAGGCGGATCTCTAAGTTGGAGGCTAGCCTGGTGTACAGAACAAGTTCCAGGACAAGAGCTGCACGCAGAGATCCAGTCTCAAAACAAGATGAACAAAAAAACCAACCAACCAACCAACCAAACAAAACAAAACAAAAAAAGAAAGGAGGAAGGAAGGAAGGAAACTTGAATGTATCACAGCTCAGATCTGTTTATATTAAGGACACAAGTCATTCACTACATTAACAGATGAAACAGAAAACCACATCATCATTGCCAAGAAATGCAAAAAGAACACTGGATAAAATTGCCCATTGAGATGAAAACATTATATCAAAAATGTTTTTAATTAAAAAAATGATCTACTCATGGGAGAGACTCTGAAAACTGAAAACACTTCTCATCAAACTAAAAACAAAAGACCACTTCTTCAAATACATGTTAAAGGAGAGCCAAAAAAATAAAACCATAGTCCAGGTCAACCAACTACAGCCTGCAGGCCAAGTCTGAGACATCATCCTCATCCTTCCTAGATAGTGGAGCCTGTGTGGAATACAGCTAGGAATTTATTTCCGAAATTGCCCATGGCTGCCTCCCCCGGCAGGCAATTGTGCGCTGTGGCCTGAAAAGCATGCAGTAGAGTCACGTGGTGCTTACAGTCTGCTGACGCAAAGCATGCAGTAGAGTCACGTGGTGCTTACAGTCTGCTGACGCAAAGCATGCAGTAGAGTCACGTGGTGCTGACAGTCTGCTGATGCAAAGCTACTGAAGATGGTCCCCAGTCAGGCTGCAGCACCAGCGCACCTTAGAAACATCTGCTCTTAGAGAGCAGAAGACCACTTACCTTCTGTAGGGAGTTAAACAGGAACTTGGAATTCATCTTAGAATTGATCTGCACTGTGGGTTTACTTAATTTAAGCTCCTTTTCACATCGTGCTAATTCTCTCTTCAGTTTCTCTCTCCGCTGTTGATCTGCATCTGAGGAAGGAAGGAAAACTTTGAAAACTGCAACAAACACAAAAACTAACTTTTTGGTCTTGTTACACTAATAAAGTCAAGGATTTCTCCCTTCCATTGCTCTTTTTCTTTGGACACATCTCATCACATAGGCCAGTTATTCTAGAAGTTCTCGCCTGGAGGATTCTCACTCCAGCATGGGATATGAGGCCAACAGCACCATGCACAGCTGGTACATCTTTATTGCTAAACATGTTTGCATTACTATATGTGACTAAAATCTGTTGTATGAGGCTGCTTGTTCATTTCCTGGCCACCCAGACTCCCAAAATAATCACACAGAAACTATATTATTTAAATCACTGCTTAGCCAATCACTTAAGTGTATTGCTAGCTAGCTCTTACATCTAGAATTAACCCATTTCCATTATTTCATATTTTAACACGAGGCTTGTGTCCTACTAGCAAGGTTCTGGCTGGCAGCTCAAATATTTCTCCTCTGGTGGCTCCATGGCTTCTCCCTGACTCCGTGTACTCCCCCTCTCTCTGCCTGGAACTCCCTCCTCGCCCTAGTCTGCTAAGTCACTGGCCAAAACAGATTTATTCATTAACCAATAAAAGCAACACATAGACAGAAGGACTTCCCATATCATTTCCCCCTTTCTGTTTAAATAAAAAGGAAGGTTTGAACTTCAACATAGTAAAATTTAATATATATCAAGTAAGAATTAGTTACAATATTTATATCTACTTTATTTTTTATTATAACTAAGGAAAACTATAACTATCTATTCTTCAACTCTATCAAAGACTCAAGAAGGATATAATATTACCTAAGTAAACAGGAAGTACATTGTAAGTGACTTCCAAAACTCTAGAATTGTTAGAGACATCTTGCTGCCTGGACAGTCACCCAAGTTCTTCTGTAATGTTGGAGCATCCACCTTTAGCCTACAGGCCCATAGTATCCAGCAGACTTTTCCATGAAGCAAGAAATTTCAAAGACAGTTCCACCTATATTGGTGGTTTGTCAGTAACTTTCTTCTGTGTCCTGCGGAATGTCTGGAAGACTCTTTCATGAAGCAGGAACCCCGAAGGACAGTCTCACCTTTAGTCAAGTTCAGCAGTCATTTCTCTGTGAGTCCTGCATGTCCAGTTTATCAAGCAGTCCAGGCAGGAACAGTTTCTTGCCCAAATAGCTAACAAACTCCATAAGAAGTCTTTTTGATGTCTGTCATACTCTTGACATAGATTGGTGCTGCCAGGAGCACCAATCATGAAAAATCCTAAGTTCTTAAAACATTTTAAATGCCAGATTCTGTAGTCTTTGAAAGGTTTGAAGAATATCTATCTAATTGAAATATATCTGTATATATATCTAGAAAACCTAACTAACATGACTACAAGCTTTACTATTATAGATGACTATCTATTAACCTGTATTTCTTTTACATTACATTTCCAAATAAGCTGCACAAACACAATACCAAACAAGAGCAGAGCATACATACAATAAAATTGACCCTAAATCTATATCAATAAACCAAGATCCATACCAATGCAAAGTATTCACCTCTATATCATATCCCCCTTTAAATGTAAAAAAACAATTATAAACAATATTTGAGAATTTGGGCGAAGTTCTCTCCAAACTACTTCCTGCCATTTATTAGGCGAAGTAATTTTTGGGGTATTCATGAAGACCTTCCAGGTTGTTTCGGTTCATCAAACCACATTAGTCTGGAAGAATTCCACAGGTTCTCATCCTCTATGGAAACAAAAGTAGAACCTCTTTTCCAAAATAACATACTCTTAGACCCAAATTCTGAAGTCAAGATACCTTTAAAATATATAGGCTAGTTTAGCTTAGCAGCCCATACAATGAAATGTCTCTCTGTCCTTAGCTCCTTCACAGTCAAAAAATTCAAAGAAAACATAGTAATACACATAATCCAGACTCTCTGTGTCTATTCCATCTTTACATGGCTTATTTTTCTTACCCTATTATTTTTTTCTACAAGTTTAATATTTATTTTATTATCTTTACTCCTTTAACCTATGATTGTCTGTACTCTCTTATATTACATTTACTATCTCCTTCCTCTTCTTCTCTCTCCCAAGCATATGTACATTTTTTAAACACACTGTGTCTCGTTTAGAGGTCTTTTATGTCTGAATCTGTCCTAATGTGTATCTGTAATCCTTTTCTGTACAGGAGCGCTTCTTAAAATGCTAAGCGCTTCTTCTTTTATTTATTTTTTATTGATTTTTATTGAGCTCTACATTTTTCCTTGCTCCCTTCCCTGCCTCTCCCCTTCCCTTCAATCCTCTCCCAAGTTCCCCATGCTCCCAAGTTACTCAGAAGATCTTGTCTTTTTCTACTTCCTATGTAGATTAGATTCATGTATGTCTCTCTTAGGGTTCTCATTATTGTCTAGGTTCTCTGGGATTGTGAACTGTAGGCTGTTTTTCTTTGCTTTATGTTTAAGAAACATTTATGAGTGAGTATATATGATAATTGTCTTTCTAGGTCAGGGCAACCTCACTCAAAATATTGTTTTCTAGATCCATCCATTTGCCTGCAAATTTCAAGATGTCGTTATTTTTTTCTGTTGTGTAGTACTCCATTGTGTAAATGTACTACATTTTCCTTATCTATTCTTCGGTCGAGGGGCATTTAGGTTGTTTCCGGGTTCTGGTTATGACAAACAAAGCTGCTGTGAACATAGTTGAGCACATGTCCTATGGCACACAGTTGACATCCTTTGGATATATACCCAAAAGTGGTATTTCAGGGTCTTGAGAAAGGTTGTTTCCTAATTTTCTGAGAAATCACCACACTGATATCCAAAGGGTCTGTATCAGGTTGTACTCCCACCATCAATGCAGAAGTGTTCCCTTTACCCCACATCCTCTCCAGCATAAGTTGTCATCAGTGTTTTTGATCTTGGCCATTCTTACAGGTGTAAGATGGAATCTCAGAGTTGTTTTGATTTGCATTTCTCTGATGACTAAGGATGTTGAACATTTCCTTAAGTGTCTTTCAGTCATTTTAGATTCTTCTGTTGAGAGTTCTCTGTTTAGGTCCGTACTCCATTTTTTTTATTGGATTATTTGTTCTTTTGATGACCAATTTCTTGAGTTCTTTGTATAGTTTTGAGATCAGACCTCTATCTGATGTGGGGTTGGTGAAGATCTTTTCCCATTTTGTAGGCTGTCGTTTTGTCTTGTTGACTGTGTCTTTAGCTTTACAGAAGCTTTTTAGTTTCAGGAGGTCCCATATATCAATTGTTTCTCTCAGTGTCTGTGCTCTGGGGTTATAATTAGGAATGGTCTCCTGTGCCAATGCATTCAAGTGTACTTCCTTCCCACTTTCTCTTCTATGAGGTTCAGTGTGGCTGGCTTTATGTTGAGGTCTTTGATCCATTTGGACTTGAGTTTTGTACATGGTGATAGATATGGGTCTATTTTCATTCTTCTACATGTTGATATCCAGTTATGCCAGCACCATTTGTTAAATATGCTTTCTTTTTTCCATTTGATATTTTTGGCTAAGCACTTCTTAAAAAGCTAACTGGTGGCATGACTAGGACCAAGACTGCTTTGCCTTTTGGCTCCGCCCGGTTGAACATGGCAGACGCATGTTCACTGCCTCTGCAAGCCGTGTACACTGCCCCAGTACCAAGTATGCAGCGGGTCTATGTTGCACCATTAAGCAGTTTGTAACACGGTGCTCACAAATCCCATTTAAATGCTTGGTCTTCTGAAAGAACCAGAGTTTGTGCAGGCAGCATGACATAGGAAGCTGCCATTTCAAACTGCATGCTTTTTTCTTTTTTGTTTGTTTTTTGTATTTTTCTGCTACTGCTGAATCAGAAATCCCTCTCTTAAGAGAGCTGCAGCATGCCACCAGCTGAAAAAGGAATTTGGCTAAACTGTGTGTGTGTGTGTGTGTGTGTGTGTGTGTGTGTGTGTGTGTGTGTGTGTGTAGAATTTCTTTCCAAACTCTCTCAGGTTATATGTGAATTTAGTCAGTCCCACATTGGTATGCCAATCTGTTGGCAGAAGGCTGCTTGTTCGTTCCCGGCTGCCCAGACCTCAAAATAACCATGCATAAACTATATTATTTGCAATACTGTTTGGACAATAGCTTAAGCATCTTTTTAGTTAGCCCACAGCTTAATTATTTTATACTTTACTACAAGGCTCATGGTTTTCAGCACATCTGTCTCTGGCAGCAACTCCATGGCTTCTCCCTGACTCTACCTACTCTCTCCTCCTCTATCTGTCTGGAACTCTCATCTTGCCCTATTCTGCTAAGCCATTGGCCAAAACAGATTTATTCATTAACCAGTAAAAGCAACATATAGACAGAGGACTTCCCATATCAAAAATCTATGTGATTTTCTGTATAAAGAGATTCTAACTAATATGTAATTTATAGAAATTTGAAATCATCATCTTTTTAAAGTAGTATTATGTTCAAAAGTTACTTACATTTGATGCTGGTATTCACACTTAATGGAATTGAGCAGTCTACTGCAGCTGAAAGAGAAAGAAATTTAATAATATTCTTGATATTTATAAGTAATGAGAAACATCAAATGTATAAATTGCAAAATATCTGCAGACTTGAAGTTCTTTGCTTTTTATTGTATTTCTAGAGATTAAAAATAAGAACAGCTAAAAATACTATGTGGGATTAATAGCTCATTAGATAATGCAGAAGAAAATACTGGTGAAGATGAAAACATCACAAGATAAACCATTGAAAAAATAAATAAGACTGAAAAGAGAATGAACAGAACATGGATGGCATAATGCCATGCCTTTACCATACTCATCAATGTACTTGAATGGAGTCTTAAAACAAACTGGAAAGAAAAGAACAAAATGGTGCATTTACATTACCTATTTCAAGACTTAATGCAATGCTAGGGAACGCAAAGCAGGTTGGTGTGGACAGAAAGGTAGGCAAGTAGATAAGGAGGTCAAAAGTTAAATCTCAAAATTTATTTATGCATCTGGTTAAATGATGCCAAGACAATTCAACAAGGAAAAGATAATCTCTTCAGTAATTGATACCAGAAATTTTATATATGGGTAGGCAAAACCAATACCCTTTTTGTCATACTATATGAAAACTCGAAATGGACCACAAACTTAAATGGAAGAGCTAACAGTAGAATGCTTCTATAAGAAAACAAATTCAGAAACCCTAAGATTAGAGAATGACTTCTTAAACACATTGCTAGAAACACAAATTTTACAATATCTGAAAGTTGAACTTTATATGATTTTAATGCTACTATATGCTATTTTCCTCAATTATTTAAATCATAGCCTAAACATTTTAAACTCTAGCTCATAAAGGTACACAGTTGAGATCCCATGTCAGAAAAAAGTAAATAAACATTAGGTTAAGTCAGTAAAAAAAAAATAGTGAAATTAAAGTGAAGTTTATAGTTAAACTTGCAGATATTCACAAAGAAGAGATGCTAGGCAATAGAGAGTGTTGGCGAGCACGCAGCATCATGGCAACATAGACCAGCAGTCACTCTGGAAGAGATTTGCTTACAAGCTAAATGTACACATAAACATACAGATCTATCTGAGCAATGATGTAGGAGGTCCTTCTGTATTTGTTTTACTTTCATTGGTTGAATAAAGAAACTGCCTTGGCCTTTTGATAGGGCAGAAATCAGGTAGGCAGAGTAGACAGAAACGAATGCTGGGAAGAAGGGCAGTGTGGCAGATGCCATGAAACTCCCG
Source organism: Ondatra zibethicus (assembly GCA_004026605.1). Lineage (NCBI taxonomy): Eukaryota > Metazoa > Chordata > Mammalia > Rodentia > Cricetidae > Ondatra > Ondatra zibethicus. The sequence continues at coordinate 242,839 of PVIU01000116.1, forward strand.
TCTGAGACTGACACTGGTTAGGATCTTTCCCAGTAAGCCACGACCTCGTGGTGAACACAGATTGGTAGAAATGGGTTAGATCAGGATGTGAGAGTTGGCCAAGAAGAGGCTAGATATAATGGGCCAGGCAGTAATTTAATTACTACAATTTGTGTGGTTATTTCGGGGGTTAAGCTAGCTGGGCGGCAGAACACGGCCTGCTCGCCTCCTACTACAGAGCAAAATAAATTTACTCATGTGAAACAGAACCTATGTTCACAACTGTATGTGAACTCTTATGGTGACTTCATTTCCCAAAGCTCAAACTGAGTCAAAACAAACCAAATATTCACCAAGTCATGAATGAATCAATCAATTACACTAGATTCATTAAATGGATTCCTTTTTTAAAAAAAAAAAAACAATTTTTTTTGGTTATTTTGAGGTGGGTCTCTCTATATAGCCCTTACTGTCCTAGAACTTACTACATAGACTTGGCTGGTCTAGAACTCAGAGATCTGCCTGCTGAGTGTTGGGATTAAAGGCATGGAATGCCAGTTAGAATATAATTTATAAAGAAAAATAAATACAGGGCTGGAGAGATGGCTCAGAGGTTAAGAGCACTGGATGTTCTTCTAGAGGTCCTGAGTTCAATTCCCAGAAACCACATAATGGCCCACAGCCATCTATAATGAGATCTGGTGCCTTCTTATGGCATGTGCATATATAATAAACTTAAAAAAGAAAAATAAATACAGTTAAGGGGTAGAGAGATGGCTCAGTCAGTACAAGCATAGGACCCGAGTTCTACCCTAAAACATGTACAAAAGCCAGGCATGGTGGTGCACATTAAGAACCCTGGTGCTGGGGAAACAGGCAGATCCTCAGGGCTTATGGCCAGAGAGCCTACCCTAAGGGGTGGGCTTCAAGGCAGGGAAAGACTGTCTCAAAAAGATGGAAGGACATCTGAGGACATCCTCTGGCCCCTGCACAAACACACACATGCACGCACGCACGCACGCACGCACGCACACAAACCCCATCCCAAAACTAAGAAAGAAATATTGATAAACATAACACAGATGCCTCAAAGCATTGTGCACACTGAAAAGCCCCAGACCAAAAGTATAAATATGTATTATTTATTAACATGAAATTCTAGAATAGGCAAGACTATAGGAAAAGCAAGTAGACATTAGTTTTGGGGATCTGAGGGGAAGGGAGTGATTATAGAGACAGGAGGGGGAAGTTTTTGAGATGGTGGAAAAGTCCCATACCAGGATTAGCACACTGTTATTGTAGGGCAGAGAATAAATGCTTCTGCTTTGCCAAGTGACACAGCTGGTCACAAGTAGCTAACTTTGCATTTTAGTGCAAAGGCTGCCATAGCCAGTATGAAAAGAATGCACACGATTGTGTTATGAACAGTAAATTCAAGTCTCATACTATTTTCAAATGCTACAAATGTCATCCTTTTATTTTTTAAGCATCAATTTGAAATAAGCACAGCAATCTTTGCTCATGAACTGAACAAAAGCAAGTGGCAGGAAGACTAACATACACGCACAGTTAAATGGCCTCTAGTTTACTGTGAACATGGTAGTGCTTGTAGAGATAGACATTTTCAAAGGATTGCCCTGCATACTTATAACTAGTGCGTTTTAGTCTATGTAAGTTATGTCCTAATAAAATCAATGACAGAAGGAAAAATAGCAGCCAGAATCTTCTTTGTATAACTTCTCAAGTGAAAAGCAGGTTATAAAATTATAGTAAAGACAAGTATCTAGCTGGGCATGGTGGCATGACACATGCAGTATCTAGCTGGGCATGGTGGCATGACATATACAGTATCTAGCTGGGCATGGTGGCATGACACATGCAGTATTTAGCTGGGCATGGAAGCATGACACATGCAGTATCTAGCTGGGCATGGTAGCATGACACATGCAGTATCTAGCTGAGCATGATAGCATGATATATGCTATCATGGGAGCCCAAAGCACAACACTGAAGTGAGGCCAGCCTGGGCTTTATATTGAGACCATGCTTTTTTAAAACGCAAACAGAGAGAGAGCCTAGGAAGACAGCGCAGTCAGTAATGTGTTAGTTATGAAAGCACAAGGACCTCCGGACCCAAGGACTCCAGTATCCACAGAAAAATTAGGCATGGCAGCACACTGTTGTACTCTGAGCCCTGGGGAGATGGAGAAGGGAAGATCTCTGGGGCTTGCTGGCTAGGTAGTCTAGCCTTATAAAGACAAATCCAAGGACTCAGTGAGAGACACTCTCTAGAAAATAGAGTAGACGGCTCTCGACAAATGACACCTAAGGTGGACTCTGGCTTCTATAATGCATATGTACATATACACACATATGTATCTAAATACATGCTTGTTCACAAACATACCCAAACATGCCCCAACACACACTCATAAAATTTTAAACAGAAATAGAAAAATGATCAATATCTGACAACACAATAATATTAGAACAAATACATTAAATGAGCTGTCTAGGCATTATGTGATTGTAAATACTAACATAAAATGTGTCATCGACATAGTCAGTAGTCAGCATCTCACTTTAAGAAACAAGTCCTCTTTGAGATAATGTATTAACTTTGTCATAATGAGAAGTGAAGCTGGGGTTTAAATTGGCACAGAAAATTCAAATTTGCACATTTTTACCTTTGGCTGAAAGGATTTTATTATAGTGAACAGCCATGTGATTCTTGACCAGCTGGAGAGTGGTTAGTCTGAGAGAAGAGGAGTCAGTGCAAAAAGCTAAAAATTGAAACATATTTAATCATTACATATTTAAACTTTAATACAACATCACAAAATACACAGTTCCTGAAGTCATTCTTAGTTGTGTTCTGAAGTTCACGGGAGGAGGCTGAGAGCACACGTGCAGGTTGCTGTATCCAGTCCTCATCTTGCCCTGCTAACACTGATTAGCAACTCATCATTTGGGCTCAAACTTCCTCAAGAACTAAGCTTTACAGGCTTGAGAATTTGGAAAAGAAATTCTATAATATAATCAATTAAAATAATCTACACTATAATCTATTAATAGATTGATAATTTTCATCTACTATTAATAGAATTGATTACTATCTATTTTATATGTTTTTATTTTATAACTAAAAGTCTTTAGTCACTTGCTTGCCTATGAACAGATGACTGAGCTTGGGAAATCAAACAAACCCCAAATCCCAACACTATCTACAAAAATTCTGCTCTGAGAGGTGGATCTCTGTCTTTACACCTGGGATCAAGATCCACAGATGCTTTAAGCACAGGCACAGAAAATCTATGCTGCTCAATTTTTCCACCTCTGCTCAGACTGTTTAAAGGAACTCTTAGAAGCATATAAACACCAATATGTAAGTATAAAGTCCTATGCAGACATATTTTTAAACAGTAACGCTTTTTTGCATGTATATGTGTATGATACATGTACATTTCCAAATGTGTGGGTACATAAAGGTATGCAAGGGTGTGTGTGTGTGCTGGTGCCAAGGATCTTCCTTGGTCACTCTCATCTCATTTATGGAAGTAGGATCTTTCATTTGAAGCCAGATTGGCTGACAAGGCTCGTCTACTAGCCAGCTGCTCTGGGCATCCCATCTCTGTCTCCCCAGGCAGGCAGGCAGGCTGCCACTCCCACCATGCATTTATATGAACTTTTGGGATCCAACTCTCAAATTTGCACAGCAAGAGCTTTAGCCATTTGTCCAGCGAGCTGTCTCTCTAGCCCCTGAAAAGATTTTGGGAAGTCATATGAGCTTATGCTTAAAAAAATTCAACCATGAAATAGAATAGGGCCTGAAAAACAAGGGGCTTTCCTACATTGAAACTTAGAGTCCCCGCCTAGATCTATCCTTTAGTGCTTCCAATAATCCTTTTAGGGAACCTGCATAACATAAGCATGTTACTGTGGGAGACATGCCTGGAGGGACACTTGCCAGTAAAAACCTTTGAAGCCATTATTACCACCATTTAATAGAAGTGGAAACTGAGGCACAGAACTGTGAACTAAGTCTGTGTCACATTCCTCACAAAGGGTGCGGTGCCGAGCAGAGTCAATGTAGCTGCGTGCTGACTGGCTGTGAAAGTGCGTTTCACAGAGTTAGCAAACACACTGTACTCTCCACTGTGCTGTGTATATTTAAGTCTAGTTTCAGATTGTGCATGTGTGTTTTCCTGAAGATTAAATCTAGGGTCTTGCACATACTATGCAAACACTCTAGCCTGAGCTATATTCCCAGCACTCTTTTTACTTTTTATTTTGATAAAGGGTCTCATTAAGTTCCCAGAATGGCCCTGACCTCACTCTGTAGCCTAGGCAAGCCATAAACTTGGTATTCCCCTGCCTCAGCCTTCCAGATACTGGTATTCCAAGTTTGTGCCACCAGACATTGCTTCAAAGGTTTTTTATTTTTTTTTTCTTCAAATCCGTTTTCTTACCTGTTTCTATGTATACACAGTGGTACAAAGAAATACAATGAAATAATTGAAAATTTCATCATTTCTTGATATTTAGAGGGGACAGTATGAAGGATTTTTCATGGAAATAAGGGCAATAGGTTTCCTAAAACCTATGCCAAAGGCTTTCAATTTATAATTACAAAAATTATTTTAGCGTTAACACTACAATTTTACTCTGAAAACCTTAAAACGTTAAAGCATTACAGGCCATAGAGATTCAGCACCCCATAAATGTTAGCTGAGACTCTATCCAAGTTTTCTGTACACAGCTTTTCTTTAGGGTTGTGTCTTTGTTCTTGATGACCATCATTTCCAAGGCAGGCATGCCTAAACCAGACCTGGCGCTGGCAAAGGCAGCCCCTGGCTGTAGCAAAGTGGGAAGCAGGAGGCAGCAAAGTCCACATTCAGGCAGGGCACAGTAAGAGTTTGAAATTAGGACCCCCTAAATGTGTCTAAAGAATAACTACAGCATTTGATTCTAATTACTAATGTGAGGTACAAGTGTTCATTAGGAGAACTGTTTCATCAGGCCGTGTGATTTCCCAGCACAGAAAACAGTGAGTCTTTCAATGCAGCCAGTTTTAAGTAGCTCACTTACCATTGCTCTTGGTGCTCAAGTGTCCTGTAAATAGGCATGGTGGACTGTATCTGGGGAGGACAGAGGTTGCTCTGACTTTCAACAACAATAAAAACCACGAATTAGGACACGTGAAACACAACGTTCACAAAGAACAATATAGAATATTTTTAAAAAATAACACATTTCATTTTTAAACAAAGTTGTGAAAACTTTTATTCAGCTAGCCATGGTGGAGCGCACCTTTAAACCCAGTAGCTGGCAGGCAGAGACAGGCAGACCTCTATGAGTTTCAGGACAGCTGGGTCTACACAGGGTTCAAATCCAGCCAGGGCTATATAATGAGACCATGTCTCAAAACAAAACAAAACAAAAAAAACAAAACAAAACCATAAGCCATGTTACTACCAGCAGTAATATATCAAAATAAAAAATCCTATGACCAGAGATTCAACTTTTTCATTTTTGGGAAAATAAAACAGGGCTGGGGAGATGGTGGCCATCACAGAAGTACCAAAGACTTGACTTTGGAATCCACATAAAAAGCCAGGCATGGCAGCATGGGTTTGTAACTCCAGCCTTGGAGTGGCTAGGGGTGGGCACAGGTAGCCAGCTCTTTGACACTGACAAACCACCTAGATGAATCAATGAACTTCAAAAGTTCATTAACTGATAGTTTTCATTGTCAGCTTGACACAATCTAGTGAACTGTCTCAAAGAAGGAGTGTCTAGATCACATTAGCCTGGCCACGCCTGTGAGGACTATTATTTTTAAAGAAGTGTGTGTATGTGTACACTTGCAACACTACTGTCCTTGGAAGCCAGAGGCATCAGACCCCAAGCTGGAGTTCCAGGGGGTCTGAGCCTGTAAGGAGATGCTGAGAATCACTCTTGAGTCCTCTGTAAGAGCAGCAAGTGCTCTGAACTGCTGAGCCAGCTCTCCAGCCACAAAGGAATTTTCTTAATTGTGTTAACTGAAGTCAAAAGACAGACCTGAATGAAGTCAGTCCCATTTCAGGGGCCAGGCAGTGAACTAAGAGAGACTGCGCTGAGCAGTGAACACATATGCACTTGCTTCTCTCTGCTCTTGACTGTGGCCGTGACTAGTGCTTCAAGCTCCTGCTGTGCCTCCCATATTTTATCACAGCAACAGAAATAAAACTAAAGCAGGGGGAGACCCCCGTCTTAGGAAATAAAGGTGGAGAAAACCTGAGGAAAGACGCCTGCCCTTAGCTTCAGACCTACACACATGCACACATGTGAAGCATTTTGTGTATGGGGCTGCATGCTGGGCAAGTGCTCTACCACTGAACTGTTTTAAAACTAAGTTATTTTAAGAACAGTTTACTCTGAGCCTTCAGTTTTACTAGGTCAAGTGATAATATATCAGTTATGTCACGTGATAAATACTGATTTTTTTTTATTGTGTTCACTACTGAACCATTAGCTGTTTTGTTTTGAGGCAATATATATTTTGGGTTATATTTATCAGTTTTTCTTTGAGATTAGGTCTTCCTATACTACCCAAGCTGGTCTTGAATTCCTGATCCTGCTTCTGCTTTCCAGGTAGTCAGAATTACAGTACACACAAATGTACCCAACTAAATGCTATATTTAAAGAGAATTCCAGTAATGTAAGAATAGTGTCTAGTCTTCGAGACTTCATGAAATTAGAAAATTACATAGAGCTCAACACAAAATAATTTCTTTCTCCAAAATGTAATTGTATGTTCACTACAGCAGGGCAGTAGTGGTACACACCTTTAATCTCAGCACTCAGGAGGCAGAGGTAGGTGGATCTGTGAGTTCAAGGCCAGCCTGGTCTATAAAGAAAGTTCCAGGACAGCCAGAGCTGTTACACAGAGAAACCCTTTCTGAAAAACAAAACAAAACAAAACAGAAAAATCTTTAAAACAAAATGAAACAAAACAAGACAGAGTTTTAGTGTTAATGTAACTAGTGTGCAGAACATAAATGCTGTATCCCCCAGGCAGCTCTTTTTGGTGTGGTGGTGCGAAGGATCAAACCAAGGTCATTTCTTGCTCATTTATTTACATCAAGATGTGTACTCATTGGCAGGTAATACTGTAGTAACTATATCTATCGCTTTCAATATATAGAACACATATATAATAGTATACATAATTTTTTTATTTCTATAACTACTTTTTAAAATTTATTTATTATGTATACAATGTTCTGTCTGTGTGTATGTCTGCAGGCCAGAAGAGGGCACCAGACCCCATTACAGATGGTTGTGAGCCACCATGTGGTTGCTGGGAATTGAACTCAGGACCTTTGGAAGAGCAGGCAATGCTCTTAATCACTGAGCCATCTCTCCAGCCTCTCTATAACTACTTTTATAAATGTTTAACAATTCTTTATACTCCTCATTTAAATCACCCCAGACACAGTTTCTATATCCTGATTGGACCTAGAATGATCCAAAAGTAGTCTCAAACCAAATGGCCAGAAAAAGGACATTCTCTGAATTAAGACTAAAAATTGGTGCATGAGATTGATGGTCTTTCAGGACAGTCAAATTCTTCAGCTCAGCTTCCTATATAATTTGATTTTACTAACAAGTGGAAGAAAACTCACTGAGGGGGAAAAAAAGATGTTTCAGTATTTTCCACAAATTGCTGGAGCTTTAGGAATAGGTCATTTATAAAAGTATCTCCATGGGAGCAACAGATTAAGAAACCTTTCCTAGTTCCTTTTTAGCTAGCTGTCCTAACAGGTTACCTGTCTCCTCTTGTTTTTTCAGCACAGGTTGCTGATAATACAATGGACGGTGGACCAATATTCTTAATTTTCTCCCCTCCTTCTTCACATTAGACATTGGTAACAAAGCCTTACAGTATATCAAGTCGAGTTCCCATTTAACAAACAACTAAGGCTCAGGAAAGTAAAGTAATTGGCAGAAGAAGATCTCATTAGCCGATATCAAAGACTAGAAACAAGACCTGTTGTTTTTCAAGCTGGTGGCTTTTTGCTACATCACCGCTCGCTCTGAAGGTTGAACCTACAAAAGAATGTGATTACTGACAGCAAGCGAGGACCCTTCCCCTCAGGTATCTTTAGTATTTTATGTTCTGAAATAGCTGAAGGAACTAATGGGATCTAAGACATCTATTTTTAATTAAAACTAAGCATTTAAGCTTCAGCTAAATTAATGGTTACTGATAAATAATATGTGATTAATAACAATTATAGGTGCTTATTTATAGTATAGGAAAACTAGCCCAGGTGCTTGGTGAATACAACATTTATAGTGAGGTAACCCAGACCAAGAAAGACAAATATGATATGTACTCAGTCATAAGTAGATAACAGACATAAAACAAAAGACAAACAACCTATAGGCCACAACCCCAGAGAACTCAGGTAACAAAGAGGACCCTAAGGGAGACATACATGGATCTGCCTAGGAAGAGGAAAAAAGACAAGATCTCCAGAGTAAAGTGGCAGTGTGGAAGGCAGGGGGAAGGGTGGAAGGCGGAGGAGAGTGGGGAAGATGTGTAACACATTCCTATCCAAACAATTAAAACGAGAAGGATTGAATAAAAAAAAAGAAATAAAAAGAATATAACATTTATTTTACAAGTTCAAAACTAGAAACAATGATATTACTATATATTATGAGCTAAGAGTGAAGCTCTTGGGTAAGGTATAAAGTATAAACCCTTTTACATTTGCAACTTTACCTAAAAATAAATACCCCAAACTTACTAAGTCTATTAATGTACAAATGCCCCCACCCATAGTTCGCAAGTAAAAGAATTAACTCAGGGGTTTTACATTCTTAGTCTGGGTTCAAAGCTTGTTCTCCCACCTACTGTGACACTGGGGGGGGTTATTTACAATCTTTTGTTCTAATTCAAAACACGAATAATACCTATTTAACAAGATTTGTGTGCATATACTAGACAGGTATTTGGTTATGCGTAGAACATAACAAAGGTTTGGTTTGTTTTGTAACCATTTCTGAAGATCATTAGAGCATCTGGTTTGCTTCTTTTAGAACTTAGGTTAGTGTGGCATCTGAATATCCTGTCAAGTGACTTTCTACACTAAACTTAGTTTGACCTATTATTTTAAAATCAAGTTGAAAGCGAGACTTAATTCAAGACACCATCAGCAGACTTAAGACTATGGAGCTCCAACTTCGACTGGGCTGATTTGTGAAGATTTATGGACAGGGGTCACCAACTACTTCACACACTCCACTTGTCTCAGAGTATCAGTCAAGGTAAATAGGTGTACACTGAAATTATGGGTAATCTTGGGCTAGTAAACATTCAATCCACCAACCAGCCACATTGTAAGATTATTGCAAATGCGGTATCCCAGCTCACCACCTTGGAGGACTGAACTATATAACTAGCTCTGGGTGAGTCAGTTCTTGGGGGAGTGACTGGGAGACTTCATGCACCTCTAAGTACTTAGAATGCGCCAGGAGCTTGCCACATACTATCTGCACTTAATCCCGAGGAACTCCGTGGCATGGGTATTTTTCCCCCTACGTTCGAGATGAGGAAACTGGGGGTCCTTTCTGGGAAAGAGGCGGCCTGATCTGGGGCTCAGGTCGGACTTCAAAGGCCAGGGTTAGTCTTCTGTCTAGATGACACCCAGGTGACATAGGTTGCAGGACCCTGAGATCAAGGATGGATGCAAGGCGACAAACTCAAGGCCATAAAGCCCAGGGCCCCCGGGCCTGTCCAGCTCCAGTCATCACCCCGCGACACTGGAGAAGGAGCTGGCAGGCCATCGGAAAGGCCAGGGTGCGGCCTGAACCCGCGCAGCCCCTTACCTCTCCGGCTGCCATCCATGCTTAGTACTCCTGCAGCCTTCGCGGGGACGCTCTGCGTCCCCTCGGTTCTTAAGCGGGCCCCCGCAGTAGAGATTTGGAAAGACTAGCCTGCGGGGGCCGCAGCAGCCACAGAGACGGTCGCCAAGTCGGTTGCTAAGGGCCGGCTCTGAGGCGGCCGATTATGACGTCACACCAAGGGGACGCGTGCTCCCAAGCCCCGCCCCGCCCGCTCCCCGAGTTCTCTCCAGGTTTCAGCCAGAAGGCAGCGGACTGGAAAAGGGGCGCTGGTGCCATTCCGTTGCTCTGTCAGTCACCCAGAGTGAACTGCTTTCAGGAAGGAGCGTCACATCTGTGTCTGTCACCATCCCACTTTTTACTTAGGTGGCTGGGATTCGAATCAGGACCTCAAACTTTCAGAACAGGCGCTCTTGACCAGGGAGTCCTTGACTTTCCTTTCTGCATTCTGTGCCCCTTACCTGCTGTCCTCACTCTCCATTTATCTCAAAGCTACAAATCCCGTTTCATTTTGAATGGAAGGAGGCTGTGAGAAAAAGGTCAATCTGTTCGCTGCTCTCTACAAGTTGTTTATTTTTGCAGTAGTTCATTGTGAATCCTTGGAAATAAGATAAGAATGGGGTGGAGGGCTTGCAGAAAGCATTCTGCCGCGCTGGGTTTCTCAGCAACCCGTTCTTGAACTTTTGAACGGGATGTGTAAGTCTTTGTTATATAGTTCCTGGACTCTGTGTCCTGGACTCTACCCACTAGAAAACAAAGAACAACCCACTCATTGCAACCAAACTCCTGACAATCAAAAATCTCACTAGGTATTACCAAAGGTTGCTTGGGGAGGAAACTGCATCCCGTCTGAGAACTTCTTATCATTGAAAAAAAAATGCTGGATTCTGAGTCAGATCTGCTGAATTTTGAGCTTTTTTATATTATGGTTGATTTTAACGGCAACTTGCCATAAGTTACAATCTCTGGAATAGGGAAATTATTCTGATTGCCTTAAGTGATTTGGAAGACCCACTCTGAATGTGGGTACTACCTTCTGCAGCTGTCTAGATTTTAAGGTCATGGCAGAAAAGGAAGATAGATCGTGTCTTGCTGTCTTGACCTTTCTTCATGGTGCCCTGTTGCTGCTATGGTTGGAGCCTTCCATGTCCGAACCAGTTTCCCACCAGGAACTAAGGACCAGCAGCTGTCCAGGAGTCTTTCAGAGTTTGGCACCAGATGGGGACTGCTGAGGCATCCAGCCTTGGGGACTGAGCATCAACTGAATTGCCAGCCTCCCCAGTGAGAGAGAGTCACTGTGGGCTACTGAGGCACCTGAGGGTGAGAGACTACTGCGTTCTCAGCCTCTCAGGTGTCATTCAGCTGATTTTGCTGTTTTAATGTAAGCTGACTTAAGTTCACACACACACACACACACACACACACACACACACACACACACACACACACACACACACTCATACCATTGGTTCTGTTCTAGACAATCCTGACTAAAACAAACTGTGGTACCAGGAGTGGTTCTAGAGGAACAGAAATGTAGGCATGAGTTTCTCTAGTGGTCATGGTAGTAACTGGAGGTAGCTCTCCAACTGGATGAAATGTTAAGCTTATTAAAGACTCTTCTGGGAGCATGGAGAACAGTTAATAGTCCATGGTGTGAACCATTCCAAGAACTTAGACACGTGCATTTGATGCTCTCAATTCACCACTCCTTGCGAGCCATAAAGAATTTAATGACTATAAAAATCTTTGAGCTTTTGGAAAAATAAGGAAAATGATGCTACTGGCTGATTTCATTTAGCATCTTTGGACAAAATTAGAAAAGAGAAAAGAAAAGAAAAGAAAGAAGAGAAGCTGTGATAAAATTGACCAGCTCCAGATGCACATAAACAGTCTCAAGGTTTCTAAGTGTGCCCTGATAGAGAATCTTGTAGCCTTAGAACTTGAGTTTCAGAGCAAACACAGCCCCCATTATAGGATTAGCTGACTTACAATGTGAAAATTATTTCCTAGACTCAAAGTGTGTCAACAGTTAAAGTGAAGCATTGACTGGAAAAGAATGGGACCCTGTGACTTGGGATGGCAATGTGGGAGAGGACCCTAAGGAGGTGGAGGATGTTGACTCCCCAGATTCTGCTGGGCTCACTCTGCCTGAGGAATCCTTCCAACCCTTAGCAGAGGCTACATCCCCACTCTAATCCCACCCCCTCATTGTTGCCCTCTCTGTCTTTGCCTGAGGAAACTGATCCTGCCTCTTTTGCAGAGCAGGTGATGACTTTATCTAAAGGAGATGTCAGAAAGAACAGTGCTGATTACCCCTAGGAGCCACCTGTCATTGCTTCTAGACCTGTAACTTGAGGGCTAGGTTAAGCAGCCCCCGGAGATGAGAATGAAAGTGTGGTCTGTGAAGAGGTATGCTATGCCACTAAAGAACTTAATGAGTTTGCTAATTCATTCAAGCAGAAGTCTGGAGACTATTTGCGAGAATGGACTTTAAGGGGTGGAATAATGGGAAGAGGTCAATTGAGACAGTGCCTCCATCAGTTTACCCTGTAAGCATGTGTGTGGGAGCATTTTCATGTTTAATGATTGAGCGTGAGAGCCCAGGCCACTTTGGACAGTGCTATTCCTGGGCAGGTGGTTCTGGGTTGTATAGAGAAGCAAACTGAGCAAGCCATGAGGAGCAAGTCTTTAAGTAGTGTTCTTCCATGGCCAGCTTGTAGGTTCCAGCCTTGAGTTCCATTCCTGACTTTCCTTCATGATGAACTGTGAGTTATAAGATGAAATAAACTTATCCCCGAGTGGCTTTTGGTCGTAGTGCTTAACCATAGTGGTAGAAATCCAACTAGGACAACTTACAAGTTTGTTCATGAATTAAATTTTAAGCTTGGCTGAGTCACACGTCCCTGTTTTTGTAAATGAAAAGGATGGTGGAAATTGTGTAGATACAAGTATTATGATACAAATAGTGGCTGACCAAGATAATGTGGTGTTATATAGATATCAGGTTTCTTTTCTAAGACTTCTGTCTCAGAAGAGCCAAGCAAGGAGAGTGAGACTTAAGGGAAGTAAATCAGAAATCCTATAACAATAAAAGGGGGGAAACCCCAGAATCCCAGTTATAAAAACATCTAGAGCAGTGATTCTCTAAGACATAGGGAGGAGAGAAAACTGGACTTAAAAGGTGATGACTCTGTATCTCCAACATGTAGGATGATACAGACTAAGGGGACAAGGGGGACTGGAACTGTGGCTCAGCCATCAAGACCACCTTCTGATCTTGCAGAGGACCCAAGTTCAGTTCACAGCAACCACATCAGATAGCTCACAACTACCTGTAACTCTAGCTTCGGAGGATCTGGAATGTTTGGCTTCCAATGACACCTGCACTGGCGTATGCACACCCACCTACCCAACCCCCAGCCCCCCCCATATCATCACAGATAAAAATAAAATACTGTTTTAAAAAGACACAATTGGATATTATGCAGAAAACAGAAACTTTTATTCCTACTCATTGTTAAAATGCTGAGATCCCTAAGGCATTTATTGCACCATTATTAGCTTAAAAAATCCACACCCCTTATAATATTGTGCACAATAGATTCCCAGTAAGCATTTGCCATATTTGACTAGAGCAAACTGAGGAAGGTAAGAGAAGGATTTGGTTCACTAGAAAGAGATGCTATTTCCTCATATCAAAGCAGACTTGTGTATAAAAGTACTCTGCTTTAGGTCCTTACCCTATATATTATGGTTTCCAGTTTGTTTTTGTTTGTTTTATGGGATTCCTGTGTGGGCAAACACATGGGTCTCTGCATCTATATGCATTTTTTTGTTTGGTTCTTTATCTTGTTGGTTGTTTTATATTCTCATTTGTTTTTTTATTTGTCTGTTTATTATTCCTTAGATGCCTGTTTGTTTTCTAATGAGAGACAGAAAGGTTATGAATCCGGGTGGAAGGGGAGGTGGGGGAGGACCTGGGAGGAGAAAGGGGAAGGGAAACTGTCATCAGAATATATCGTATGGGGAAACATCTATTTTCAATAAAAGGCAAAGTATATTCTGCTTTGAAGTAGGAAAGAGGCTTCCTGGTTGGGGGAGGACAGGAGAGTGGAGAGGGCCCTGCAGGCCGCATTGCCTGGTGTTTGACTTTCTGTGCGGCCGTCCTCAGTTTCTTGTTTTCCTTTAAAGCAGTTATGTTGTCTCATTTCTTTCAAGTATGAATGGGCAACAGGGTCTATTGATTTACAGAATATTGAATATATTTGTGGTGAATATATTGCAGCAGGTGAAATTTAATTTGTCTTTGTCTTTTACTCTTTGTATGTGAACAAGGAGGATACCTTTTCTCAGGGACAATCCAAGTCTTGGCCACAGGTATACAGCTGGTATGAACTTATTGCAGGGTAAGCTTCTAAGGTGTTCCTTTACACTGGGGGATCAGTACCAGTTGCATTGACCTTGTGGAGGAGGCATCATTGTGAAGATCTTTTACTGAATGTATCAACATGACTTCATGTTCAGAAATTATTCCAGTACTGTATTTTTGTTCTTTACATTCAGAAATTGGTGCATCTATGGTTTTGAAAGAAATATATTATCCTCTTGAGTGAATTTTCAGGTGAAGGCCAATGGTTTGATTTCAGTGTATGAACTGAAAAGATGCTCAAAATTATGATTTGTGTTCAATTTTTATATTTTAATTGTGTTCAATTTGATATTGGTATTATATTTGACATTATTTTAGGCTACTTTTTAAAATCTTTTTAGTTCTCTTTACTGAGAATATGGCTTTCAGTATTCTGTTATTTTTATTTGTGTGTGTGCGCCTCAGAGTCCAGATGAAGACTTGACTCTCCTAGAACGAGAATTACAGGCAGTTATGAGCCAACATGTGGGTGCTGGGATTGAACTCAGGCCCTCTGCAAGAACAGCACATGCTCCTAACTGCTGAGTCATTTTTCTTCTTCTTCTTCTTCTTCTTCTTCTTCTTCTTCTTCTTCTTCTTCTTCTTCTTCTTCTTCTTCTTCTTCTTCTTCTTCTTCTTCTTTTTCTTCTTCTTCCTCTTCTTCCTCTTCTTCTTCTTCTTTTTAAAAATGGTTTAATTAGATCTCTCTTATTGTATTATTTCTAAGCCTTTGGGATAGTGAGATACGTAAAATAAATTATGTGTAATCAGTACCACCCAACCTAAAAAAAAACATGTAGTTTATGTTTATTATATTTTAAATGCTTTATTATCATACATTTAATTTCTATTTTGCAGATAGCCCTTATTTTAACAGAAAAAGAGCCTCCTATAAATGGTGTTTGCCTCTTTGAACATGCCTAGATGCATCAGTGAAAATTATCCAATGAATTCAGAAAAAGACACAAGACAAAAGGTCAAAGTTTTACCTTTGTTTTTCTTGAGATATTATAAAATATTATCATAATAATTTTATATTTTAAATTACATTGTATTTATATTGTATGTATGCATGTCAGCACACACATATCATAGCATGTGTGTCAGAGTTACAGGAGCAGTGTTCTCCTTCCACTGCGTGGGGCATCAGGTTTGGTAGCAAGTGACTTTGCCTGCTGAACCATCTCTCTTGACCATGAATGTACACTTTCGTTGTTTAATTTTATTGTCTTCTCATGTGTATGGGTATTTTGCCTGTCTGTCTGTGCACCATGTGCTTTCCTGGTCCCCATGGAGGAATGAAGGCATCAGATCCCCAGGCACTGGAGTTTTAGGTAGTTGTGAGCTGTCACGAGGGTGCTGGGACTTGAACCCAGGTCCTCTGGAAGAGTAGCCAGTGCTCTTGGCCACTGAGCCACCTCTCCAGCCCCCCTACTAACAGATCTTAATCTTAAAGTTCTTAAAGGACAAAAAAGAAGAAAAATTATGAGATATTTTTGAGTTATCCACAGGACCATGTAAAGACACATAGAATTCAAAGATGTGTGAGAGCGTTGTGTGATCTCAGTTACAAAGTTCTTTACCTTTTGGGAACAAATGAAGGCTTGAGAGTCCATGCTACAATTTTGCAGCCGTTTCTCAATCAATGTCATTCATTTAAAAGCCAGAGAAGATGAAACTTTGAAGTGTGTCAGTATTGATCTGAAATGGATTAATTCTCTGCTTGTCACTAGAGGGGGCTTTAGGAAAGGTTTCAGTTTCATCCTTGTGAGGAAAATGAGCCATGTGCAAGCAGTATCAACCTACAGATCTTACCCAGGGATTGTAAGGCGCAGACACTGTAAGAAATGTCTCTGGGGCGGGGTTTTGGTTACAGTTAAAGGCAGAACAAGTTCTTTTTCAAGAGCAGGGAAAGCTTACGCTATTATTATCTAAACGTCCTCAGTGGATAAAAACAATCTTCATCATTGTCAACCTATAATTTGATTTTTCTTTATTTTATTGTTTAAAGCAAGAGAGAGTAGGGATGTCTATAATTCTCTGTGAAGTAATATGTGTCTAATGGGAATACAGGTATACCAGGCAGAGTGATAATATCTACTGACCCCAAGTGATCATTCTGAATTCTCCTAAGCAATGGAACACTGATTCCTGAACACAAGCAGAATCTTGCCCTGATTGTTTTCACGAGCTGTGAAACCAAATAAGGTTTTATATATCTTTGTGGTGTTGGGTTTTGAACATTAGCTTCTGGGTCTTATGTTTTCTAGACAGGCAAGCACTCTGTTGCTAAGATATACCCAGCCCTTGGTTTTTGTTTGTTTTGAGACAAGGTTTCCCTAAACTGACTTCTAGCTCATGATGTTTTGGGCTTCTACCTTCTGAGTGCTGGGATTAAGATCTGAGCCATCACACGTTGCTAAACCACAGTATTTTCACTGCACTTTAAAAAACAGTTATTTTAATTTTATGTGTATGTCTGTGCAACATATGTTCTGTATCTACAGAGGCCAGAAAGGGATGATGTTGGGTCCCCTGGAACTGGAGTTATACATGGCCATGAGTCACCATGTAGGTGCTGAGATTCAAACCCAGGTCGTCTAACATCTAACTGCTGAGCCCTCCCTATACTTTTTAATATGCTTATTTCCACAATTAATTTTTATTTTTCCTGTGTTTAAAAAGAACACAAAAGTGTGTCTCAGTAGGCAGCTTTACTGGCTTCTTACTACCAATGAAAGATTGATCCGTATTATGACCTTTTGTCTGAGGCTGCCAAGATTTCAGACATTGGGTCTGCTGATAATTGCCACAGTCCTCTGTCTTTGTTTCTTCCCAGCTGTGTTCTTCAAATCTTTTCATCCAATTAAGAGAACAAGTCTCTGTGAAGAGAACTCACTCGTTGGTTACTAGGTAACCTGTCCTAGCTTAAGAGCATTTTTTATATTCTTCCTCTGCCAATCAGTTGTCACAACATGTCAGTATGATGCTTAACCCAAGGAGCCAATTATTTTTACTGAATGCATTCACTCCATTTACAAATGGCATCGTCACCCCTCCAAATATAGTACAGCAAAAAGCACAGCCAACTTGTTCGTCTAACCAGATAATTCCGCTTAAGAAAAGGGGTTTGGAGTTTACATTTCTCATCACTGGGACCAAATATCTTCCAAGAGACACCTGGAGGATACAGTCCATCACGATGGGGAAGGCATAGTGCGGTTCATAGGTTTATGACAATTTGTGGTTGTGCCGACAGGAGCGTGAGGTTACTTGTCCATGCCTTATTGCATGAAGAGACAGAGGGCTTGGGCTTGAACTCAACCAAGCTGTAACCCATAAGGCCTGCCCTCTATGTTTGTCAGCAGGGCCTGTGTCCACAATCTTATATAACTGTCTCCAAACAATACCACCATAAAGAGGCCAGTTAACTGACCAAACACATGAGCCTATGGGAGGGCATTTCATATTCACACATCATAACTAGTTTAGAAATAATTCCTTTAGAACTTAAGCAAACAAACAAGCTTAGAGAATGTAGGTGAATGTGACTCTTGACCCCCTCAGACACCATTCTGTCTCATACTTGACTCCCCCTATTTTCTTTTGCTTGCTTTGAACTCTTTTCTGTAAACAATGAGTGTTCTTAATCTTTTGTTTTAAAGCAAAACCAAAATTATCCAAGAGTATAAAATAGGCTTTTATAAGATTTATATGTATGGATTTTTTTTTGCTGTATGTATATATGTGTATCACATGCATGCCTGATACACATGGAAGTCAGAAAAGGGTTTCAAGTTCCCGGGGTTGGCTATCGGTGGTTGTGAACTTCCATTGCTGGGAACCAAACCTGGATCCCCTGGAAGAGTAGTCAGTGCTTTAACCACCAAGCCATCTCTCTGTCCATAATTTGTTTTCTTCTCTTCTCTTTTCTTTTCCTTTTTCTCTCTCTCTAGCTTTCTTTTTCTTTTTTGAAAATTTAACTTCTTTATCGATTCTTTGGGCATTTCATATTATGCACCCCAATTCTGCTCACCTCCCAGTAACCCCGTATCCTCTCCTCAGTCCTGTAGCACCCTCCCACAAAAGAAAATTTAAAAAATCAAACAGAAACAAAACAAAGCAAGCAAGCAAGCATACAAACAAAAATAAGAACAAAACACCCCCCACATAAAAGCCCAAAACCAAAAAACAAAATCAACTCTTGGTTTCCCCTTCTTTCCTGCCTCTCCAACACCCCCTCATCCATCCTGGTGGTATTGGTACCCTTGGTGTGTCATACAGCATACCCTTTGGTCAAAACAGAAAATAACTTTACTAGCAAATGTTTTATTTTATTTTTATTTTTTTTTTTAGCAAATGTTTATTGCAGTGAGCTCCAGCAGGTCCTAGATGGGGTAGACGTTAGGGTGGGCCAACCCAAGGCCTGACTGTGGGCCTGGGTGGTGCCTGATCTGTTCTGTTGTCACCATGGTACCAGGTAGTGGTGAAGACCACCCAGATTGGCACAGCCCCAGTGGCATCATGGCCCCTGGACACCCACACAGCCCCAGGTAGCGGACCAGATCACTGGAATTCAGCACGACCCTCTATGACAACAAGAGTCAGACATCAAGACAGACCTTGGATCCAGTAGGTCAATGGACCCACACATGGGCCTCAGCTGCAGCCCTGGCCCGGAGTTGCCATGGCACCAGGTAGTAGTATGTGCCATTCATATCTGTATGGCCCCAGCTGCAGCATGGCCCTTGGGCACCAACATGGTCCCAAGTGGCTGATCAGACCCTGGGCAACCATATGGCCTTTGGTTACAACAGGAGCCATGGACATCCACTCAGACCCTGGATGATGTAGGACCAGGGACCCAGACATGTCCCTTGGCAGCATCCTGGGCCTGGACATCACCACGGCCCTGGGTGGCAAGCAGACCTCCCCATCAGCCTACTCCTCACCGCCTTCATTTCTTCCTTTCTGTCTCTTTTCACAGCACATGAATCTTTCCACTTCTCTCTCATTTCTTCACAGCACATTTGTTCATCATAATGGGACACTCTTGCCCATAAGAGCCCATGGAACATGCCTGAACAGGACTGCCATAATTTGTCTTGTCTTTAAGAAAGCTTTCAGAGGGGCTAGAAAGAAGCCAGTGAACCCAAAGTCAAGAGGATATTGGAGAAGATGAATCACTAGCTTATAAACCTTGCTCTCTGGCTCCTGATTGCGTGCTCATTCTACTAAGTTAGGGAATGGACAGCGAGACAAAGGATCCCAGTGTCTTGATTAATGATGTTCACTTCCTTAGCACAAGCTACCCCAAAGAGCCTAAAAGTGATTTTTATAAACACTTAAATTCACACAAAATGGAGATGAATTTGCTGAAGTGTTTTATCTTGGACAAACCCGTCCAAAAACTGTCCTCAATAAATGAGATAAAACGTATTTTAGAGTTACACCGTTTCCTTGGAGACTGTGTCTTACTATGTAGGTCTGGCTGACTTGGAACTCACTATGTAGACCAGGGTGGCCTCAAACTCACAGAAAGCCTGCCTCTGCCTCCCAAACCCTGGGGCGATAGGTGTACACTATCCATGTCTGGCCCAGCGTCACAGTTTTAAAAGCAGACTTTTTTATTTATGTATTTGTGTATGCCTGTGTGTGCTCGCACGTGTGTGTATGTGTTGGGTGTGTAAATACAGGTGCCAGGTGTAAGCCAGAAGAAGGCTTCCAGTTCCTTGGGGCTAGACTTAAGTGCAGTTGTGTTCTGGCTGATTTGGGTGCTGGGAACCGAGCTCAGGTCCTCTGCAGGAGCAGCAAGTGCCCTTCACCGCAGAGCCATCTCTCCAGCCTGTACAGCTAGACTCTTTATTCTAAAGAACAGTGTGCATTATTCTCTGACATAACACAGGGCACTGTTGAGCTCAGTTTCTCTCCCTCTCTTAAGATGATTGCTTTGTCTTAACCAAGAAGGACTGCCACTGGCGTTCAGACGGGAAACATTTATTTTACCCTGGAAAAGTATGTCTCAGAAACGGAAGCTCCTTTTCTTTTGCCTTTTTTTTAAGGAAAGGTGGGAAAAAATAACATCAATGACTCCCATAAACTGAAAAATTGCCAAATATTATTTCAATAATAATCATGGGCGAGGTACATGCTTTTCGACTCACTTGTTTCCCTCAGAACACGGTGGGATTCTCTCTCATTCATTTACATCCCCTTAGGCCATCTCAGAGCTCTTAGCTGCTTTGAGCAGGATCACCAGGACCTGGATGCCTGCAGAGATATACTGTAACGTGGCAAGTGGCAGAGAAAAGCCCTAAGTATAGATGGGAATCAACTTACTTTGATGCTGACTTTGTTGTTATTGTCTGCGTGAGCTTAATCAAGGACCTGGCTCCTTCATCCAGAAAGCAACGATATGGCCGCGAGACTGACGGGAGAGGCAGCACACACTGTGGTTTACACAGGTACTTGACTGTCAGATTCACTGCTCCCGAAGCTGACCTTGATTGAGGATTCAAGTAGAGTAATTCATGTAGAATGTGATCTCACTAAGCCTGCATGAGGACACAAACGTGAGACAGAGAAGAAAAAGCAGAAAAATAAATAAAAGTGGGTGGGGGGGTGAGGGAAGCGTTGCTATTGAGCAACTTCCCACTGTTGGCAGATAGGATTCCATCCTCCAGGGAACTCAGGCAACAGTAAAGAGTGTATCGTTGCATTTCCCTTGCCAGGTTGTGAGGGAGCTGGGCTGTCTACCCTCATCACCAGACTGTTAGAGCATCGGTCAGCTAGTTCCCTGGCCTTCTGCCAGGTCCTAGCGGACAGGTTGATGAGGAGTGGACATTGGTGTTCAGAGGACGTCCTTAGTAGTAAGGTGTGGGTGCTATCTGTGGTATGTGAGGAAGTGCCACCGGCAGAGAAGCAAGAGCTTCACAGTGTCTGTTGCCCTGGCAACAGGGGCCATGCAAAACACATTTACTCTTCATATTTAAATTTTTATTATGAAGTGACCTTTGAGGTTCTTTTACAGTTGATCGGGCACAGGAAAGGTGTTTGCTGTGAGCACCTGCTGCATCTGTCCAAGGAGCGTCTTTTCCCTTTCCCCTGGGAAATCCATCTCATATCCTTAGAGGATATGGGTCCCACCTTCTTTCCTTCCCAGCACCTCTCTTCTCCTACCCATTCATAATCACAGGAAGGGACCATGTGTTCTTAGCCTAGCAGAACACCCCCAACCCGCTGGTTACAGAGGTGCATTCAGGACTGTAGTTGTAAGCATCCCATTTCCCCAGAGTACCCTCCCCCCATCCTTCTTGGCACATAGTTGCTAGAACTGCTCACTGAATTTTTTTCTTCTCTATAACTAGGAGCTATGAGCTGGGTGGTGGTGGTGCACTTGGGAGGCAGAGGCAGGAGGATTAGTTATAGCTATAACTGGGCTACTAACAGCTATCTTGCTGTTCGAAGGAAAGAAGAGGAGGGGAAGGAGGAAGAGGATGAGGTGGAAGGGGAGACAGCCTTGAAGACACTGTTTTACTCCTCCCCAAATATACTTCTGGTTGAAGTGAGTTATGTCTTTAGACCTGCCAGTTATATGAGCCAATGTATTTGCTAAGACTCTTTAGCAATAAGAGTCTTGATAAATCATTTACTATATAGGTAGTATGTCATGGTCTAAGACAGCATTTATTTATTTATTTATTTATTTATTTATTTATTTATTTATTTATTCATTTATTTTTGAGACAGGGTTTCTCTGTGTAGCTTTGGAGCCTGTCCTGGATCTTGCTCTGTAAACCAGGCTGGCCTCAAACTCACAGAAATCCTCCTGCCTCTGCCCCCTGAGTGCTGGGATTAGAGGTGTGCACCACCACCGCCCAGCAAGACATCTTTTAATAGCATTGTGTCCGGTGTAAATTTCCCAGTTGTTGTGAAGGCTATTATTGGAGGCAGGCATTCACTCATTCACTGGCTGTTTTTTTTTTTTTTTTGTTTTTTTTTTTTTACAACCCAGAACATTTTTCCTCTCATTTGAGATTTTGTTATTTAATATGAAATTGCTCAGTTACAGCATCAAATAACTTTTGAGTCCCACCTGTGATAAAGCTAGTCTCTTTGCAATTCTTTGGGTCCTAACTGCATGCAGGAAGAAGCCTACCTTTGTTATTAATACAGTTCAGTGCCTTTCTTTCATCTCCCTTGCTAGTAAAGCTCTAAGCAGGTGCTGGAGAGGTAGCTGAGAGTTCTACATCAGATCCACGGGCACCAGGAAGAGAGAGAGAATGCTGGGCCTAGCTTGAGCATTTGAAACCCCAAGGCCCAACCTTAGCGACACACTTCCTCCAACAAGGCAGCACCTCCTAATAGTGCTACTCGCTATAGGGCCCGTGGGAGCCATTTTCATCAAACCACCACAGCTCCAGAGGCATGGGTTTCATGCACCCATATTTCCTCCTGTGCATGGCTGCTCTGGTGCTAAGGAGGGGAGGAAGGAGAAGGAAGAAATG
Source organism: Ondatra zibethicus (assembly GCA_004026605.1). NCBI lineage: Eukaryota > Metazoa > Chordata > Mammalia > Rodentia > Cricetidae > Ondatra > Ondatra zibethicus. The sequence goes on from PVIU01000116.1 coordinate 265,631, forward strand.
CCTGGCTCCGTGTTTGCCTTGGTGTCTTATCTCCTACTGGGTAGTTGATACTGTTCTTGTCTATCGGCTCAGTGTAAACGAATGATGTCTACAATGTACCCGCTTATTGCGCCCATACTAACAGGCATGGCGATACTCTAAAGAGACAATTGCATCCCTACCTTTGACTCTCAGATTGTTGGAACAAGGCGCCTCAAGGAATTGGAGCATCTTCCAGGAATCTCAGGTTGGGAGAAGGAAAAAGCTGAAGCCTGGTGCTAGCCAGAGATGGAATGTGTCTCCCTGAAGGAGAGGTAACACAATGCTTACAATCTGTTAGACCATCTTGCAGTAAAGATTGGATCCAGCCAGTGGCGAGTGGATCACGCCTTTGACTGGGACTGCTGAGCCATGCACACTCTGACCTTCTTCTCTCCGAACTCAGAAGAAACACCCAAAAGTCACCAGACCTCTTTGCCTTCTTTCCTATGCGGTCACATTGAATAAACTTCCCTTTTCTGATTCTCACTGTTAATTTGGCTCTTTTAACTGATTTACTAGGGGTAGGTGGATGAGTCTGGCTTGTCAGGGCTGCCAGGCACAGGCTCGGATCCCAATAACTCTGGTAACATGGTGGCAGTTCCACCGTCAGCAACCTCTGCCTTCATTACGTTACAAGACCTGGCCCCAGAATGAAGCACATCTGCCCCCATTGTTTCCCACTGCTGCAATGCACTGGCCCTTTGCCCTCTTCTGCTACAGTCCCTGGCTATATTGGAGGCCATGGACCTGCAGGTATGTGAACCTTGTGCACACTTCTTGGTGACTGGAATCTGAAGGGTGCATGGAAAGAGTCTAGCTTCTGCCTGAGCATCCCCTCCTCAATTGTGCCCTGTCTCTCTGTAATGCTTCCCCTAGGCCTGAATCATCATGGGGTTAGGTAGGTAGATGAACTGAGTAATACAGACGTGCAAACGGAGAAAGGAACCAGAAGGCCCCAGCTCTGGGCACCTCCAAATCCACCAACGGATGATCCCTCGGGGGCTACCTTCCTTGGCGTCTAAGAAGAAATCCTCTTCTTGATCACATAAGTAAGAGAGAGAGAGAGAGAGAGAGAGAGAGAGAGAGAGAATCTCCATCAAAAGACAATACCTTTTTCTTACTCATTCTCATGTCTTCTTGTAGTAGGCTCAGTAATGGCCACCCAAAGATGATGATTTAAACAAAAAGCACACTTTTCTAAACAATTGAGAATATTCTTTGAATTTATACGGAAGAAGTAGAGATTCTCTGAGAAGTTACGGAGACCATTACTTGTTTCAGGTACCTATGTCGACTTCGCCTCTTCATTACAGCACGCCCACTTCTCAGTTGAGCCTGATAGAATCAAAAGCCCATTTCTCTTTCTGCCTTGCTTCTAGGATGCACATAGGGCAAAGTCCTGGTTAGTGCATAAAATAGGAGATTTGCATGTAACTCTATGGGCATGCCCTTTATAGAAGGCATATATCTGCCTTCTTTACTAATTCTTCCTCTCTCCTGGCTGGAACATAGTTTCAGTGGCGTGGTTTAGAGCAATATCTTAAACCTTAAGAGGCACAACACAGTTAAAAACCAGAGATTCTGAGTCCCTGGTATTGCAGTGTTTCATTCAGTTCAGTGAGTCTCCCAGGTTTGACTTTTGTAAGAGAAATATCACTTGGGTTTTCCGTTACTCATAGTTATATATGACCCTCGCCAGTCATTGCCAGGCTCTTTTCTTATATTGTTCAGGTTACACCATCAAAGTAGATTTTCCTATAAACTCACTATATGGATCTGTTGTAGTATTTAATCAATACAATATGCCCACCCTGGATTAGGATGAAAATTTAACAAAATTTTATTCTTATCCTTTGGCATTTTCATATGGAATGGAATTTGATATACAACTTGATCTGAACCAAAACGATATTCACATTTATTAGAGAATTGTATTCTTTGCTCTTGGAGTTTTCCAGAATAATTCAAGCAAGGCTTAGGGTTTGGAAATATTATGGAAACATTACTGAATGAAATTAATTATGAGACTGAGATCCTTGTGCTATAACAGTCTTGGCTGGATGTTTAACTTGGGCATGGCATTCCCTCTGAGCATCAGTTTCCCAAGTTTTAAAATGAAACTATTCTCTTCATAAAGCTGTGACTTCAGTTCTCCAGATCCACAGAAAACGTGGTTTTATTTAAAGCTCACCCTTTCCTTGCGTTCTGACAAAGGCCCGAGCTCTAAAATATCGGAGTTATTTACAGCCTGAGCCGAGGCTGCTGTGTGGAAGCTGGCAGGTTTACTGTTGGTGAGTTCACTGATATTCTGTTCTTAGAAAATTACTCACGGTCTTAAACCACAGTGATTTATTACAAATGAAGAGTTTAAGAGTGAGAAAGTAAATTATTCTGGTTGGTGCTCCCTTGGAACACAGGCTGGAGGGGGAAGCATCTTGCACCAAGCCCATAAGTTGTTGGTTTCTTTTATCTGCTTACAGTATCACTATCATTACAATTATTACTTACAAAATCCTAGTATCTTAGTGTCCTTTAATGACTTTAATCTAAACTAGAGATTATAAAAGCCTGAAAGGGTGGCCACAAACCATATTGACATAAACCTATTAGGAAAATAGGGACTAAGTCACTGGTATTGCTACCAGCAGAAGCCGGTGCCCAGATGCTTTAACACTGATAATAGAACTACTTAAGCAAAGGCTGGGAGGTGGGTCAGTTGGTAAAATACTTGGTAAAGGACAAATTATCCAAATATGTAGCTCACTGAAGAATAAAGATGGCATACTGTATTGGGTAGATTAAGAAATGAGAAAGATAACTGTAATGCAGAAACCTTGAAGGCAGAACTTTAACCCAGAGTGCAGGGGATATAGCTCAGCTGTAGAGTGCTTTACTTAGCATGCACAACATCCTGGTTCAGTCCCTTACACCACATAAACTAGGCATGGTATCGAATGAGGCAGGGGGATCATATCATTCTTGGCTACACAGAGAAGTTTGAGGTTATCCTGAGATACATGACTATATATATATATATATATATATATATATATATATAGAGTGAAAGGACGAGTCATGGTTGTCAGGAATTCTACTTTAAGTTGTGACTGCAATGTTGATGTCTAGAGTCAGGCCTATTCCTATAAATGATGTCCTGTTTGGGCATCAATAACTTAGAGTTATCATGATTATATGTCATGTTGAAATCATGTGCCTCTTGATACGTTACATGAAGGACAATTCACCTCTATGCTAATCTTCCCCAAGTCTATAGCCAGGGCTCTTGCATGCTATAGAAGTCATCATACTGGCTAACACAAAAACCCTACCCCCTTACCCACCACTTTACACCAACATTAATTTTCTGTATGCAAATGCCAATCAATAGGGTAATAGTGTGTCCCAAGTGATTTTTCCACATAGTCTTGCAAGGATATGGCATATGGAGCTTCCTCAGTTTTTCATTTAATACTTCGGCATGGACACCCAGATGGTGTATGTGAGAGCAAGGACTTCCATGGAGGTTTGCATGGGCCAGCCCTATAAATGTTAATGAGTTTATTAACTATAAACTCAAGGAATGCTGAGGAATAGAGTTTATCAGTGTGCATAAGAAGAAGAAGCTATTGATTATCTGCATGTCTATTGATGCCCAAACAGGACATCATTTATAGGAATAGGCCAGACTCTAGACATCAACATTGCAGTCACAACTTAAAGTAGAATTCCTGACAACCATGACTCGTCCTTTCACTCCACATCTTCAGAGAGCATCTCTCACCTCGTCCCCAGAGCCCTGAGTGTCATCTGCTTTGTCCTCTGCATGAGCAAATTACTGGTGACAAATGCATGGGAATAATGGGCCCAGAAGAAAAGAAAGCTGCCCTTGTGTCACTAAACCTCAGCTGTCAGGAAGCATCTCTAATACCATGTGTACAAATCCTAATTATTTCTTGGAAATGATCTCTTTATGCCAACTCAAGCCAGAAGAACACACTCAGCATTCATGACTTCATTCCGTTATGAGGCTCTATAGTATGAGCACAGTAAGATTTTGTCAGACTTTTTGTTGTTGAGTCTTTTGTTTGGAATAGAAGAAAAGAGATGGAAAAATAGAAGAGTGTGAGTTGATGGCCTGTCATCACTCAGGAGGAGTACTCTTTTATATAGAAAGTAACCTCAGAAAAGAAAAAAACCACCAAAACAAACCAGACAAATATGGAGTTAGTTTTGTGTTGGTCACTACTCTTGGACATAAGGCCTACTCTGGAGTGTAGCCGATATACAGTGACACATTCCTCTGGAGAGAACAGATTTCCCCCTTGCCATCAGGTATCAGTTATAAATGGATTCTTGGTTAGGGGTGGGACCCCTGTGTACTGCCCCTGTCAGTGTTGGGACTCCATCTGGCTTGACTCTGTGAAGGTCTTACGTATGAGGTCATATGTGCATCAATCCCTTTGTGCCTGGAAGGTACTGTTTCCTTGGAGTCATCCATTTGTGGTTTTGGGAAGAATATGTGAGAATGAGAGAAAGGGAGAGGAAGAGAAAGGGAGAGAATGAGAACATAAAGCTGGGTGGGTAGGGAGGTGGGAAGGATAGGGGAAAAGTGGCAGGAGGGGAAAACATGATCAAAATATACTGATAAAAAATGAAAAAAATGAAAGTAAGAAACCTCATAAGGAAGTAAGTCATAATCTAGGGTTTGTCATAGTCTAGGGCCCGGGAAACCCACAGGCATATTCAAATCAGTGTTTTCCCAGCTTAATCAAAGCACAGAACTACATAGGCAGGATGTGGAAACGTGGCCTGGTTTTATCTGATAAGTGAGATTTTCATGAATTTTACAATGGAATAGTATTCCTTTCTGTTTTTTGGGGGGATATTTTGCCTTCAGAGACCATTGGATTTCGGTGTATCATATATTTACAAAACTAATTTGGAAAAAACTAATGCTTACTATGTAAAATATTAGACATGCATCAAACAACATCTTTCAAGATCGCTAATGTAGAACCAGAGTTCTAGGTCATTGAAGACACACACCAGCCACCAGCATTTGGACCTGTTGGGTCACAAGTGAATGTAAGCAGAACTCAGTAACTGCTTGCTTCTGTATATTAGCTCTAATAACTCAGTAGCTAAACAAATTAGGGTCCAAACCACGTCATCTCAAAGTAACACTGAACTACTGAACATATAAATTACCCATTGCTATTGTCTAAATATTTCCTTTTTTCCAAATTTCATGCATTAAACCTTAATACCTGGAGTGATGGTCATAAGAGTGTAGCCAATGAGAGATGATTAGGTCATGAGGGCAGAGTCCTCATGAATGAGATTGTAACAGAGGCCTCAGAGGTGTCCCTCACCATGTGAAGATACAGCAAAAGTGAGCAGCCTAGTTCAGCCTGTGAAATAGGAAGTGAACTCTCACTGCGTGGTTTTGCTAACACCCTGATGCTGGACATCCTGGCCTTCAGAATTGTGAAAAATACATTTCTGTTATGAATAAGCTACCCATGCGTATGGTATTTTGTTAAAGCAGCCTCGGTATGTTGTGATTAGTGGACATAATGATGATGATCATCTCCATGAAATCCAAAGACACTCAGAAACATCGAAGGTCTAGGGAGAAAAAGTCAAAGATGAAACATGTCATAATTTCATCAGAACTGATGAGGTGGCTCAGCAGGCAAAGGTAATTTTGACCAAATCGGATGACCCATGTTTTATCTCCAGAACCCACATGGTTGAAGAAGGGAACCAACTCCCACTAATTGGCCTCTGACTTCCATACCTGTGCTACGGCACATGCATGCTTGCACACGTGCGTGCATGCACACGCACACATGTGCACGTGCACGCACACACAAATAAATAAATGCCACAATTTAATCAGGCTGTATAGAAGGGTAAATGAAGAACTTGAGAAATGCTCCTTGCCTCAGTTGTACCCTGGAACCCAGTGTCCTTTTATAGCTAGGAAACATAGTATGATTCTTAGGATTTATAGCACCAGCTTGGTTAGGCTTGGCAGGGCACAGGGTTATTAGATCTGGCATATGTCAAATCCTGAGTCTCAGAGCTTGCTAGCTGTGTGGATAGTATCAGATAGTACAAGACACAGACACTGCTTTGTCCACAATGAGAAAACTCTCTCCTTTTTAGCCACACATAGACAAGCATATTGGCAAAAGCATGAGCAGTACTGAGCATCTACCAAGTTTAAGGCAGCATATTAGTTACTTTTCTCATTGTTGTGACCTGTTGCCTGACAAAAAGCAACTTACAGGAGGAGGGCTTCATTAGGGCTCACAGTTCAAAGGAACCCAGTCCATCGTGGTGTGTAAGGCATGGCAGCCAGAGAACGTGTGACCACAGAGCTTTCCCACTCAGAAGCAGAGAGAGATAGATGCTCTATTGCTTTATTGATTTTTAATCAGTGCTGTACCTTGCTCACAGGATTGTGCCACCCACATTCAAAACTGGTCTTCCTCCTTCAGTTAAACATTTCTGGAAATGTCCTTATAGACATGCCCAGACATGTGTCTTCTAGGTGATTCTAAACTCTATTAAGTTGGTGATCAATATTAACTATTACAGGTGGTGTCATAAGATGGCTCTCAAGGTGGGGTGATTGAGGAAGAAGGGGACCTGACCATAGGAATCAGAAGATACAACTGGAATTACTATTTATTTTTACTTTTTATTAGGTTTTTGTTTTGAGATAAGGTCTTACTATGTAGCCCTGGCTAACCTGGAACTCACCATGTAGACCAGACTCGCCTCCAGCTCACATAGATCCACATGCCTCTGTCTCCTGAGTGCTGAAATTAAGGGCACGCACCACTATTCCTGGCTGGATTTACTTTCTGTATGGTGGTGGTCATTTCTTCAACCCTAACTCTGCCTCAGAGTAGGCTATGTTCCTGAAGGCAAGAGTCCCAACGGGATACACTATGGTATGGAAGGAAAAACTTCAGCTTCCTAGTCCGGCAAAGTGCTCTGATTCTGCACATAAACTGCTCTGAGTCCCATAGTTTTCCTCCATAAAAGGAGTATAAAAAGAGTCATTTCGGAGGATTGTTTTTATATCCACTAAACGCTCAAATGTAGCCCCTCTCCCCTGGACCTTGTCATCTATGATTAATGAGAAGGTGGTTAAGAACATTTTGTAGAACTGTAGGATGCTCAACTTAAAAGTGCCTATCAAAATTATCTAGGTAAGCATGTGGTCTCATTGAACTTAATTGTGCTCCTCTCCTTCATGAAGTTAGGAATTGGTTGGGGGAAGGCAATTAAAATATAGTGACAGTGTATCTATTTGATGTAAATGGATAAAAAAAAGCCAGAGATAACCACCATTGGTGCAGGTGTGAAGAAACTTGATGCTCATGTCTAGTTGTTTGATAGGGATTGGTGCAATCTTTGTAGGGTGCAATCTGGATGAGATGGGGCCAAAGCTTCTCTTTTTCCCAACTTTCCTTTGCATTCTTCCACATCTAGGAATTTAACCTATAGAGGTATTCACCTATAGCACAATATCTGTAAAATGCTCTCTGTTGTAGTATTGTTCACAATAAAAATTCTGGAAATATCTTAAATATTCCCAAGTAGAGGGTTAGTTAAATAAATTGTGGCCTTTTCATGCATGAGAATATAATAGAGCAGACTGGGTAAATAATGTAATGCGTTATCTCATGTATGTTACATGATTACAGCATACAAATGCTTTGTGTACAGAGGGATGCCAAAATGACAATATCACAATTTTGTCAATTGCCTGTGAATGATTTAGAGTGATTTAAAAATAAAACCTATCTTTGTGTGCCTCTAAAATGTTTGTGTTATCTATCTGGGTATATATTGATTTTATAATAATAGAAAACCACATATTTTCAATCCGAAATAAAAGACAAATAAAAGTGCTTTTGAGTTTTCTAACTCAGTAGTGCTACTCAGGTATTGCCTGACACTGCACAGAATCCTACTTTAGTTTTGTTATTTAACTGGACAGTCAAATGGCTGTTGATGTAGTCATAACTAGAGAAAGTCCATCCCTACTATGCTCACTTTCTCTGTCTCTCCTTTGAAGGCCCTAACATGACCGCAGTTCTTTTTATGAAGTAAGGCAATTGCATTTATAAATGAGTAAATAATAAAAATGGCTTTTGTACCTCTTTAACAGTAAAATTTATACCATCATAAATGTCTTTTCTTTTCCAAATAAAAGTCAGTGGTTGAGTGTCCTCTACTATTAATCTACCCTCCTGTGACATCCAAACAAGGCAGATTTCCTGTCTTGTGATTAAAGCATCTCAAGGACTACCGGTTGAGATAATGGATGCGTATTGTGTACCGGTTGCCATGGTTTTGACTGAGGATGAGCTATTTAAGCTTATCCTTAATCTGGATAGGCGTGAGTCTTTCTTCACAGGGTTAAAAATGGTGCGAAAGACAGGGTTATTTTTAGATAGAATGTCAGCCTGTCTCTAGTAGCAGCTAAAAATAGAGGCTCCTGTCTCTAATTAACCCTTTAGATACCAAACTAGATAAATTAATCATAATAGATTTCTTTTAGAAACTAAGCTGACACTCAAAAAAAACTAGTATCTAATTACATAGACATTTTTGAACTGATATTTAAAAAACACTGAAATATATATTTAAAGAGGCTTATATTAGCTCCAAAAATAAGCTATCCAGTTCCCATGGCAGCTTTGGCTCTGTTGAAGGATTCCAGATTGTCACCGATTTAATGTTTTTAGCTAGTGATTTCCTTTCTCTCTTTGCAAATAGTATTATGGAGCGGACAGGAGGCAGACTCTTGATAGTTTATCTTTGGTTCTATTTTCCATGTTACTTCATGTAACATGCTATGCCCTATCAGAATGCAGATGGTTGCTGACATCAAGAGCTTTAACTACAGAGGTTTAAGAACCTGGAAGCTGGGTGTGGCAGTGCACTCTTTTAATCCCAGCTCTTGGGAGGCAGAGGCAGGCAGATTTCCATGAGTTTGAGGCCAGCCTGGTCTACAAAGCAAGTTCTAGGACAGCTACGGTGGTTACACAGAGAAAAGAAGAAGACAAAGAACCTAAACCTAGAAAGGCTGTATAAATAAGCAAGCAATCATTTCAGACTCCAGTTGCCCAGCTGCTGTACTGCAAGTGCCATGATGAGCACATAGGAATTTGGGAAGTTTATTCAGGCCAGGGTTAGAGAAAAAGATCTTATTCTAGTCCCTTCTTTGAGTAGCTGTAGAACTTGGTGGAAATCACTTAATCTGATGGTTTCCATTTCTTCGGTTGCAAGCCTTTTAGTTTCAAGGATAATTGTACCAGAAGATGAGTTTTTTACTAAGCATGTATTGTTTTATTTTCAAATGGATTAATTATTTTTTTTCCTCAAATACAGCTCAGGTGGGAGTCAATTATGAAAACACAAATGGTGGAGTGCTTTTAAGTCATCCTGGGGTTGGGGAGTCATGAAGGTCTTTTTACTTTTTTTTTTGACATCATGGCTTTGAACATGCATGCATGTTGCATGATGGTTAAACACATGCTTGATGGTCAAACACTCTATTACTGAACTGCATCCTCCAGCAGGATGAGTGTCTTGCTTGTCCCATGCAGCTCACCACAGAGCTCCTCAGAGTTCAAGCTGAAAAACTTTAGTGTCTGATTCATTTTGAAAATGGATATACAATTCTGAGAAATCTTAAAAAAACAATACCATAAGAACTTTATTTCAAGAAAATGGGGGATCTTCTTAGTATATTGAAAAAATATAGCAGCTTTTGAAAGACAGAAAATCATTATTTTCAACTTGTTTTGATTTCCTGATATTTGACATGGGTGTGAATCTCCTTTCTTGCATGAAAACTTAGAATAAAACAATTTATTGCTGAACATGTGCCCTCCATTGTTTTATCCTTTCATGAAAGCCCATCCATTGACTCCTCACTTCATTATTTTTTAATTTTTATACTCCTTTGGATTTCTTATTTATTGGAAGGCCCAGGGACTTAATTATTCTAAGCAATGGAGTGCTTGGCCTGGTATTCTAGCTTTTTCCTTCGATGCTGGTCCATTCTGTTTGCTTTGATACTCAATACTTATTTTCAGGGATGGAGAGTGAAGGCTGATCAGACCTGAGGGATCACACAGAGGAAGGTGGGGTTCAACCTTGACCATTAGTTATTCTATGTCTACAAGGCAAAGGCCACTACTGGGAAACAGATTTGGTATGAGCAAGGACCACAAATCTCAGAGTTGCTTTGTTATTCCAAAAGTGGTTTCAGGGCCAACAATGGAAGTGATATCCGATTTCTGTCTTAAAGTACTGACTCTAATTGTGACCTTCGCAGGAACAGATCTGTAGCTTGAAGTTAGGAATGCTTCTTCTTAGTGTTCTGCTATACAGATAAAGCTGAGTAAAAATGCTTCAACTTTTATTTTCTTAGACAGTAAAAAAAAAATACTTTGATTCAATAACATGATCCCTATGAGAAAAGAAGATTGTGCTGCGCCCCAACTGCTTAATACTGACATTCATGTTGCACTTCTCAAAACCCTGTGTAAACCATTTATCAAGCGATCATAGCAACCACCCACGACTTGTAAAAACAGAACAAGTATTTTAACAGCGAAAGGCAACTTAAACTGCCAGAGAACTGGAGAGGAAAGGAAATGACAGGAAGAAGACTTAGCCGATTCCTTCCTTATTTTAAACCTTGGAAGTGTCGTATGTATTTAAAGAAATACATTCATGTTCCAACTCCCTCCATATCGCCAACATAACATGCTTGTACAACTACATACAGGCTGTACAGAGAGACAGCCTGTGGTCAAGTCCTGCTTTGGGACTCTAGTTGTCCCTCCACCCCCTGCCCCAAGGTTGTCAGTCTTTAAGAGCAAAGATGCATTCAACCAGGTCTGGACTTTTACATAAATGGAACAATACAGCCTACATTCCATGTCTTCATGGGTCTGGGGTCCTTCATTCAAGTTGATCTTTGTGAGACACTCTTGTTGCTATTCATAATTATTGCTTGTTCATTCTGCTGCAGATTATTAAAATGCACAACTATATCTCAATTTATGGATCTGCTCTACTGTTGATGGATACTTGGACAGTTTTCTGTTTTGGACTGTGATAAATCAGGCTTCTAATGAACATTCGTGATCATATTGTTTAGGGATAGAGCTAGGAATGACACCTTCTGTGTCACATGCCTGTATTAATGGGTCTGCCAAGGAGCTTTCCAGAAGATTGCCAGTTTTCACTCACAGTAGTAGTGAATGAGAGATCTAGGTTGCCGCATATGCTCCCCAACACTTGCTACTTTTCAATAATTGGGTAGTGGCTTTAATTTGCAATTCATTGGTGACTAGTAAAGTTGAATATTTTCCTGTCCGTGTCTTGGCCATTTGAATAGTGTCTTTTGTGTTACATGTGTACAAATGGCCGTCTATTCTTCCCTTAATGGTAAGAGGGCTTGTTTTATTTCATTTTTCATACTGGGTAGTATCTTCGTTTTCTTATATGCTGTACAGTCCTAAGTGTTCAAGTTCATAATAGATCTTTCTTTGATGTTTTCAAGTGTGATGTTTACCATGCACCTCCAACTACTGTATATTAAAGTCTGAAAGTTTCTAATGACACTGTGTTAGTTAACACTCCGTCACTGTGATAAAATACCCAAGATAACTTAAAAGAAAAATCTATCTGGAGGTATCTCAGAAGGCACATTGCTTTTGGGTGTGTGGTAAGACACTTTATCACAGTGGGGAACATAGGGTATGGTAAAGCTGATCCTCAAATGGTGGATGGGGAGCAAAGAGAAAGAGGAAAGGGGTGGGACCCACAACATCTCCTTCCACTAGACACTGCCTCTTAAAAGTTCTACCACCTTCCGTGGAGCTCAAGGGGGATATGTAGAGCCATACTATATTGCCTAGAAGAAAGGTAGACACATCTAAGGACTGAAGGACTAGCCAGTGAGATGGCCCAGTGGTAAGCGTGCTTGCTCAGGACCCTAACCTGTCCTGAGTTCAGTCCCTGGGATGCATATGGTGGAAGGAGAGATCTGACTCCTGCAAGTTGTCTTCTGACCTGTACATGTGTGCTGTGAAATAGAGCGCGCGCGAGTGCGCGCGCGCACACACACACACACACACACGCACCCCAAAAGTAAATGTAAAAGAGAAGTCAAAAGAATAATAAGAGAAGAAAATCTGAATCATATACAATCAGCCTTCACAAATATATGTACTTAATACTACTTTGAGATCATTTTATTTTAGTCTCTTTATACTATTAGATGGATTGAGACTGAATATGAAAATAAGGACCAAAGAGAAAGAGATAGTGATCTTGTTTGGACTTTGCTAGAATGAATTATGATGCTTCTCATTTTGGAAGGTGTCTATAGTGAGATTCACTTAAAATTAAAAACTCCTGGCTTGAGTTTTGGTTTAGCAACTTCCTAGTATTCAGAGATAAAATTGCCCCAGGATCACCACATACTGGGAAGGGCAGTCACTGCTGTTGGCTGTGCACGCTACTCCTTTTAGTGGTAGCATCCCATCAATTAATTATTGGAGAGTCATAAAAACGTACAACTGATGGTGTTGAATATGCCATCAGCTTCATCTGAGGCCTTGAGCCAACAGTTCAGGCCTGTCCTGCTGAGCATAGCATTCCTTGGATGCTACCCCAGCCAGCACTGACATGTGACCAGACCATGTGAGAATTTCCCAGGAAGCCTCTTCTCTGGAGAATTTGTCTGTCTGAGGATGAGTGAAGTTAGAAATGGAACAGAGCTGCCCGGGAAATGGCTCAGCCAGGAAGAGCACTTACTGTACAAGCCTGACCCTAGCACACACACAAAGGTGGAAGAAGAGAAAGGGTTTTACAAGGTTGTCCCCTGGTCATCATGTGTGTTCCCATCTCCACACACAATCATATTAGTACATAACATTTTTTTCTGTTTCTTTTCTTTCTCTTTTAACTTTTATTGATTCTTTGTGGATTTCACACCATGCATTCCCATCTCACTTATCTTGCGGTCCCCTTGCATCTGCCCTCTCCCCTTGCAACCTCCCCCTCAAAGCTAAGCCAAATTTAAAAGAAAACCCCCAAACCAAACAAAACAAAGGAATGAAATAAAAACAAAAACAAAGCAGAAGACTCCTGCCATGGAAGCTGTAGTGTGGGCCATTGAATAACTCAGTTTACCCTTTAGTCCATTCATCTATACTTGTAAGTGTTCATTGTCTCGAGTCATTGATCTGGCTTGAGGCCTCTGGTTCCTGCTACACCACTGGTAATGGCTCTCTCTCACTGGGACGCCTCTTGGATATCCTGTGTCATGGAGATCCTGCTGTTTTAGATCTGTAGGTTCATGCTCCTTCACACACTCCCAACTGTTCATAGATGAGGTGGATGTTGGGCTTGGTCAACTCACCGCCCTTTTTCTAGGCTTGTGTAGTAGCGGGGTTGGTCCGTCCTGCCAGTTTTCTCTATCCAGGTAAGCTCGCACTGCCTATGCTAACTTACTCAGTGCAGTCTGCAGCAAGAAGAGGGGCCAGTAAAATTAAATATGTATATATAGGGAAAGTGAAGCTAAGAAACAGTGAGATTTGGAGCATTTTGAACCCTTTGAACCAAGCCATGGCTAAAATCATTGAGACTTGGTCATTTTGTAATAACATACACCTGTAAATTTCTTGGACCATTAAGATGCTTAGGATCGGGTTTTCTCACAGTGAAAAATCCAATGAGCATCAAGCAGTTGCAAAAATTTGTCTCACGTGGTGTTTTCAGTGTTATCTGTGATACACAAAGTAAGATAATGGTATAGCTCTAAGTCAAACCTTTACCCAGCAACATGAATATTGTCTTAGGTAATAGTTTTGTAAGTTAGACCAGTGATGTTATGTTCCTTTATGGCTTTGTGGCGGTTTAAATGTGAATGCCTCCCAAAGGCTCATGTACTCGAAAGCTTAGAGTGGAACTTCTGACTCATTAGCTCCAGCCAACCAGCATCAGTTGTCCCAGTAACACAAAGGTTTTGCTTTAGTAGCTCTGGGATCTTGTTAATCACAGCTGATTCTTCAGCCCCAGCTGACCAGAACCATAGGCTCTTAAAACGACAAATGGCCCGGATAGAGTCTTCCCACTTCCCATTGACACTTCACAAGCTCGGCACTTTGCACTGCTCTCAAGATTACCTCTCCAGTTCCACCAAACATCCCATAGAAGGATTAAGAGCTGTGGCCTTGTTGAGGAGGAGGTGTGTTGCTGGGGGGTGGACGTTGGGGTTTTAAAAACCAAAGCCAGGCCTTGGCTCTTGATCTCTGCCTGCTGCCTATGGGTCAGCATGTAAAAAGCTCTCAGCTATAGCTCAGGACCATGCCTACCTACCTCATGCTCCCAAACTCTCTGTCAAGATGTCATGGACTAGCCCTCTAAACTGTAAGCAAGACCCCAATTAATTTATTTCTTTTATAAGAATTGTCTTGGTCATGCTGTCTCCTCACAGCAATAAATAAAACAGTAACTAAGACAGGCTTTTTTATGGGGTTATCACAGTAAAAAAATGTTTGGTTAGTGTACTGGCTGGTTTTGTGAGGAAAGAGCCTCAGCTGAGGAAATGCCTCCATGAGATCTAGCAGTAGGGCATTTTCTCAATTAATGATCAATGGATGAGGGCCCAGACCATGGTGGGTGGTGCCATCCCTGGGCTGGTGGTCCTGAGTTCTGTAAGAAAGCAGGCTGAGAAAGCCAGGGGAAACCAGCCAGTAGTAAGCAGCTTCCCTGTACAGCACCTGCATCAGCTCCTGCCCCTAGGTTCCAGCCCTGCTTGAGTTTCTGTCCTGACTTCTCCAATGATGGATTATGACCCAGAAGGATAAGACAAATAAGCCATTTCTTCCCTAACTTGATTTTTGGTTATGGTGTTTCATCACGGCAATAGGAACCATTACTAAAACAAATTGGTACCAGCATAGTGGGGTATTGCTGTGATAGGCCTGGCCATGTTTTGGGAGGATTGTGGAAGGACTTTGGCACTTTGGGCTAGAAGAGTCATTGAGTGTTAAGAGCTCTGTGGGATGTTCTGTGGAATTGGGAAGATAATGTTGAGAGCAGTGCAGAGGAGGGAGGCCTGGCTTGTGAAGTTTCAGAGAGAAGTGTGAAGACTTTATGGGAACCATTTGTTATTTTGATTTTAGAGTCTGTGGTTCTGGTCAGCTGGGGCTGAAGAATCAGTTGTAAATACAAGATACCAGAATGACTAGAGCAAAACCTTTGTGTTACTGGGTCAATTGATGCTGGCTAGCTGGAGCTAATGAGTCAGCAGTGATTAAGAAGAGACCAGTATCACTTGGGTGATACCTGCTGTGAAGAATTTCCTGAGAGCACAGAGAAGCTATCTTTCAGAGGTGGTCAAGGTTGTACCTCATGCGGGCAGCTGGACTTGGTAACATGTAAGTGGTACTCGGGTGGTAATGTTTTTGAAGGCATAAAGGCTTCATGGAGAACAGCTGAGACTTGGCACAGTAAGAGGTCAGGAGGCCACTGGTGAAGGTACAACCTCAGTGGCAGCTAAGGGCAAGGACAGAAGTGGCCATGCAAAGACGTTGAGGCGTGGCATCATAAAGAGAACCTATGAGAGGCTATTGGTGAAAGTCCAGCTCAGTTGCAGCAGGAGACCCCAGTGTTTTGGAGATGCCCATACTGTGGAATGACCACCAAGAGCAGCAGTAGCAGTGGAGTGGAGCCAGCTGGAGCCTAGAAGACAAGGGAGGAGCCATAAAAATGATCCAATCCCTTTGGAGGAGTCCAGAAGATCATAAGTGGATCCCAGCTATTGGGTGGTTGGAATTTGGTATGATTGTGACTGAACCCCGATTTTTTTCCCTTCTTGAAGTAAGAAAGGATTTTACTGGAGCCCACAGCTGAGAGACTTTGAATTTTAAAAGAATTTTTTATTTGAAAAGAGATTGGCCAAGGGACTGAAATTTTAATGTCTCGGAATTTGTAAAGACTATGGGACTTTTAAAGTTATTTATATTTTTTAATGTTAGATCTTGGGGACGAATAAGAAATAGTGATGTGTTTGTATGTCAAGTTGACAAGGGGTCAGTTGTACTGGCTAGTTTTTGTGTGTCAATTTGATACAAGCTAGAGTCCTCAGAGAGGAAGGAGCCTCAGTTGAGGAAATACCTTCTTGAGATCCAGCTGTAAGACATTTTCTTATTTAGTGATCAATAGGGGAGGCCCAGTCCATGGTGGGTGGTACTATTTCTGGGCTGGTGGTCCTGGGTTCTAGAAGAAGCAGGCTGAACAAGTCAGGGGAAACCAGCCGGTAAGCAGCTCCACTGCATGGCACCTGCATCAGTTCTACCTCCAGGTTCCAGCCCTGCTTGAGTTCCTGTCCTGACTTCCTCCAATGATTGACTGTGATCTGGAAGTGTAAGCCAGATAACCCCTATCCTTCCCAACTTGCTTTTTGGTCATGGTGTTTCACTGCAGCAAGAGAAACCCCAACTAAGAAACAGATGTCTTATGTAGTCCAGGCTAACCTCCAACTCACTATGAAACCAAGAATGATTTTAAGCTCTTGCCTTCATCTCTAAAATGCTGGGATTATGTGCTACCACAGGAACCTTGTTTCTTTAATATATAAATTGAAGGGAAAATAAAAAAAAAGATTGAAGTCTAGGTTAAGATTTAGGAGACAGAGCATTCTGTGTGCTGATTTGGCTTCTGTATTAAACGGACCAACTGAATTAAGACACACCAGACCATTTGGAAAAGTTAATGCTGATCAGATAGCAGTAGTGGTGTTTCATTTGTGTTTTAATAAAGCTTGCCTGAGAATCAGAAAAGTTAAACAGCCACACTGGCCAGCCTTACAGACCAGGCAGCAATGACACACACCTTTAATCCCAGTAGCCACACTAACTTGCCATAGAAATCAGGCAACAGTGGTGCACGCCCTTAATCCCAGAACTAGAGAGGATTATAAAATGGGAGGAGACAGCTCTCAGTCTCAGTCTCATCCTGAGGTTTCCTGGAGGCAGGGTCACCATTTTGGACTGAGGTAAGAGACAGTGGCTGGATGTTTTGCTTTTCTGGTCTTCAGGTTGAATCCCATATCTTTCTCTGAGTTTTTATTAATCATGCTTTATTTGGTGCCCAACTTTCAGGGTACAAATTCATGAAAAAAACTGGTCCATGATGGCACAAACCTTTCATGCCAGCATTTGGGAGGCAGAGGCAGGTGGATCTCTATGAGTTTGAGACCAGCCTGGTCTACAGAGTGAGATCCAGTATAGCCAAAGATACACAGAGAAACCTTGTCTCAAAATAAAATAAAATAAAAGAGTTTAAAAAATCATGTAAAGATGAAAAATACAGAGTATCTGGATTCTGTATTTATTGTGCTATCTTTGAATTGTTTGACTGTTGAGAAAGGAGCAACAGCTGCTAAAAGACATTTGATTATAAATGTTGCTGGATTAATCCAACCTATATATTTTGAAAATGCCTTGATTTAAAAATTTAAGTCAAAAGATATGTCACTTTGGAGAAGAGGTTTTGCTTTTGTTTCCACAGGAAATGAGAAGCCGTGGATTCATTCTGGGTTAAGAAAAATAAGGTTTGATAGAGGAAGACCCCCTGAAAAAAATCACCAATGGGAATCAGATGATTCAACATTTCAGAGCATTTCTGTTGCAGTTTCTTCTGAGCTCTGTATCCAGAACAGCTTCGTGGCAGCTGGCTGAGATGATCCAGTCTCACACAATACGCCAGGCAGAACTTGACCATGATCCTAAAGTTTCTTTGGATCCCCATAAGATTATCAGTGCCCCTAATCATCAGTAGCCTAGAAAATACTACTCACATTCCCCCAAAATGGATTATGGATGTTTGTGTTTGTTTATGTATTGGTTATAAGTTTTTACTGATAATGGTCAGGAAAAAAGCTGAACAAAGGAGATTATGTGCAAGGTTCTTGTTTTGAAAATAAAAGAGGGGATACAGATATGATAGGATAAAAGAGTAGATTATTGAATCTACTCTGAAAAGAAAAAAACAGGATATAGATATGATAAGATAAATAAGTAGATTATTGAATCTACTTTTAAAAACAACTACTAGTTTTAAATGATTTACATTGGGTTGTACATTTGCATATTGTATACAAATTTTGTATATCGATACAAATTTGAGATTAATTTTGTTAAGACATACTGGACATATATTTCTACTCTTGTTCAAGGTATTATATATATAATATATATTATATTGTATATGTTCAAGGTATATATAACCCATTTGACAATGTAACGCAAATTTCTAGTCTTTGAAAGTTATTATTACCAACTGTTTAGGATAATAAGGAAATGGAGGTTAATAATTAGTCACCTAGTATAATCAAATTTGTAGTCACATAAAGCATGTTTTCAAGGTCAAACAAAGATATTTAAGATAGACAGGTCATCTTCCAACACTTTAGAGATCTACAGAATATGGCATTTAAGATGTTTTAATAACCTAGGTTCTTCTTTTTATGACAATGAGACAGATCTGCTCTTGGTAGTACCAATCTACTTCAGAGAAGATAATGGGCATTGAAGAAACTCCACATGGAGTTTACTTTCTTTATGGCAAAAGTAAGCCAATGGGCAAGAAAATGCCCCTGCCTTGACTGCTGACAGTACGCTGTCCTAATTAGACAAGCAGGACACAAAAGAAAGTGAATGACCTACTATCATTATTTTTGACATTTAAATCCCATCTTTTTACTTTTTTCCCTGAACTGACATTATATGATGGCTTTAATAGTCTTACTAGCTCCTGACTTTTCCTCACTCTGTCCTGTTTTCCACACAGAAGACAGACAGAGTGATTAAAACCAGCTAAATAAAATTTTCACAAATCTCATCATTTCCCTTTCCTTGTCTGTTCTGAAATGGTGGTCCTTTCCTTCCAGAATAGACAGATTCTCTTGGGGGCATCAGAGCTGTCCCTTTGCTGCTTATCTGAGCCCATTTCCTTTCTTGTCCACAGCTTTACAGCCCACCACCCTTTCATTAGTATCTTAAACATGATGGAGGCTTATTTGTCACATATAGATCCTGAAAGAGTGAAAAAAAGTAGTCCTTACCTCTAGAATTCTATTGGTTGGGTAAATTATCATTTAGTTTATCCACCATGCTAGGGATTGAACCCAGGATCTTGTTAACGGTGGGAAAGAACCATTTAGTCACATCCCTAGCTCTTGTTCATTATTCTTTAACTACACATGTGTGTGTGTCTGTGTGTGTGTGTGTGTGTGTGTGTGTGTGTGTCTGTGTGTGTAAGATCAGAATACAGCGTGCTTGTGGAGGTCAGAGGACAAGTTATAGGAGTCGGTTCTCTCCTTCCATTTAATTCTGGCGATTGATTCCCATCATCAGGCTTGGCTGCAGATGTCTTTACATTCTGAGCCATTTAGCCAGCCCAAAATTGTTAGTTTTTTTTAACAGAACTACTCATTCATGTTGGATATATACCTTAGAAAACTGTATATACAAAACGCAAATGCTCCTATCCTACCCTCTGAGATTGATATTTTGGTATGTGTCCTTTCGGATATATGTTTGTATCTTCACAAATACATGTTTGTATAAATTAGTAAGCTGATTTCCACCAACAATAAGCGAGAATATGTTTGCATGTTATTACATATACAGCCTCATTATTTTATTTTAGGCCTCTGATAATTCTAAATTGCCTTCCTTGTACCAATCTGTGTTCCCTCTGGTGGCACATGAAAATGCCTGGTCCCCCACACCCTTGGAATTCTTTCTAATCTCTGTCAGTCTGAGAGAAGAGATACAGCACCCTGTGTCTTAATTTATATTTCTTGGCTGGTATTGAGACTGAACTCTTTTTCTTCTGACACAGCTCATATGCAGTTCTTCAGAGCTGTGTGTCATTGACTAAACTTTACAACAAGAGCAGACCAGTTAAGGAAGCCACTTACTACCCAACTGAAAGAACTCTGCCATCACTGCCTTAGAGTTTACTCAATGCCTTAAAGTGTCTTGCTCTCCTCTAGCCTCGTAGACTTTACCATCCTGAATTTTAACTCTAATAAAATGTAAGCCACAGAAAATTTTCAATAATCAGTTTTAAAACTTTTTACATGTATATATATATATATTTAAATACATGTTGGGAAACAAATGAGAACCCAAGTTTCAAAATGTGGCCCTGAAGTTTTCATTTGTTGCTGTCTGGCATATATAATTTTATCATTACGTTTGATCTTGGCATTCAAATAACCTGACGTATAGAATGTTCAGACAATAGTTTTGTTACATTTATTTATGTTAGAAAGGAGTTCAGAGTGGAATGCCTGGAAATAGTCATCCTCTATATTTGAATAGGCAGTTTTAAAATTTTGCTTTGTCTGAAAAAGCAACAGTGTTGTGTCTGATGCAAGACAGACTTTAAAATGTGCCACAAGCTTCCTTCCGAAAGAGACCCAGGTTTACAGGCCAAGTACTCTTTACTGTCCAAGGTCCTGAAATGAGACACAGTTTGTTCTATGATGTCAAGTATTGTTCTGAACTTTACAATGGTTTTCTCCCATCAAGTAGGCACTTGCTATCACCCCCCACACACATAATGCCCTTTTATTATTATCTAAATCTAGTACACTCAAATATGACTCAGCCGGCTGGGCAGAGCAATTAATCATACATATGAGATGCCAGTAGATGCTTTAAGAGTTACTTTTCTGAAAAGAAAAATAAGCAAACAAATACATGTGACTCTGAGACCAAGTACTGTTGTGTGATATTTTGATTGCATTCTGATAATAAAGTTGGTTTTGAATCAGAGGGCAGAGCTAGCCACCAGCTGACCAAAACTAACCTTAGAGGGTTTGGAGGACTGAGGAAGTAGTAAGGCGGGGCTTAGAGAGGATCTTGGCCTTTTTGAAGGAAGGAACAGAGAGGCAGGAGGCCACTGGTGGCTGCTTTACAGCTTCTCTGATCATTCAGCTTCTTACCCTGTTATCTGACTCCTGATTTTTAAAAATTTATTAGATTAAAAAAATACCAATCCAAGTTCCTGCTCCCTCCCCTCCTCCCATTCCCTCCACACACCCTCCTACCCCACCCTCATCTAATTCTCAGAGAATGTAAGGCACATTGCCCTGTGGAAGGTCCAAGGCCCTCTCTACTATATCTAGACTGAGCAAGGTATCCATACAAAAAGAATAGGATCCCAAAAGGCCAGTACATGCAGTAAGGATAAATCCTGGTGACACTGCCAGAGGCCCCTCAGTCTGTCCCAGCCATGCAACTGTCAACCACATTCAGAGGAACTAGTTTGGTCCTATGCTTGTTCCTTCCCAGTCTGGCTGGAGTTGGTGAGCTCCCATTAGTTCAGATAGGCTGTTTCAGTGGGGGTACCCATCATGGTCTTGACCTCTTTGCTCATATTCTCATTCCTCCCACTCTTCAACTGGACTTTGGGAGCTCAGTCCAGTGCTCCGATGTTGACTTCCGATTTTTTATTGATAGTAATAATTAGTTAAACACTTCAAAGTACTTTTTAACCAATATCAAAAGACATAAATCAATATTACTTCAACTATAGCTAGTAAAATAGCTAGCCATAAATAGAAACTGTAATAGACTATTAGACCAGGGCATTAAGAATAAAAAGAGTGTGACTTGATATGTGCAATGTCCTATACTTAGAGTCTTAAGGAACTGAAAAGAAGGCACAGAAGGAAATATGAGAAGTTGGGGGATAGGATGAACTCTGTTATGAAGGAATGGAGACACTGTAATGACACACAGTTTGCACCTATAAAAAAACCTACATTTCATTGAATTCAAAGATCTGCTCTCATCATATATGCAGCTTGTGTTCCATTTGTGGTGGAAGTGGGGAGTCAACCCAGAGCAAGGAGACCAGTCCTACCTAAGACAGCCTTAGCACTGTCGAATGAGAGCTCTGTGTGACATTAAAAATAGGTCCAGTTCAAAGAGAAAAACTAGAAAAGATGGTTCCTTTGTTAGAGAAATGCTGCAGACACATGGAATGGACTCAGAATATCATACTTTTCATTGATTAGCAAACACTCAGAGGGGTTGAGGGTCTGGAGAAATGGCTCGGTGGTTAAGAGGGCTTGTTTTTCTTTCAGATAGCCTGGATTTGATTCCCAGTACCCACATCAGACCACACACACACACACACACACACACACACACACACACACACACACACACATACACACAAACAATAATTAAAAATAACTCAGAGAGCTGAAGTGACTTTGCAAGTCCACACAGTGTGTGTGGCAAGGCTGACCAAAAATCACTTGTTACCACCTCTATCACAGCACTCTTAACTCATGTGAGAAAAATAAATATTCATAACAGCAAGCATACACTTGTTATAAACTACAGAACTAGAACAAGAACAGATAGAATGGATGATATGGGGAGACTGTGTAGAATGGTGGTTTTGATGCCCAGTTTGACTGGATTAAGAACTGCATATGGAATTGTGAGGCACCAAGAGGATTGGTTCTCACATCTACTGAGAGGAAGACTCACTTGGAATGTGGGCAGGGCCAGCTCATGGACATTAGTTCAGACAGACTACAAAAGAAAAAAGGAGCAAGCCAGCTCAGTGCCAAGCATTCCCTTTCCCAAACTCCTGGTCCCTCATGAACCAGCCCTCTCCAGTCACAAACTCCCACCACAACCATGTTCTCTGCAGGCTCATGGGGCAAGAGAACATCC
This sequence comes from Ondatra zibethicus, assembly GCA_004026605.1. Classification (NCBI taxonomy): domain Eukaryota; kingdom Metazoa; phylum Chordata; class Mammalia; order Rodentia; family Cricetidae; genus Ondatra; species Ondatra zibethicus. Next base: position 288,478 of record PVIU01000116.1, read on the forward strand.
ACCGGACCCTCTAAAACACAAGCCCACATGTTTCTTCCTGTATTATTTCTGCCTGATATTTGGCGACAGTGATGACTCACAGTGCATGTCACAGCTGACATGTGTGGAATAATATGGATTTTAAGGAGAGAGTACATTTTGCCTGAGAGGCATAGAGAGACCGTGGAAGGGCAAGCTTGAAGCTGCTGATGGGAGCCACGCAGGCCACACACAAACAGAATTTGGAGGATGTGGGAGAATGAGGTCAACAAGTGAGCAAGTGTGTCATAAATAGTTGCTTAATAATAAAACTGAAACGAGGTGTTTCAATAATTGAAATTTATTACTTTTCACGGCTTCCTGTGTTTTGGAAAGGCTCCCCAAATTTTATCTGCTGCAAACTTGTGGTAATGGCATAGGAGGATGGGAATTTGGAAAAGTGATTGGGACATGAAAGCTCTGTCCTTATGAATGGACAAATTCACTCATGTGCTAATAGGTTATCTCAGGAGTATCAGTTTTAAAAGCAGTCTCTTTCTGTTTGTCTTGCTCTAACTTTCCGTATTGGTCTTTTGAACCATGTTCTGATGTTGCAGAAAGACCCTCATCTAATGCCAAGCAGATGCCAGAGATGCTCTTGACCTTTCTATTACCCAGAATCATGAGCTAAATAAAGATCTATGTTTTAGAAATTATTCAGCTTTGGGTATTTTATTAGTCTGAAACTTCCCATTCCATGAACTTTCCTAATGGTCAAATCTCATGATTCATTTTTTTTTCCTCACCAGTAAAACCCAAACAGACTTTATAAAGAAATTTCATCTCTGATGGACTGAGGATCTCAGTGAGTGGTAGAAGCATTATAAAGTTCTCTAGTTTTCCATAGAGAAAGAACAGGGACTGGATAAATGCATTAACTCCAAATTACTTCCCCTTCAATATAAAAGTCAATAGATGAAGTCTCTGTAGTCAGCTTTTAAAATTCTATTTGCCAGAAAAATATCCTATCTCCAATGAGCTTATATTTCAAATAAAGTTGTCTATCACCAAACTCAGAAAATAATAGATGATGCTGTCTCCCAGGGGTAGGGTAGAGCAAAGCAAAACCCATCACAAATGTATGAGCTTCGTGTCCTTCCAAGAGCTGTCATGAAAATAGTGTGTTTCCTAGGTTACCTGAGGCAGAGCACGAATCTCCTTAGTAGTTCAGAATTAAATTTATTATTTCCATCATTCATGTCTCTAAAGCAATAGAGGAATTGTTTTTATACCGTGTTTAAGCTTAGTCTTTAAAGCAGAACATTGTTATGATGTTGCAGAGTTAAGCTATTTTGATGTTTTTCAAACAGAGAAACACTCACATTAGGAAAAAAGTTAAAAATGTTCTGAAATGACAAACATAAAAGTATATTTTCTTCTCTAAAACTAATCTAGAGTTAGTTTAAATTCATCTACAACATAAAGTAAACCATCCCTTGATCTCAAATGATGAGAATTCACTATGTATTTCTCCTCTCTGTACCCATCAGTACGCTTCATATGAATGGGTGGAGCACACAGTTGTGCAGTTTTGTGCATTATATGCAGAGAGACTATGAGAAGCTGAGGCTGTAGATGACTCACCAGGAAATAATATTTTCCAGACGCAGCAGGGCAAATATACATATGAACTCACAGAAATTGTGATAGCATGCCTAAGGCGTGTGCAAGCTTAAGCTAGATAAAATTCCAGCACTGAGCAGGAAGGCGGGCACCAAGTCCTACTAGTAGCTGAGGAGCTATTGGTAACTGATAAGCTGCTGGGAGAGGGATAGGCAGTCTTCTTAGAGGTATGGCCCCTGGTAGATAGGCCACACTCCTGTGGAAGACCACAAATCCAAGAGTATATAGTTAGCACAGCCTGTATTTGAGGAGCTTTGAATTAAAAGCCAAAAGACAAAAAGCTGGGAGGGTAGGGAGGTGTTGGTGAAGGGGATGAATATGTTCTGAATAATATTGAATTTATAAGAACTAATAAAAAGAACTAATCAAAGTACTAATGAGAAAGAAAAGCTGTCAGATTTAAACAAGGATGCTTATGTAAGTATTCAAAGGTAGCTACAGGAGTAGTGGCATTTCAAGGACACAGCGTGGATGTTCTCACTTCCTCTCAGTTTACTTTCTTCCCAGCAGTTCTATCTGTTTGATTACACCCAGTCATTTAGGATTTATTGTTCAGTACCTTGCCTTATAAGTTCACCTGCTATCAAAACACAGGTACCACGGGGATCAGAAGGTGTGCTTGGTTGTTAGTTCTCAAAGAGACAGAAAACACATTTCTCTCAGGAGAATCATCGAAGCAGCCAGTATTTGGTGGTGGGAAGTTAGCCATCAAATGGAAAAGGTGTTGAGATGGTTTCAACTACATTACTGAGACTGACTCTGTAAAAACAACCTCATGTGATCAGCAGCACATGGGGAATAGTAGTTTGGCTCAGAGACTAGTGGGTCCTGGACCTCAGCTAGACAATTGTGGTTTGTTCTCCATTTCCATCTCTGACTAACTGTGTTTACTTGGTCAGAGTACCCCGCTTCAGGCTCCAGTGTCGTCCCAATAAATATTTATGTGCCCAGTTAAATGAAATCATGCTAATAATAGTGCTCGTTTTCCAGGGCTGTTTTGAGAAATAAATGAGGCATTCTTGACAAGTGGTAGTTATATGCCTTGGCAGAGGCTCAGAAGAAACTACAGAACAAAGACTCGCGGAGATGAGTAATTTTATCTGTAAAATTCTGTGGAGATTGCAAAGCCCTTTCATATCCATTACCTCTTTACAATAATCCGGTACGTAGAGGCAACCACACTCTCTACTACTCCATTTTGTGTGTGAAGAAGTGGTATAATTTTCAACACTTTGCTTGATTGCATTCCTGACAGTGGAGGGTAGTTGTTTCAAGGCGTGTTTAAGTTGACAAAACGCTTCATAGTCAATTATTGATCACTATTTCATAAGTAAAGGATTTCCAGAAGAAATTAAGACATTCCAATTTCCTTTTCTGGAATTTACAGTGAAAAAGATTTTTTTCCCAGAAGTTTATTGGAGGCTGGAGAAAGAGCTCAGTTGGTAAAGAAAGAACTTTGCTATGCAAACGTGAGAACCCAAACTGAATTTCTAGAACCATTGTGAAAAAACTGGGTGTGGTAGCACACACTTATAATCCCGGTACTGGGGAGGAGACAAGTGGGCCCCTGGGGCTTACTGATTAGCCAATCTCTACTCTATTTGACGATGTGGTAGTTTGAATAGGAATGACTTCATAGACTCACGTGTTTGAGTACTTGGCCTGTAGAGCGTGGCACTATTAGGAGGTATGGCCTTGTTGGAGTAGGTATGACCTTGTTTGAGGAAGTGTGTCACTGTGGAGGCAGATTTTGAGGTGTCATATGCTCAAGCTACACCTAGCATGACAGTCTCTTTCTGCTGCCTGCAAATCAAGATGTAGAACTCTCAGCTCCTTTTCCAGAACTATGTCTGCCTTCTTGCCATTATAATGGTCTAAGTCTCTGAAACTGTAAATCAGCCCCAATTAAAAGTTTTTTGTTTTTTTAAGGGGTTTTTAAAAAAGACTTTCTTTGATCATGGTGTCTCTTCACAACAAAAGAAACCCCATCAAAGACAGGTGAGTTCTAGGCCAATGAGAAACCTAGTTTCAGAAAAGAGGGTAGATGTTGCCTAAGGAATGTCACTCAATCTTGAATTCCAACCTCCATACACATGAGCACATGCAACCCTCCTAACACAAAATTATGAGTTGGCCATGTGATTGTATTTATTGGTAAAGGGTGAAAAGAATTACGAGATGCAAGGAGAATGCTGAACAATCTAACTTATAATACATAAAAATATTGGAAAGATACTAATGTTCTTTTTAATCTATGTAATGGAAAACTTGAAGAGAGTTAAATTAGAAGTAAAACAGCAGCAACAGACTTTTACTTCACTGATGTTTGTTATATTTTGGAAAAGTCTATTTGTGGTGATATCTTGTTTGTGCTCTAACAAATAAAGCTTGCCTGAAGATCAGAGGGCAGAGCTAGCCACCAGTTAACCATAGAGGTCTGGAGGTCTGAGCAGACAGACAGGAAGTAATATGGTTGGGTGGAGAGAGGAACATAAGTCAGGAGGAGATAGGGGCTTGGCCCTTTTTTTGGCTGAGGAGTTAGCAAGGTAAGAGTTGGCTGTGGCTTGCTCTTTTGTATCTCTGATCTTTCAACATTTACCCCACATCTGGCTCCAGGTTTATTATGTTTATTATTAAAGAAAAACAAACTATCTTTTTTCATTATACATACCAATCCAAGTTCCCACTCCCTACCTTCCTCCCATTCCCTCCACATACCCTTCCACCCCACCCCCATCCAATCCTCAGAGAGGGTAAGGCACATTGCCTTGTGGAAGGTCCAAGGCCCTCCCTACTATATCTAGACTGAGCAAAGTATCCATCGAAAGAGAATAGGTTCCCAAAAAGCCAGTACATGCAGAGGGATAAATCCTGATGCCACTGCCAGTGGCCCCTCAGTCTGTCCCAGCCATGCAACTGTCAACCACACTCAGAAGGACCAGTTTGGTTCTATGCTTGTTTCTTCTCAGGCTGGCTGGAGTTGGTGAGCTACCATTAGCTCAGGTAAACTGTTTCAGTGGGTGTGCCCATCTTGGTTTTGACCTCTTTGCTCATATTCTCATTCCTCCCACTCTTCAACAGGTTTTTATTATTAAGACCAATTAGCGCTTGTACAACAATTGGTGTCCACTTTTATGGCATGAATTCACAAAGAAGCCCCTTGCCTGTGCCTTCGCAGCCTTTGACACATGCCAGAGCTGCATGCAAGGGCTCCTGCCAGAGTCACCACCCCGCAGACTAGTTTTTCTTTTCACTTTTCTCCAGACTCGGAGTAAGTTTGAAATTTTCCTGTTGCAGCATCTTTACAACAGTCTCCAGCTGCTACCCAGACTGCAGAAGCACCTGGGCTCCAAACGTCTCCGGACTTAACTACCCTAGACTGGTTGACTCTGCCTTCAGGCAGCTCCCGCCACACATGCTTCTTCCACACAATCCTGTGTGCATTTTTCAGACAGGTGGCTCCCTCTCCCCCATGCGTTTGGGTCTTCCCCTAGACACCCTCTCCTTGGGCTGCCACTCTCAGCTCATAGCTACATGATAGCGCCGCCCCTGTTCTCAGCCAGGCTGCTAACTGCCTGTGTTTTCTGTTCAGACATGATATGCTTCACATTTCACTGATATCCTCAGCACATTTGGTGAGACAATTGGGAATCCTTAATGGAGGGAATTAGTTTAAAAAAGAGAAAAAGTTTTTCCCACAATAAAAAAAGGGGAAACATTATTATGACGGAGGGAATTGGGTCTCTGTATGGTTACACAATGGGTGATCTAAAATTGAAACAATTAAATGAATGGATAATCAATTTAACTGGGATTTGACATAATGCTAATTATCATTTTGATAATCTTTATTGTTGATTTGATAATTCTTGGTTTGTCCTTTAAAAAATTGGTTGATATGAGTGTCAAGATACAGGCTTTATAAAAACTTATTAAAGCAGATTATAGAGATATTCAGATCCAGACAGAAGAATTTAAAGGGGAACCAATATCAGCATTGCACTTAAAGGTTAGAGAGAAACAGACTAAGATTTTTCAAACAGCCAACTTTAATTTATCCAGTAACCTTACAGGAACAACTGCCAAATGAGAGATATCCCTAAGACTGCAAGAGCTAAATGGACTTCTATGAAAATGTTAGATTTAAGGAAGTGATTTAAGGATGTGGCATGTATTACCTTTTGTGAAGCAGATGCTAAACTCATGATCAACTTGTAATAGAATTATCCCTAAAGACTGGAGAGACTTGGTTAGAGCATTTTTGGAGCCTGGTCCTCAATTCCAATGGAGAACCTGGTGAAAAGAAGAGGATAAGACCATTGAACAGTGAGGTAGGGCTAGAGGTATGGAAATCTCTCAAGACTAACTTCTTCAAGAGGGAGATTATGCTAGTGTACAAAGGCAATCTGTATATAATGACCACACCTTGGTTTTATGCCATATAGCAGCTTTGAATGCTTGGGACAGAATTGGAGAAGTAGGAAAGAAAATTGAGTCATTTACTAAAGTTATACAGGGCACAAAGGAAATATTCATGGATTTCTTACAAAGATTGACTTCAGTAGTAAATAGAACAATACCAAATTCAGGGGCTAGACTAATAATAATTGTATCTCCAGCTTTTGAAAATGCTGATACACAATGCTAAGGTATAATTAAGCTGTTAAAAGCAAGATCAGTATTTTTGGAGGAATGGATCTAATATACAATCAATATTGAATTTAATATGACCATGATGATGCTTGGATAGGTGATTGCTAGAGGTTTGAAGAAGAATAGAAATGCTAAGTGTTTCAATTGTGGTAAACAAGGTCACCTAAAAAGAGGTTGTAAACAGGGTGTTTCTAGAAACAATGTTGATATGAGCATAATCCAAGCAGAACACCCCTTCATTCTGGATTATGCAGTTATGTAGAAGGTGTGGCAAGAGTAGGCATTGAACTAATGAATGCATATCAACAAGGGACAGTCAAGGTAACTCTTTGCCATTTGAAAACACCTTGAGGGGCCTCTCGCAGGCCTCAATGGCAAATTCAATTCAGTCATGTCTTGCCTTCATGAGGAAACTCCTTCGCAGAGCAATTAAAGAACCTAAAGCCTATTGTAAAAAACCACAGTGCTCTGGATAATAGAAAAGTTATAGACGAGAAAACAAAAAATTGAGGAGAAGCAATAAAGCATATATTTTGGCAAACTTGTAAAAAATAAACAAAAAACAAAATTGAAAATATGAAAAAATGATGCTGCCACTGAAAGTCTTGTAGACATAGTTGTGGGTTTAACAATAATTGCACAGGATTTTGGCATCCAAATTTGCCTCTTCAGGAGGTAAATGTTCAGCTTTTAGGGATCAGAACTTTATCTCAAGCAAAACAAAGCACACGATGGGGTGAATGTATAGGACCAGAATGACAGAGAGGAAAATTAAAGTCATATGTGGCTAACATAGCAATGAATTTGTGGGAACGTGGTTTGTTATAACAATGGAATGTTGGCGAAGGCCTGCTTGTTGGTTCCCGCTGCCCGGCTAGCTTAGCCCCAAAATAATCACACAAAACTGTATTCATTAAATAACTGCTTGGCCCATTAGCTCTAGCTTCTCATTGGCTAACTCTTTTTTTTTTAATATTCTTTTATTTTTCATTCAAAAAATTTACACTTCCTCCCCTTTTCCCAGTCCCTTCTCACTCCCCCACTAACCCTCCTCCCTCCCCCTGCTTGCTTAAGAGGGGGCAGGGTACCCTGCCCTGTGGGAAGCCCAAGGCCCTCCCCCCTCCATCCCGGCCTAGGAAGGTGTGCATCCATATAGACTAGATTCCCAAAAAGCTAATACATGCAGAAGAGATAGGTCCCAGTGCCATTATCATCGGCTTCTCAGTCAGCCCCCATTGACAGCCACATTCAGAGATTCCGATTTGATCATATGCTCATTCAGTCCTGGTCCAGCTGGATTTGGTGAGCTCCCATTAGATCAGGCACACTGTCTCGGTTGGTGGACCAGCCTCTCCCGGTCCTGACTTCCTTGCTCATCTTCTCCCACCTTCTGCTCTTCAACTGGACCTTGGGAGCTCAGTCCATTGCTCTGATGTGAATGTGGGTCTCTGTCTCTATCTCCATCCATCAGACGAAATTTCTATGGTGATGATCAAGATATTCATCAATGTGACTATGGGACAAGGCTAGATCAGGCACCTTCTCCTCTGCTGCCCAAATACCTAGCTGAGGACATCCCCGTGGACACCTGTAATCCCCTCTAGTGCCAAGACTCTTGCCAATCCTAAAATGATTCCCTTAATGTAGATATCTTATTCCCTTCTCCAATATCCACCCTTCCTCCATCTCCACCCTCCCACTCCTTGGCTAACTCTTACATATTAATTTAACCCATTTCTATTAATCTGTGTATCATCATGAGGTTGTGGCTTACTGGGTAAAATTCCCACTGTCTGTCTCCAGCAGCTCCATGGATTCTCCCTGACTCTCTGCCCTTCTTTCTCCCAGCATTCAATTCCATATTCCCTGCCTACCAAAGTTCTGCCCTATTAACAGGCCAAAGCAGTTTATTCATTAACCAATAAAAGCAACACATAGACAAAAGGACCCCCCACATCAATGGAATACTCAGATTAACATTCCCCTAATCTTAGAAACAAATAATAAATTAATATATGTTTCTAGGAAAAATTATCAGAAGGTATTATAAAGAATAGTATCTGACCATGCAGATTGTACAAGAACAGGGTACAACAGATACTGATCTGTCAAAGGCACCAACAGCTCTATCTTTAAAATGGTTTATGGACAAACCTGTATGAGGTGAGCAAGGCCTTTAACATAGAGAAACTATAAGCCTTAGCACAGCTAGTACAGGAGCAACTAAATTCTCAGCACATTGAAGAATCAAGTAGCCCTTGGAATTTTCATGTATTTGTTATTAAAAAGAAATCTGGGAAAAGGAGAATGGTAACAGATTTCCTTTGCCTTCTCTATTACCTAAAGAATGTTCTCTTACAGTTATTGATTTAAGAGATTGTTTATTCACTATACCTTTACAAAAAAGACAGCACTTCAGAATATCCTGTTTCACAGAAACATATGTCAGATATGATAGGCCTGTAGACCAAAGATGGGCTCCCCAATGTTGCAGAGGAACATTGGGTGACTGTTAGGCAGACAGCTGTTTCTGTTATCTTTCACATTTGTTAGATAAGTCTTGCTTGTATGTCCTGCTTACTAAGGTAATATTATTTCCTTCTGCTAGAGTTTAAGACTTTATAGTTATAGTTTTCCTTGTTACCAGATTCAGAAAAGAAATTCGCTAAAGAGGTGTGAAGTGTATAAGGTTGAGAGACATTAAAAGATAGTCTTGGTAATGCAAGTTAGAATAGAAAGTGAATTTGATACATTTTAGACTCACCAAGATAGAATAGATAATGAAGTATTTTCTCTGAGTTTGCCAAATGCAAATGGACTAGACACTGTTGATTATTTACTGCCAATGTATATTGTATATGGTTATTGTACTTATTGTATATAGTTTTTCTTATATTAGCTATGACCTTCATTTTTTATTATAGACAAAAAAGGGGAAATGTGGTGATATCTTGTTTGTACTTTAACAAATAAAGCTTGCCTGAAGATCAGAGGGTATAGCTAGCCAGTAGTTAACCATAGAGGTCCAAAGGTCTGTGCAGAAAGACAGGAAGTGATATGGCTGGGCAGAGAGAGAAATATAAGGTGGGAGGAGACAGGAGCTGGGCTTTTTTTTTTTTTTTTTGGCTGAGGAGTTAGCAAGAGCTGGTGTGGCTTGCTCCTTTGTCTCTCTGATCTTTCAGCATTTACCCCGATATCTGGTTTTTATTATTAATACTAAGTAGAACTCTGCAACGCCTATTAATGAAGATCTGGGAAACCAGGTCTGGTGGCTCATGCCTGGGAGGTTAGCTTAGAAAGGGAGTTCAAGATGTACTTGGCTGAGTTCCCGGTTAGCCTGTGATACTTGGTAAGTCCCCTGTCTCAAAATAAGGAAAATTAAGGGTTGGAGAATATAGTTCAGAGGTGGAACACTTGTCCAGCATATGCAGGGTCTTGTGTTTGATACTTGGTACTACAAAAAATAATTTACATTTTTTCATTGCACATATTGAAAAGTCTTGAATGATATGCTTGAATGTTATTTATAGGTGGAAACTGAACAAGATAGATTTGGCAATGACTTCTTTCCTTGGTCAGCAAACATTTAGATGGCTCAATGGCAGGAGAAGAATGTGATAATTGAGTAATTTAAAAAAATAACTTCAGTAAATTTATAGAAAAGTTGTAATAATAAAATACACTCAAAGCTTCTATTAGTCACATTTTCATATATGTGAATTTATTTTCCAACTTAATATTTTTTAGTGATCCTCTGGGATTTGTAATTATGCACCCTACTCACACTCATTTCCCAGCCCTTCCGTGTTTTTTCTCATTATTACCTCCCCCTAAAAGAAAACAAACAAAACATCTCAATGGCCCCGTTGGAGAACAACCTGATCTTCTATCCACCTCAGGCTTCCCTCACACCTGCCACAGCTGTCTCGTCTCCAGTTCTGCCATGAACATACCACTCTGCTCCTCTGACTTTCCTGCCCCTACGTCACATAATTTGTTCATTGTAGTGGCGTTGAAAACTGTAATGTGTCACATGGTGTACTCTTTTGCCCAAACAGTTTTACCTGTAAATGTTCATTGCAATGAGTCTTTGGTCTTGTTGAAGGCCTCTTGCTTCTGCTACACCATCAGTACTGGGCCCTCACAGAGACTCTTCTCAGATAGTCGGCTGTTGCCAGAGTCATAGAGATTCTTCAATTGTGGTTCCACAAGACAGGTCATAGATGGGGTAGATATTGGAGTAGGCCCACTCTGGGTACCACAAGTGGCAGGCAAATATCGGGGTAGCTTATCAGGGCCCACAGACATCAACATGGCTTCAGGCAGCAGCCCAGACCACAGACATCCTCTTGGCCTTCAGTGGTAACACAGCCACAGACATCAATACGACCTCTGGTCATATCAGGACCACTGACCCGCTCATGGCCCTCAGCAGCTGTATGGCCCTTGGGCCTCGTCATGGCCTTAAGTGGTTATACCTGCCAACATGGCCCCCAGGCAGCGAAGCAGGAGGAAGTCACCAAGTCATCAGTCAATGGTATAGACAGCTTATATCCACATGGATCTCAGGTTTCGACATGGCCTGAAGCCACACTATACGGACCACAGACACTAACAGGACCTCCTGTGGCAACATGGACACGGTGTTCTTTTTAGGCGACCGATTCAGAGAGTGAACCTTTCCTCACCTCGGGCCTCAGCTGTTGCCTGGAGCCCGGTCGATCCCACGAAGGGGTAGCTTTTTCTGGGGTTGAGTCTGCGGCTGCATAAGCTCCAGGCTACTGCACAGCACCCTGTAGATCCTGCTGCGCAACAATGGCATGTCGACTTCAGCCCCCTCTCTTATATGTCACAGCCATCACATCCCCAGTGCCGCTTCTCTCCATAGGTTTGTAGTAGTGGCGTCTGCAGCCCTGAGCCTTGCAGCAGGGATAGGCTGGGTGATTCTGCTGCTGCCCCCATTCCAGGAATTTTGAACTAAACAAGTGTGGTAGTTTGAATGTAATTGGCCCCCATAAGCTCATAGGAAGTGGCAACAGTAGAAGGTGTGGCTTGTTGAAGTAGGTGTGGTTTGTTGAAGTAGGCGTGGCCTTGTTGAAGTAGGTGTGGCCTTGTTGAAGGAAGTGTGTCACTATGTCGGCCGGATTTAAGGTCTCCTAAATTCAAGCTATGCCTAGGTCAGACTACAACCTATTGCCTGCAGGTCAAGATGTTAAGACTCTCAGCTCCTTCTCCAGCATCCTATCTGCCTGCATGCCACCATGTCACAGCACAATGATAAAAGACTAAACCACTGAAAATGTAAGCAACCCAATTAAATGTTCTTCCTTTAAATGGGTTGTCATGGTCATGGTATCTCTTCACAGCAATAGAAACCCTAACTAAGACAGCAAGTATTAGCTTTAGAAGCAGCAAAAATGGCAATTATTTCTCATTCTTCCCACTAGACCAGTGGTTCTCAACCTTCCTAATGCTGTGACCCCTTAATACAGTTCCTTATGTTGTAATGACCCCCCAACCATAAAATTATTTTGTTGCTACTTTATAACTGTAATTTTGCTACTGTTATGAATCATAATGTAAATGCGATGTGCAGGATAGCTGATATGTGACCCTTTACAGGGGTCATGACCCACAGGTTGAGAACTGCCACACTTGAGGCTAAGGCGACATTCCACTTGCTACTGGGGAGATTTTTTTCTATTCTTCAGATTGTGTCATTGGCTTATGGAAGAAGACTCTACCAACAACTCTAGACAGTTAAGTCTCTGTAAAGGATTTTTAATTCTGCCAAGCTTAAAGACTCTGGGACTAAGATTTGCCCACATATAAATATAAGTATTGAAAACATGTCTGTCTTCAAGTTTTAGTTCGAACGAAAATCCTATGTAGGTTGATGTGAAAATCAGCATATTCTTTTACTATGTGACCTTGCTGAGGCTCTTATTTCTAAATTCAATAAATGTCAGCCATGCCTGTCATCTTGGTGGTACATGTGTAAAACACTCATCATTGAAACCTGGCCTTTGGGGGATCCGAAACAAAGATAACTTCTGTGAGTAAGGAGGGTAGAAACTTGGTGAGTAGAGAGACAGTCATTTTCTGAGAATATTATGGTGGAGTTTGGGGGGCATCTCAGAAAGTACTAAGTCATTTTAAGTACTTGCTGGTCTGGAAATATATTTTTTTCCCTTTCATACAGTATGACATTTAACATTAGCAGAAAGGAAATGAATTTGGGCTCTTTATTCATTTATTTTTTTGGGGGTCTTTTGAAGAACCATTACTACTGTGGTTGGAGAGATGTCTCGGTGGCTAAGAGCCCTTGTTGCTTTTGCAGAGACCCAGGTTCAGTTCCCAGCATAGTCGTGGCATCTCCCGAGCAGTGTGTGATTCCAATGCCAGGGCATCTGATGCTCTCATGGGCACTGCACCCGTGTGGTGTGCAAAAATATATGTAGGCAATACACCAATACTCATATAATAAAAATAAACAAATTATTAGAAAAAATTAAGATCCTTAAATATTATGCTGGGTGTGGTAGCTCATGCCTGTTACCTCAGCATTTAGTAGGTTGAGGCAAGAAGCTTGCCATGAATTTGAGCCCAATCTGGGCTACATAGTGCATTTCCGGCAACCCTGGGCTACCCAATAAGATACTGCCTCAAAGCAAAATAAAAACAAAAAAGAAAACCCTCAAACAAACAAAACTTAAAAACTATTAGTACTTTAAAAAGTAAAGAAATGATTTTAGAATATGGTCATATCAAATGTTAGCCTTTCCTATCTGTGGGCTCTACCTTCACTGCTTGAACAAACTTTAGAACATATTTAAAGAACTGCATCTGAATTGAGCATGTGCTCACTCCCCTTTATTATTCCTTAAGCAATACAGTGTAGCAATTACCCAGTGTTACCTACCTTGTATTAGGTTGGTAAGTAGTCTAGAGATGGTTTAAAGTAGAAGAGAGAGGCTCTGGAGAGATGGCTTATTAGTTAAGAGCACTTGCGATTATTCCAGAGGACCTGAGTTCCGTTCTCATCACTCACAATGGTCAGCTCATAAGCTCCTGTAACTCTACCTTTAAGGCCTCTTCTGACATCTTAGGATATGAACACATTATACATGCAACACAGACACACATACATATAAAATTAGCTAAAATTAAATCTTTAAAGGATAAAGTAGAGTGGAGAATGAGTATAGTTTTTAATGTAAATGATCTGACATTTTACGTGAGATTTGTACATCGTTGCCATAGGGTTCCTGGAACCAATCCCCAGTGGATATCGAAGAATATGTAGGCATGGTGACTAAATGCAGTCATGATTATATCCTGGTGGTTTTAGTCCATTTGAACCACTATAACAAAATATTTTATATTGGATGATTTTCAAATAGAAGTTATTTCTGCAGTTCTGCAGGCTGAGACATGCAAGACCAAGGTGACAGCAAGTTTGATAGTTTGTAAGTACTTGTCTCTGTTTCCAGGATAGTGTCTTCTTGCTGCATTCTTATGTGGTTGAAGGTAAAAAGGGCCAACCTGGCACCTGCAAGCCCTTTTGTAAAGGGTTTAATCCTGTTCATGAGGGTGGAGCTCTCCCATTTATCCTCTAATGGCCTCAGTTCTTAGTAACATTACATTAGGGATTATGTTTTAACATTTTTGGAGGGGTGGTCACACTTAAACCATAGTACTGATTCTGTGCATATGGTGTGTGTATGTGTCTCTGTGTGTGTGTGAATGTGGGTCTGTGCAGGGAGGTCAGAGGGCAATTTCTAGTGAGTGTTGGTCCTCACCCTTGAGCTTGCTTAAAACAGAGTCTTTTTATCTCATCAAATAAGCTAACTGTCTCAAGAGCATCATAGAGTTGCCTATTTCAACTTTCCTCTCTCAGAGCAAGAACTGGGATTACAGGGGTGTGCTACCAGCTTTGACTTTGTGTGAGGTCTATGGATCTGAATGCAGGTCCTCAGGCCTGTTCTTCACCCACTGAACCACCTCCCCAGGCCCACAACCCTGATTGTTTTTTAACCAAAGAACTATAATCTTTTATCATTTCCTTTTTTTCTCCTCCTCCTTTTTCTCCTCCTTTTTGGTTTGTTGTAATAAGGATTATTACAACATGCTATGCATGCTGGGCAGGTGCTCTACGGCTGAGATATATCCCTTTTAAAATTATTTTATTTCGTAATATAGTACCTCTAAGTCATCCAGGTTGGCACTGACCCACCTCTGTAACTCAGGCATGCCTTGAACTTGAGGTCCTTCTGCCTCAGCCTCCCAAGTAACTGAGATTATAGCCTTGCCTGAAAATTTTCAAAATAAAAAGATGAAGGAAAACAATTCCAGCTCAAGCTCTTAGCAAACAAAACAAACAAAGCAAAACACCCTTAGGCTTATATTTTGGTAGTGACCCAGAGAAAGGTAGTAACTGTAAGGTGCGAAGCAGGATTATGGCTTATTTATTTTGGTTAAAATGTTTGGCATAATGCCCATGTGGGTGTGTACATATTATTATTCTCTTACAGCTAAGATTTAAAACAGAGAGCCCCTATAAGGGAAGGCTACTGTGTCTGGTTATGACTTATCTCTGTCAGATTGAAGCTTTAATCACAACATCGTGGGAGCTCATACTATGTCATCCTCATTTTTTTTGTGGTTTTGAAATTGTTTATTAATATCTATGCTTTTAATAAATATATAAAGGATCACAGCAGAGAGCTGAGAGAGCACTCTAAAAGGCAAAAAGATAAGGAGATGAAAAGAGGAAAGAAAAAACAAAGTGTCAATCCAGGAAGCCTAAAATCTGCCTGAAAAAAAATTCCAAAGAGAACAAAGAAAATATGGAGAATACATTTATACAAATACACACACACACCAGGGCAGAGGACTGGACAGTGTGGTGAATGTTCTCTAACTCCAGTTCCAGGGGACCTGATGCCCTCTTCTGGCCTCCTCAGGCACCAGGCATGCACAGGATGCACAGTCATTTATGCAGGGAAAATACTCACATACATAAAATTAAAAAAAATAATACAAGAAGTGTTCATAGATCCAAAGAGCACAAGTGCCTAGACTTGAATGGTTCACCAAGTACTGCGCCATGAATGAGTAAAGACTCAAACTAAAGTAGTACAGTTACCAAATACATGGGATAGTAAAGAACAAAAGCATACAGAGAAAAATTCATAGATTATCATTCAAAAGATGGGGTATCTTCTCAGCCGTCATGCAGATAGCCACAACAGACCCTTGGGTAGAAGATTCTGAAAGAAAATGGTTTATAACATGTGCAGACTCCATCCATCAGTAGGAGTGACCCCAAATAAACAAGAGCCTCAGATGTCTTCCTTCCATTCACATTGTTTCTGAGAAATTACTTACAAAGATGGTTTAACACACTGTGCAGGAAATCCAGCAAAGAAACACATGGAATACAAGAATGAGATTCCCACACTGGAGAGTAGTCATCCCAGCACTTGGTGAGCAATGTCTATGTCATCCTCATTAATTCCCAATCAGAGCTTTGAGTCAGCAAGAGAAGTCTGCAGGATCTGCGCACAGGGCTTGTTCCTGGGCAGTCCTGATCCATGTTACCAGGGTTATCTGACACCCTTGGTACCCTTTTGTTGCGGATGTCTCTGGCCTTTACACGCCAAAAGACAGCCCAAGATTAGAGCAACATATACTTAAGGGTAGGTTTTCCCAGATGGTGCTTGACACCTGAAACGTAAGACTGGTTTAATGCTGAGAACTATGTGGAGACACTGTCTTGGAAAAGAAAAGTAGTGCCAGTGGATAACCCTTTTCTTTCCCTAACGAATGGGTGTATTATCCCCCACCCGCACGTGCGTGTGTCTGTATGTCCAGGTGATATCTTCATAAAACAACGTGCAAATGGAGTTCAAGTCTTTTGAAAAGAGGACTCGGGGCTGTCTCTCATGTATTGAAGAGGTGAAGCACGGGGCGGGGCGGGGTGGGGGGCGGATTTCTTCTGTGTTTTGGGGAGCAATGACCCAAACCCAAGGGAAACAATTCTGTCCTGGTGCATGAGCCCATTCCCACGAATTTAAAGTAGATTTTGATCAGAACTACCCTTCTCCCTTTAGCTAAGCAGAATCCCCCAAGGTGCTTTATTGTCCCCAATGATCCGCTGACCCAGGAAATTTTTGTGCCTCATCTCTGAGTAGAATTCAACTATTCTCTGGCTGAGCAGTTTGCCCCACGCAGCTAGCTGCCCCCTCAGGTCACACTGTGTTAGCCCAGACTGCGACTGGGGGATGCATAAGGGCTTGCCAACTCAGGCAAACTTCGTTACCAGAGATGATTGAGGTTTGGGGGTTTCCCCAGCCCTCCCACGCCAGGCCACTCAGCTAGCATCAACGAGTGCGGCAGGCAACTCTACTCTGAGCTGCAGGGACCGGGTGGAGGACCCAATGCACCCTGAATGCCGCCTCTCTCAGCCTGGGTGAGAGCGAGTGCAGGGCGGTTTTTCGCCAGATACCTTGTTTTCCTGCGGCAGAAACCCGAGGCGGGCGGGCTCTTTCCACCAGACCTAACTGGCCCGCAGCGATAGCCATGGAAGTTGCTGTGGCGCAGATCGAGAGCCAAAAGCGCTGCTTTTTTGGTGGATGTGTTTTCCCTGCCTAAGTCACTTCTTTCTTCCTCCTTTGGGTAAGTGGAATCAGTCTGCAAATAACCAACCAACGGGCAAGAATTGACTTTGTTGGAAGCTGGAAGCGGGGTGGGGGGGGGAAGCGGGGGAGGTACACAAGGGGTTAATGTGCTAAGTAGGTTGAGGGGGGTGGTCTTGCACGTCAGTTTTAGAAGAACTGCATTTAATTTCACGTGCATTGAATGGAGGATACTGGAATTTATTTTTGTTCCACACCCTCCTCCATAAACTCGTCTTTGAACATATCCTGAAGGGAGATTGAGAGTGGGGATGAGGGAATGACCCAGAGGTGAGCGGCCAGTAAAAGGTAAAAGGGAAGGAATCCAGTGATTCAGTAGAGAGATATTCCTCCAAGCCTGTGACCAGAGCAAGACTTTAACCCAACCAGGAGCTATACACTCATTCTGTTTCCCCAGGCCAGCAGGGTCTGCTCCAAGTCTTCCAGCCTCCCCATAACTGTCCTGATGCTCTTGGGGTGGGGTGGTCCTTCATTACCCAGAGGTCAAAATCACTTCTAAAGAAGACCTGCAACTTTGTACCCAAGGGATGCTCTGTGTTTGAATGGTAATGCATCAGAAGATTGCAGTTTGTTCCCCAAAATAGTACTTTGGGCAGTGATAGAATTCCTTAATGTTGACTTCTGAATGCAAGGAGAGCCCATTCATTCTACAAAGGGGAGGAGGTTGGAGTGTTGGGTAGTCCAATACTAGAATCGTCATTACTTAAAAGAACCATCTGGTCAGAGTCATGGTCTTGGGCCCCAAGGTTTTGGTATAAAAACTATGGGTGTTTGGGTCAAGTATCCTTGTGGTTTTGATTTCTCCTCTGTGACCTTGGGGGCATCTCTCTATCCCCCTAAGCAGAAGTCTCTCCTCTGTAAAAAGAGGCCAGGGAAGGCATCCTCAGAGAGATGGAGGAAGCTGATGGAGGAAGAGATGAAAGAAGGTGAAGTTGCATTAAGTAAACTGCTTTGCCTCCTCACCTGGAGGGGGGATTTGGGGAGAAGGCACATTTCTGTTGATTCCTCACTGATTCCCAGGGGGATGCAGGGTGGAGAAGACAGAGTGAGGCTTGGAAGTGCTTTTGAGACACCCCCCTTGCTTTGGGGCTTGGGTAAGGAATTCCTATCCATACCAGAGTCTCTGGGGCTCACAACTGGGGAATGCAGACATTGAATTTGCCTTCTTTCCATGCCTTGTTCGTCCTCACAGTCCAAGGAGGGACAAGTGTGGAAACAGCCCCGAGGAGGCAGCCCCGATGCGCCTGGGGAATCCATCCAAAGGGCTGAGGAGGCAGAGCAGCGCTTCGCCATGGTGCCAGCTTTCCTCGAACCTGGTCTGCAGAGAACTCGAAGCTCTAGTTTGGGCTGTTTGTGAAGTCCTTCACAAAGCACTTCCCAGCCAGTGCCCCTGGGGATCTCCATAGAGTTTGCCCTTGGACTTAAAGACCAGTGTGTGTGTGTGTGTGTGTGTGTGTGTGTGTGTGTGTGTGTGTGTGTGTGTGTGTGTGTGGTGTGGTGTGGTGTGGGGGGATGATAAGATGACAGGAACTTCAAGGCTATTGTATGGTTTTAGGAAGACAGTTGGCAGACTTGGGAATAGGGCAGTTATCACTTTCTCTTCCATGTGTTAAGGCAATCACAATCAACCTGACCTTCTGCCACTAGTTCTGTGAAGGAAATGTTCGCTTCAGTCTTACTTTTTGCCAGGTGGTCAGCACTGGGCACAGTAACGGTACACAGAAGGGCTTCAGTATGTGTATTCTGTATGAACAATGACTTTAGCAATCTTATAGACCAGGGTACACAAGGGTACTCAGTTGAACTTCCTATCGAACACCACAGTGTGCTAATCGTACCTTTCTTTAGCAAACATTTTGTTTTTTGAGCACCTATTATGTGCAAGACTCTCTTGCTAGGCATCCCAGGGGACTTGTAAGCAGAATTCATGTTGATACTTGGGTGACTCTTTCAAGATCACCCTAACACCCTTGGCCTTTTCTGGACACCTTGATTTTATCATAAACCCAGTGGGGGTGAGGTGTTGCCCTAGCTCTCTGAGAACATGGCTAAGGTCCTCCTCCTGCACCCACCACTGGTGCTGTTTCTCAAGGGTTCCCTGGGCCACCTCCTTAGCTTCTCCTAGTCGCCAAGCCTTAGCAACTCGACTTTCCCCCAGGGACTCAGTTTCTCTCCCCAACCCATCTCCCCAGCCTCCAAGCATGAGCCCCAGTCCGGCTACAGGTAGCTGGGGAAGGGACCAAGCTGTGTCTGGGGAACTAGGTGCAGTGAGATCGCAGCAGATGCAAAGCGGTCCCAGAACAAAAGGCCCATGGCTGGTACTGGCCTCCTCAACTCAGTAGCGCAGTGGGGACATGGGTTCGGGACTCAGGAGAGAGAACCTCGCTGGGGAGCAGGGAGTGGAGTACCAAAAATGAACTGACAGAAGAGAGAGAGAGAGCAGGCACCCGGGGTGGAAGCAGTGAAAGGAGGTCACCCTCCCAGGCCGAGGTCTGCGGTGGGGCCGCGGCAGGCCCTTTCCTCCGCCTCCTGCAGAGCCTTCCAGGCAGCCAAGCGTGTCTCCGGCTGCAACTCCACGGAGCGCGCTGTGGCCGCCCCAGTAAGTAGCAGCCTAGCAGCCGCGCCCTCTGCTCGCTATCGCTGCGCAGCCCGGGGAGGACAGGTCTGCCACCGCCCAGCGTCCAGACCCGAGTGTCCGGATCCACACGCATCCCGCTTTCTCCCGCAGTGGCGCGGCACCTGCAGCGTGCCACGGGGAGGGTCGCCTTGGCCGCTAGCTCCCCCGGGCGCCGCGCCACCCTTCCGTCCAATGGCTTTCAGCGGGTGGGGAGTGGGGGGCGTCGCCCGGGGGCGAGGAGCCGCGGCTGGGGTGGGGCGAGTGCTCTGTGATCAGCCGAGCGAGGCTGACGTGCCCGCCCGAGCGCGCGGCCGGGTGTGTGCGCGCCTGTGTGTGTGTGTGTGTATGTGTGTGTGTGTATGTGTGTAGTGTGCGTGCGTGTGTGTGTGTGTAAGCGAGAGAGGGGGTACGAACACGCCTTTGGGGACCCGAGGGACTCTGCGGTGGGATTCTCTTCGGCGTCGGCCCTGTAGCTGCTCAGCTTTGCGTCTTCCTACCGCTTCTGCAGAAGCGACCCGCTCTTTCATCCTTTCGGAACCACCCTCAGCATCCGATCTTACTTTTTCTTTCACCCACGAGGGCAGCAGCTGGCCACCTCCTTAACCGGTGCAAACACCCAAGCCAGTGCTCGGTGCTTTCCTCAGCTAGTATTTTCCCCGATTGTCTTTCTTTGGGGCTCCCCACGAGCCACTCCAATGTTCCTCCATCCTTACAAATTATCCTGTTGGTCTGTTTAACTGAAGAGTTGTAAATCTTGAAGACTTTATTATTATTATTTTGATTCTTTTCATTTCATCCCCCCTGTGGGCAACGGAGCAATGAAATTTCCAATCGAGACGCCAAGAAAGCAGGTGAACTGGGATCCTAAAGGTTGGTATTGCCTACTTGGGGCTACCCTGGCTCTCCTCCACCTGCAGGTCCCTCACTGGCAGGCGTGGATGAGCTTGCTCCCGGCAGCACGCGTCCTGAGGCTGGGAAATGCGCCTGGCAACTGCAGCGTGGGTGGGAGGAGGGCGGAGGCAGCGTGGGTTCGGAGCCCAGATCGCGCCTGTCACATAATCGTTGTCCCTCTAGGATGGTTCACAATCTATTTAAAGATATAGCAAGCTGGCTGTTTGTTTTGAAATTTCACCGAGTGTTGGTATTTGCTTTTGACTTTGTGAGTGTCCCTGTGTGTGTGTGTGTGTGTGTGTGTCCTTTGTTTCTGGTGATCTTTGTCTCTCTGGCAGATGGGTGGGGTGCCTCTCACCGGACCTGGAACTGCACCACTTGGCCCGGGTATCCTCTGGGGGACAGGTTTCTTGGCAGCATCTGAGGCTGCGATCTGCAGTAGCTGTCCCTGGGGTGGCACTTCTCTCGTAGGGCATGTAGAATAATGGAGCCCACGGGGCCTGCGGAGTCTTTGCTCTGTCTTATTACTAATCCTGCCCGCTAGTTTGGCTCAGGTTGTAGAAAAAGTGTGGGGAGTGCCTTTCCTTGACAATGGTGGGTTTGGGAAGGGCTCTCAGAGTGACCTACAGTGTACCCACTCACACAATGGCTTGGTAGACTTTTAGGAAAGTGGGGTCACTTTCCCTTCCTGTAAAAGGATTAAAACAGGTGTGCGGCTGTACCACACCCCGACCTTGACTACTGCCTCTGATGTTATTATATTATTACAGCTCTTAGTGACCTGTATGGGAACAGGAGAAGTTGAAACCATATGTCTAATCACCCCTTAGCTCACATACAGGCAGTCAGTGCTTGAGTGGGTCTTGGGGTTAAAATTTTGTGTGTTTAAATTTCTTTTTTTTTAAAGAATGTTTTTAATTTAGGCTTTGACAGTTTCATACAATGCATCTTGACCATATCAAATTCCCACTCAGTCCCTCCATTTAAATTTTGTTATGCCTACGTTTCTTCTTTTCCCCAAACTGGAACTGGGGAAGCAAGTTTTTTGGTGGATTGTGTATGTCTTATGAGCTGACTGGCTGGCAAGCGAGTGAAGAGACCTTGCCCTTCATTTTGCAAACACCCTCAGTACAGCCCCAGCCTTCTCTTTGGGCTCCACATCTCTGGAAATAAGAAGTGCCATTTGGCTTTTATTTTTAATTCTTGCAGGTCATATTGATTTGTCAAATACATGCTTCCCACCAGGCACAGTCCTAGTCCTGAAAATATAGTCAGAACAGGACAGACAAAATATGTATCTTCTTGGAATTTACATTGTGGGTGTCAGGTCAAAATTAGTGGCTGCAGGGAGGAGTAGCATGTTCTGTGAGCACCGTGGGGCTTTTTAGAAACTCTGATAGGAAAGACCGAAACTGGGTGTGGTGGTTCATGCCTGCAATGCCAGCTGAGTCAGGATTTCCACGAGTTCGAGGCTAACATGGGGTTATGTTGAGAGTTCCAGGTCAACCTGGGCTTCTAGCCTGTCTGAAACAGAACAAAGCAGATTGACAAAGGCTGAGGGAGGGGATGCTCAGGAGGATTTTGTGAAACAATGTGCCTTAGCTGGCCAGTGAGAAGACAATCCGCCTATTATGGGGGAACTGCAGGGCAAAGGTCGCAGAGCAGACAGACCTTGTGCATTCGATGAGCTGGAAGTAGCTTCCCATGCTCGGAGGAGAGAGAAAGCAAGGAGCAGGGGCTGTGAGGTGTGGCTAGGGAAATCTACAGGCTCTGGGGCCAAAGCCCCTGGTGGTGGTGGTGACAGAGTCAGGTTTGGGATCGAGAAAGAGGGGTCTTTATTTTAAGCCTTGAAAAGTTTTAGCTGGAGCCATGTGATCTGAGCTAAGTTTCAAAACCATTGCCATGCAATGGGACTATGGGGACCAGATACAATGGTGCACTAACCAAGGCAGTGGCTGTGGGGATGGAGAGATGAGGGACCACATGCTGTGCTGACCTGAAGTCAACAGGATTTGTGAAAGAAGCATGCAGGTGGGACTGGGATGTGGTGGGGGCAGGCCTGGTGTGGAGAAAGGAGTAGCCCACTCCAGGGTGAGATGTCCCCAGGGGGCAGGCAGTTGACTGGGAGGGGTAGGTAGCTTCTGGAATTCTGGTAGAAGGAGCAATGAGGGGCTGTCTTCTTGATGCTGGCTTTGGCTTTGAAAACTTATTTCTGTAATAGCCTCTTGTGTCCCAGTGACAAGTGCTTCTCACAAATTCCCCATATTTCACAGCCTGATATGGGGAAGAAAAGCACACGAGTAGCTTCTACAGTTACACGGCTGCTAAAAATAAACACCTCAATAAAAATAACAGCATCTCATGAGCCAGCCCAGCGTGCCAGGTGCTTCATGTTCACTATTTCATTCAGTTATCCTCACACTTCTCTTTTTTTAATTAAAAATTTAGTTATCGTATGAAGAATGGGTTTCCTGATGACATCTTCATTCATATATATCATTATACTCTGCTTATATTCATACCCTGCACCCCAGCTATCCACCCCCAGCCCTCCTCCCTCTCTTTCACTGGTCTCTCCTTCTGGTTCACTTTTGTTATTTAAAAATTTCTCTATTTTGTCTTATGTGTATGGCTGTTTTCTGTGTATATCTGTGTACCACATGGAAGCCAGTAGTATGGGCATCAGGTCCTTCTTGGAACTGGAACCACAGATGATTCTCCAGTTGCCATGTGAGTGCCAGGAACTGAACCCAGGTCCCCCGGAAGAGCAGTCAGTCTCCAGGCTCCATTTTTCCAGCTCTTATGTGATGGTATGATGCTGCCCTATTTGACCTTTGCTTGTCGCCAGGACACTGTGAAGCTGCCTTCCTCTGAAGGGATCCAGTCCACACCTCTGGTTTCTGAAGGTGCAGGTGACTAGAGTCTGGCTCTGAGGCAGGAGAGTGGGTGTGTCTTAGAGTTATGTGCCAGACACGGGTCAGATACTCTACATATGTTAGTTTCCTTCATGTTGACATACATCTTAGAAGGAGAGTATTATCCCGCTTTTAAAATAAGGGGACCGAGGAATAGAGAGGCCAAGTAACTTGCTTAGAGTTGCATGGTGGTGGGACTGGACTAGAATCTGGGCTCTTTAAACATTCTTCTAGCCTGTGTATCATGAACAACTGGGACATTAAACTCTTGCCTGGTGAGTCTTCCATCAGTCAGGGACTGGGAAAAACCCATTGGAAGGAGGAAAAAAAGAAGAAAGAGAATGAAGAGGTACAGGGACTAGAAGAGGGGCGGTATGCATTCAGAGTCACCAGAATCATTTAGCGGTGTTTTCCTGCCTGGTTATGATTTGCTTGCTGTTAAAGTATGTTAAAGGCCTTTAAGCCCCAGAAGCATCAACACAGGATGTTCACATGGCTTAAGGCAAGTGGATCAATATAGTGTAGAAAACTCAAGGTTTGGGGGTAGAAAAGAATTAGGTTCTGGAGGCAGCTGTAGCATTTAGTAGCTGTGTGACTTCAGGCTATTCATTTAACTTCTCTAGGCCCTACTTTCTTCCCATACAGAGAGCAGGCATTGACATGACCTGTGTCTGTCTCTCTAGCTTTTCTCCTCATACTACCCTCCAAGCTCCGATGGTTGAGTACTTGGGCAGTGGCTTATCCTTTCCCTCTTCCCCATTTCCTCCTCCTTTTCTGTAAAAAAGCAGATTGTTTTTGTCCCAGAGCCTTTGCATCTGTACTAGAGCTGCTTGTGGTAAAAAGTCACACACCCAGCTCCTTGCTCCCATCTGACTCCCAGGTCACACGTGACCTCCTTTGAAAGGGCTTTCTTGCCTATTTGAAGAATCCGGTTCCCTGTCTCTGTCAGGTTCTATAATACGTCATCTGCTTTGGGTCTTTCTGGCAGTTGCTGCTCTCTAGAACCATCCTGCTTCCTTAAACAACACATGGGATGCTCGCTTCCTTCACTAGCATGCGAGCTTCACCAGGGCCCTTCCACATCTTGTTCATTCTTGTACTCCAGTGCCACAGGAAGTACCTGGCAAACCTTAGTCACTCATGAACGGATGAGGAATTGGATGGATAGATGGAGATAGGAATGGGTGAAAGAGGGAGGAGAGCTAGGTAGAGGGAGAGATGGATAGATTGATGTTAGGATGGATGATGGACAGGTGCGTGGGCGGGGTTGGAGGGGACCCAAGGCTCTGTGCATTATGAAATTCTAGGTGCCTCTAAGTTACAAACCAAAAAATACAAATAAGGCTAGAAGAAGACTGTCTTCAACAACATGGCCCAGAACCGACACCCACATCCCCCTTTCCTTTCCCTTTCTCAATCCTGTAGCATGCTGCCTTCCTTTCCGCCTTTCTCCAGGAACTGAAAGGCTAGGGTGAGGTAGTGATGCCAGATGGGCGTGTCCAGCCAGACAAAGACCTGGTCAGTATTCAGTTAATAATGGGTCTGTGGCTGTTTTCAGGCCCTTTAATACACCTGAGAAATGAGTAAAACCTCAGAACGGGAGCTGGATTCTTTAAAAAGCTGCACTTTCCGTGTAGAGTTCCAGAAAGGTCTTCTTCACCTTTGGTGTCGCACTTTTCAGTTTACAGAACACTTTTAACAAATGATGTCATTTATTCTTCAAGCAACTACTTTTTTTGCAGATATTAGAGTTCAGTCTTACTGCTGGGAAAGCCAGGGTGTTATAAAAAGGATAAACAGCTTATTTGGGGCCTCCAAACTTCAAATAGGCAGACCAGAGGAGGACCCAAGCCGATGTCCGCCTCTACCAGAGCAGTTTCTCACATGTCTTTCTTCCCTCCAGGTTCTTTATGAGTTCCAGGGTCACCCCCACTTCCTACTCAATAGTATACTGACAAACCTCTTTGAGAGAGGTGTAGGTCTCCAGCTGTGGGCTGTTTTAGCAGCTTGCATCTGCATCGGCTGACAGACATGTTACCCTATGAGTCAGCGTGTTGAATGCAGTCGGTCTGTAGAAGCCCACCTTCCATCCTGCCTAAGAGAAGATGTCAGTCTATGGTGAATTGGAACTATATTGAGTCTGTGAGGTCCCATGAGTGCTGTCTTCATTAGCATGTTTCCAAACACACATTCGCACAGTTTAGTTTTTCTGGAAAGGGAATCATCTATTTCTGATTTAATATCCAACTTTCAGAAGATCAGCATTCCAAATGCAATTAATAATGAGCCTAAATCACCATAATTAGCTCGGAAAGTACAGCAGGATGGTGTTTCAGAGATTTTCTGGATTGAGATTTGGTTCAAGCTTCCTTTACAGGATGGTTGGTTCTTTCTTTGTGGAATGAAGACAGGGCATGTGGACCTTTGCCATTCATCTCATTTCTAACACACACACACACACACACACACACAGAGACAAAGAAGGAGACAGAGACACAGAGAGAATGTTGAATAATAGAGCGGGAAAAAGTCGTTTGCCCACAGCCAATTCAGAGGCTTCAGTTTAGTCCCTTGATGAGAGCAGGAAAATGAATAAAAATTATCGTCTCTCTGCAGATTTTGTTAAGAAGGGTACTTACTTCGTGGTGGCTCACATTGAGTTAAATCTGCTTAGGGCCCATCCACAGGCTTGGTTATGGAACCCAAATGTGGCATTAGGAGTAAGGTCACTATGTTGATTTACACCCACCTGGCTCGTTCTCTTCTGGACTCTGATTCTTTGGGTCTTTCACAGCAGCTTAGTGTTGTCTGTGGGATGTGTCACTGTCACCCAGAATGAGGGAAACAGAGACCTCATATTTGCTCTGCAGAACATGGTTTATGGGCAAAACGAGATTCTGTTTTATTCTTCCAAGTGTCTGGAACCGAGTGCCATGGAGTGACAATGAAGCCCAACTTTCTCAACTCTACATGAGGCTAGAGAAGTGTGAGGACCCCCAGCTTGGACAAAGAAGGAGTGACCATGAAGGGGATGCTCTTCCTTTGCCATTTCCAGCCCTAGAGAGATGGGGGAGGAGTGGGCATTAATAGTTGTAGGCGTAGAATTATGGACATTAATGGCTGTAAGGGTTGAAATAGAGGTTTGGGGTGTAAATTTGGCCTTAATGCTTCTTATGAGTCAACAGGGTTTGTTGCTACCACATACAAGCAGCCATCACAGGCAATTTCTCTTTCCTCCCTTCTTTCTTCCTTCCTCTGTCCTCACCCTGTTCTTACAGAGTTCGGATCTCAGTTGCTATTGCCTCTACACAATATTCTCACTTCCTCCCTTACTCAATTAGTCAATGTAGAGAGTTTTAGTTATTAAATGGATAGTGGAAGGCACAGTGTGATTATTTTTCAGATGAAAGAGAACTTTGAGTTCACTGAGGCCTTTGTAGATAAGCTTAAAGTGCCAGTTCTTGTAATTATGACCCAGAAGCCAGAAACAAGTACACCACCCAGAAAATAAGCTTCTTATGTAGATAAGTAGACTAGAGGTCTCCTGAACTACAACAAAATATTCTAGTAGGATAGAGATAAATATTGTAATTTAACCTGTGTGTGTTGTGCATTTGACACTGGGTGTGAATGTGTGTGGAGGTTAGGGAATATTATCCAGGTCTTCCTTCCTTCCCTTCCTTCCTCCCTCCCTCTCTCCCTTCCTTTCCCTTCTCTCTCTCCCTCCCTTCTCTCCCCTCCCTCCCTCCTTCCTTCCTTCTTTTTCTATCCTTCATTCCTTAATTCTATCTATCTATCTATCTATCTATCTATCTATCTATCTATCTATCTATCTATCTATCTATCTACCTACCTACCTATCAATCTATCTCCTTACTTTTTTGGAGACAGGGTCTCTCAGTAAATGAAAGTCATTTGGGCCAGACTGGCTGATCAGGAGCTTCAAGGATCTTCACAGTCCTAGTTCTGGGGTTACAGATGTGTACTGTTGCTTTTACATGGATGTTGGGGGGGGTCTGAACTCAGCACAGTGAGAAACTAGTTTACTGAGCCCCATAACTTACCCATTTTGATGTGATATGAGCCTGGTGGGCCAAGCAGGGATGTGGGGTGTCAGTTGTGATACTTGACAATTGAACACTCACCAACTTGGTCATGTGAGAAAAGAAGTTAGGTAAATTTTTAAATAAATGGCAAGACAAAAAGATTAAAGAGAAAACGTTCCTGCCTATTAGTTTATTTCCCTTCTTTGCCAATTGGAGATGCTTTATTTTTCACCCATTTTAACCACAGACCAACCTGAGCCATATCTGAAATCTACTAGTTGAGATTGTTGCTTTAGGCTAAAGCATTCATTTCTCACTGCAGAATTTGAGATGTATGGAAAGAACTTAGGTCAGAATGGCTAGAGAAGAGATTAAATGCACATTATAATCATTTAATGTAGACTCAAGGTAAGAAGTTTCCTTGGGCATCATGGCAGCTGGGGGTGGAAGGATCGGATTGGAGTTCCAGGGCTGTCTCTGCTGCTGCACCTACAGAAAAGAAGAGAATGGAGTTGTTGATCAGTTGAGTCCCTTTGGTCTTAATTTGAACTGCACGGCTTAGTAGTAACTGACTGAAGGAGATTTATTCAATTTGACTTAGTCTCTTTGACTGTAAGATCAGCCAGCACATCCTTGGTTTGTTAGGCAGATGACAAGAAATGAGAGGATGCATTCAGAACTCTTCCCTGCACTGCATAGATGATGGATGCCCTATGCTGGCATGAAGGCTGCAACTCTCAGATTCCTGAGATACATCTGGATCACTCTCCAGGTTGCCAGGGAAGGTGATCCATGGCAGAGACATCCCTCTTGGGAGTCTCCTGGGGTTGTGACACTCTTAGTTCAGTTTTATGAAGCTATTCTGATTTTTCCAAAAACAAAAGATCAGAAAAGGAACATAGTTTTCAATCACAATGTTTGAGTTTGAGCTCTTGCTCTACTGACTTTATTGGCTGAATGTCTTAGTCCATTTTGGTTGCTGTATTAACACCAGACCAGTGTGTGGACTTGGAAAAGTCACTTAACCCTTTGAGCCTTCGTTGTGCTCCCCCCCACACACGATAAAACACATCTTACAATAATACTTTGTAGCTATTAAGTTGATCAATTGAGATAAATGTAACTATGATTTATAAACTGTTTTTTGAGATACAGCTATTTTCAGCAAATGCTCTGAAGGAAAAAGGAAAGTCAGGCCTGTCTGGAGATGTACCTAGTGGCAGAGCACTTGCCTGGCATACCTAGCGTGTAAAAGGCCCCAAGTTCAATCCCAAACACTGAAAAAACAAAATAAAACAAAATTAGCCTAATTACCAAAAAGCAATAACAACAGCAGCAAACAACTTGAAAGACAGGTTATCATGAAATAATAATTCAGAATGGTGCTTGTTCAGTCCCTCTGGGAGAGTCCTCATAGGCCCTGAGTAGTTTACTGTATCACTGACCACCAAATAATCCCAATGTTTAACAGGCCTGGTGTGTGTGAGGCCCTGGGTTTCATTGCCACAACTATCTAAAAAGAAAGTATCTATTGAGCTATTTATATGAGAACCATGATGATGCTCTGTCAACGATTATCCAAAATGAAGAAGGCTATACAATACACTCTTTTTTACTCACTGTGAAAGCTAGAGATTGAATGGGAAAACTCAAACTTCCCTATTTTGAAGATTCTTCATAAGCTCCCCTCTTTTATGTATTTAGTGGCTGAAAGCCCAGTCTTTGGCTATGTGTGGTGGCTTATCCCTGTAAGCCCAGCACTTGGGAGGATGAGGCAGGACACTTTGAGCTCTGGGCTAGACTGAGCTATAGTGAGACCTCGCCTCAAAACAAGCAAGCAACAACAACAACAATAAAAAAAAGGGAAAACCCAAACAAGCCCCCAAACAACCCCCACTGAATGTTCTCAAATAAAGCCAGAAAAATCAGGGTGGTCTCTGGTCTGAGCAATCCAGATGTTGGGGAATGGGGTGTCCATATCAATAGTGACACCACCTGAATCATTGGTAGCTCTAAGACGGCAGGGACAGTGTGCCTGGGCTGACAGGCACACACAGTGACATGCTGGTGGAGAAGGACTGTTTGCACTCCCTGTCATATTTCCAGTCAGCTTTCTTTTGACAAACTCTTGCATCTTCTCTGTCATCTTGAATAAATGGTTTCCTGGAAGGAGGCTGCATCAGGGCTCTCATGCGTCCCCCCATCACACACCTGGGTCCTTCCTCATGTGATTTATGTTTTGAGGGAGGTCTGGCTCTCCTGTGCTCTGCACAGACAGTGTGAGCATGGTGTCTTTGAGTGCCACTGTGGATTTGAGCAGGACCAAGACTGTGGAGTACATCATTCTTCACACAGTGACAAGGGAAGGGTCAAAGGCGGGGGAGAGGGGCTTCTGTGAGGCCTGAAGCCCCAGTCCTATATTAGAGCCAGCTCTTATGTTGTCTGTAACCATGGTAACTAAGGGCTGAAGGAATCTCAGGATGCCCATATGTCACTGTAACCCCCCCCCGAGTCTGTTATTTTCCCTCTGTTCTTTCAACTTGAAAACTCCCTCTGCCCCCATAGGATGGATTTCTCCTTGGTACTCTAACATTAAAATGCATTTATTTATTTGTCATATATGCATTTGTATATATTATATTATGTGTGTGTATTATATATACACATACATATGGAGAGAGAGAGGGGGAGAGAGAGAGGACAGCTTGTAGGAGTATGTTCTTTCCTTAGACATGGGTTTTGGAGATCAAAGTCAGGTAGTCAGACTTGGTAGTAAGCCCCGTTACTCACTGAGCCAACTTCTTGTCCCATTGGTGCTTGTGCATGTGTGCATGTGTGTGTGTGCATGTGTGTGTGTGTGTGTGTGTGTGTGTGTGTGTGTGCTTGCACCTGTGTACAGGTGTGATTGCTTTCTCATATAGACACATTTGGAGCCTAGAGATTAGATTAGGGGTATCTTCTTCCATAGTCTCTGTTTTTGGAGGTATGGTCTCTCATTGTACCTGGAACTCAATGATTTGGATGGATGGCCTTGATCCCCTGGGATCTACCTGTTGTGACACCCAGTGCTTGGATTATAGTGTGGCATCACATTGGTTTTGTAAGTGAGCCTGCTGTTTTCATGCTAGCATGCGAAGCACTTCACTCTCTCAGTCACTGCCTCAGTCCTACCCTGGTGTGTTTAACTTTCTGTTAATTGTACACTCCTGGAGGCCCCATTTTCTTTTCTTCTTTTAATTTTAATTTTGTGTGTATGGATATTTTACCTGTACTCTGCTGCCTGAATGCCTGGTACCTGTGGAGGCAAGAAGACAGTGGATTCCCTGGAACTGTTGTTACGTATGAGTTACCGTGTAGATGCTGAGAATTGAACCTGGAGGGCTCTGGAAGCCCCATTTCCAGCTCCTGGGTCCACAGTGGCTTTGTTATGACCTAGGCCTGTGCTACATCAGCATGACACACTTAGCATTTCAGTTTCTACGGTGAAAAGTTTCATAAGACTGGGTGTGGACATGCTGCAGGTGTGATTTCAACTGCTCCTAATAGCAGTGGCTCTCGCTCTGTGATGTTGACAATGTCGCTTCGCTGGCAGCTGGGTCAGATGCTGAGAGCTTTGGATTTGTTCCCCAGAAAGAGAGAAAGCCAGCGTGGCTGGACACATTCAAACTCTGCTTTTTTTGTCAGGAGATTTTGATATTGGCTTGAGGGAGATGTCTGTTATGGTGACTTCAGCATGGTGACATCAATGGTGGTCACATTATGACCAATGTAGCAGGTGATAGATGGGGAGCTTGTTTATTTATTAAGGATGACAGGATCTCCAGGAATAGTGTGACATAGGAAGATGATGCTAATGGTTTATTTTAAAGGTTATTTAAACCACTTGCAAACTGCATAATAGATTTAGCAAATGTTTATGATGGATAGCTGTTATGTGACCAGTATAGTGCCGGGCACTGGACTTGACTGAGACATTTGGGGTCTCCTTATAGGACTCCTAGGAGCTGAAAAACATACAGTTGGAGGAAAAAAAACTTTTCATGACATCTTTGGTTATGCGAACCAATTATGCAAAGGGGAGGTGCATGGCTGTTGCATATTCAATTTCTTACTTGAAAGAATCTTTTCTCTGGCTTTGTCACTCAGCCCTTGATTCTATGGTAATTTATGCATCTGGAGTGAACAAATCAATAAATGGGAAGCTATGGTGTGTTCATATTCTCCTAACTTCAAATGATTCATGGAAGCATGCAGCTGTCGGTCCAGCATAACAGGCCTAATAAAGACTGCCAGCATCCCCTCCATGCCGGCTGTTGCTTTGTCCCTGGTGTGACCGGAGGTATTGTAACATTGTGGTATTTTGCCTTTGACTATAATGGGACCCCCTCCCTGCTTGTCCTGTCCTTGTGGCCTCAGCTCAGAAGTCCTCCTCTGAGCCTGAATTAATGAGAGACTGTGGTGCATTGATTCCTTTCTCTGGCAGGGTGAGGACACAGCTTCTATAGGCACATGAATGCCGGATTATCAGGCAATAACCGTTCCGTATTCAGCCCCAGTTATAAAGAGAGGCAGAACAGACAGCCACAGGGGGCTGGATTTGGGGAGCTCTGTAAGGCCTTGTCCGGTTTCACACTTACCATTTCCCATGGCTGTCAGGATGCCTTTGGTTGGTATTCATCCGTCTGGTGATTCTGAACACTTCTTGAGTGAGCTTAAACAGGAATGGGGCTGGGTACTGGATACAGACAATGTGGAAAAGTCCCGAGTCTGGGCACCCAGAGAAGTCAGAGTCTGGCCATCGAGACAAGTGTTTAGTGAAGTAATTTCAATGCACCATGAGGAATTCATTGCTAGAGATGTGGATTAAACCCTGATCCTCAGACCACGCCTGCTTTCTGTCCAACCTGAGTTTCCTCCTCATATATTCCTGCCGCATAATGTCCTGCCTGTGTGCGTGGAGACTAACAAGCATGGGTTGGACCCTCTGGGACAACAAGCTAAAACAAGTAATTGGTCCTTGCTAAGGGTTGAGTCTCCTCCGATCTATAAAGGCTCATGTTCCTCCCCCCTCCCCCGCCCCAGCTGGTAGCACTCTTTTGGGAGGCTGTGGAGCTTGAGGAAGTGGGTCTGCCTGGTGGAAGTAGGTTAGGAAGAGTGGTGGACTTCTGAAATTCTAGCCTGATTCTCGTCCTGTTCTGTTTCCTGGTCCGCTGTGATGGGAGGAGCCTCTGACACATGCTTTTTTCTCTGGTTTTCCCTCCCTGATGGGCTGAGACCTCTCTGAAATCAGGAGCCCAGATAAACCTTCCCTCCCACCAGCTGTTTCTGGCAGGTGTTTGGATCACAGTGAGTCAAACATGACCAACTCACCCCTTATGCTGTTTCTGACAGCCGTTTTTGCCACGTGTTTGAAAAAAGTAACTAAGTCAGCAGGTTCCTTGTAAAAATAACCCCACTTTTGGTTACAGTTGCTGTATGACTGTCACTGCCCGCTCAGTGCAATCCAGCACACACTCACCAGTATCCAACCTTATAGTCTTACTCTCGCCACCTCAGCACTCCCTGACTTCTCCCTTTCCATGGGGAGGGTCTTACTATGTAGCCTTGTCTGTCATTTAATTTGCCACCGTCTGGCTTCGGCCCCTGGAATTGCAAGTGTGGATTGCCACATCTGGCTATTGACAGTCTTCTGGCTGTTATTCTGGCATGTTTTTGTCCTTTTGGGGCTTGAATCTTCTTTGCTGTTCCCATGAAAGGTGAAGAGGACTGGGGAATTAGGACATCGAGAGTGGCCCTCAAATAATGACTATTTGAAGGAGACAGTGTATCAAGGCCCCAGTCCCCCAGCATTGGGTATATTTTGCTCAGTTTCCTCACAGTGATAACTCACTTGATGCTGTACCTTTAATTGGTTTCTTAGCAACCTTCCCATCTGTGGCTCTCTTCTCTAATCCCTAATGGTGCTTTTTGCACCTCCCAAACAAACTACACATTCTTATTGTAGGTTCAGCTTCTTTGGGGAGCTAAAAGGAAGACATATGGTGAGGATTTTTTTCTCCCCCGTGTCTCTGCCTTACGCAGCAGGCACCATCTCTGATGGTGGCATGAGAGGAGAGGATGCAGTAGCCCAGGATACCTAATTTGTCTCTAAGGCAAAGAGCTTTCAAGGAATATAGCCTATTCCTAAGAAGCCACTCTCTCCCCAAAACATATTCCTTGAGTCCTGGTTCTGGCAAATGAGCCACAAGAATGGGATAAGCTGAGGCTCGATGAGGCTCATTTGAGCCTCATCAAACCACTTTGTTCCCATAATTCTCCTTCTCACCAGAGGGAGAAATGAAGTGCAGTTGATTTTTATTATTTACAATAATTATCATGTTCTACGAAGTTGCTACAAATACCAAATTAGCAAATGAAAACCATTGCCACTGTGGGAAGGACAGGGTTAGGTTCCTGCCCACCTCCGGGCACAGCATTCTCATCAAGTGATTAGGATAGACTGTCATCCCATTGAATTCATACTGTCGGTTCATCTCACACTGAGCTCCTAGCTGTAGCCCTGCCACATGCGCCTGGGTGAAGCTTTCCTCTGAAGCCCTTATCACCATTCCCCAGTTTTCTAGGTAGCACTTCCGTGTATGCTTGGAGATTTTAGGTGGTGAAATCATAAATGGATCATATATA
Organism: Ondatra zibethicus; assembly: GCA_004026605.1. Lineage (NCBI taxonomy): Eukaryota > Metazoa > Chordata > Mammalia > Rodentia > Cricetidae > Ondatra > Ondatra zibethicus. Next base: position 322,625 of record PVIU01000116.1, read on the forward strand.
CACAGATGCTTAAACTGTGAAAACCGAAGTGAGAAGGCACAGCACACCTTGGCTGATCTTAGCAGAAGGTATGCCTTGTGGCTGGATGTCTCCTCCCCCACGTTGTTTACCTCATGTCTGCAAATGACCATAAAAGCACCACAATGTTGATTGTTCAGGGATCCAGATAAAATTTTCAAATAGAAGAATAGATGAAAATAGAACTTGTGAATAATAATGAGAGACAACTGTCTTTCTTATCACATCGAGACTTGATTTCAGTTTAATATATTTATGAACATGTGTGCTAGGCTCCATGATTGATACTGATATATTAATGAGATGGTCCTTGCCATTCAGGATTATTTGGGTGATCCAGAGACATCCAATGACATAATACAGTAGAGAGAAACAACTAGAAGAGAGAAACAGCCTTCACAGAGGACTTGGAGGGATGCATTGGCTAGGTCTTGACAGCTTGCATTTTGAACACTCTACATATCACTGGGAAAGAATAGACAGAACAACCTTGCTGATGTGATTGACTCTGCCAGGCTCCCTGCCCCAGTGCCCTCTTGGACCTTCTCATTCCTCAATGAGTCAAGTGTATCTTTTAAGATCAACCTCTCCACTTAAATGTTCCCATCCGTGTCTAAATGGGCTTCAATAATCACATGCCTTCTCCTCTACCCTCCATCTCCTCTAGCCGTCACTTCATTTCTGGAGAGAGTGGTCTAAGGATGATGTCTTCACTTACCGCACTTTCTACGGCCTCCCAGGGTCAGCTTTCACAGCGAGGATTTCTTCATCTGTGTGGTCTTTTGAGTATGCCTTAAGATACTCAGTGCTTCATTTGGCCGAGACCCTGCGAGAAGTTCCTGATACAATGTGGGCACTGATTGTTAGGAGAAATAGCTTTTCACCAAGTGAAGAAGTTCCAAGATTGACTCAGCTGTTTTCTAGGGCCATCAAGAACTTTATGCTTGTTGGCTCGTTCAGTTTCCTATTCTGCTTCCTCGCATCATACCAGCACAGCAGTACAAAGACCCAGGAGCTGCTGAAGCCATTTTACCCTAAAGGCAGTGAAGGGGATGAGGAAGTGGCAGGCTCTCGCTCTACCCCTCCTTCCTTGGGTACTTCCTTTTCCTTTCTCTTTTTTCCCCTCCCCTTTCCCTTTTCTTTCCCTTCTCTTCTCCTTCCCTACTGTCTTAGTCATTGTTCTATTGCTGTGAAGAGACACCACAACCAAGGCAACTCATTAGAAAAAAGCATTTAAATGGGGGCTCGATGAACAGTTTCAGAGACTTAGTCCATTTTCACCATGGTGGTGAGCCTGGCGGCAGGCAGGTGTAGTGCTGGAGAAGCAGTGGAGAGCTCCATCCTGATCTGCAGAGACTGAGAGCCTGGCCACACTTCTTCATCCAACAAGGCTACGTCTACTCCAACAAGTCCTTATCTCCTAATCCTTTCAAATAGTTCAACTCCCTGGTGACTAAGCATAAATGTATGAGCCTATTGGGGCCATTCTTATTCAAGTCACCATACCTCCTCTCCCTTGCCTCACCCTCTCCTCTTTCTCCCTTGTCTCACCCTCTCCTCTTTCTTCTCTTCTGTCTTTTTTTTTTTTTTTTTTTTTTTTTTTTTTTGTTTTTCGAGACAGGGTTTCTCTGTAGCTTTGGAGCCTGTCCTGGAAATAGCTCTTGTAGACCAGGCTGGCCTTGAACTCACAGAGCTCTGCCTGCCTCTGCCTCCCGAGTGCTGGGATTAAAGGCGTGCACCACCACAGCCCGGCCTTTCTCTTCCATCTTGAAGGAGTTTTCATTTTCTTGAAAGTCCTTCACATGCTTCTTGCATATAACCCTAAACCCCATCTCTAGAAAAGGGAATTGTTTTATCCTTCTTATTACAGAGCAATGAAGACTCATTCCTTGCTTCTGTAAAGTGGGACCCATCTTTGTTGATATGCTGCCATTTAGCTGATCTTTAAGTAAAATTGGTTGTGTTAGCAAAAAGGAAGAAGAGTGAAAATAAAAGTCCCAGTCAATGTCTGTCCCCATCTTCCTGGACACTTTGAAGCAATTTTTATGTTTAGAATAAAAAAGCATTTTATTTTGCAACAGGATTGGTTTTTCTTTTGCTATTCTTGCTACTCTCTGCTTTCTTATTGGTTATTTCTCTTTTGCTTTATCTTTATGTGATTGAATGAAGGCTTGAGGTCCTTCTTGTTTGGTTCTGTAGAGTCTTCTTGGCTGACCTTAGCAGCCCTTTATTTATATGGCATATAAATGCCATAATTTCTAAGTGTGTGTGTGTGCTTGGCTAATTGCTCCCTTGATATTTCTACTCACATGCCCTAAGGCCCCTTTTCACCAAAAAGACCATCACAGAATTATGGATTCCACATTTTAAACCTGTTCTTCCCCAGACTGCTTTATCTTAGGCAATGGTACCACCTTATACAATCCAGTCAGATCACATGAGTCCTTTCTTTCCTGGATCCCCTCTCACCCTTATATATTTTATTCACCAGCAGGTCCTATCCACTGGACCTCTAAACCACACCTAGAATCTTTTTTCTGTCTTTCTCTTACCCCACTCTCTTAGTTGTGTGTCCTCTTAGCTGGCTGGCTGGCAGAGTCTTCATGTTGGTCTATTCATTTCTGTTCCTAGGCACTGATGTTCTGTGGCCTCTCATTTCAGCTAAGCAGTCTCTCCTGCTGCTGGCCTGCAAAGACTTGTGGAGTGACTTTGTTACCCTGCCCATGCCCACAACCTTGTTCAGAACCACCTCTCCCCAGTTTCTTCTGGACTTCTTCCTTTTCCAAACTCTTCTTATTAAAAGACCTTTTTAAAACCTGCATTTCCTTCTTGAATTCTCTTCTATCCAGTCTTTGTGTGACTGGTTCCTCTTCACCTCTGAAATCCCAGACCAAATGTCACATCCCTAGAGAGCTTTCTCTAGCCACCTACCCTCACCAGTCACCTTCTATTACAATTATCTCTATCGGGCCTATCATTCTCTGAAAAAACTTCTATTTGATAATTTAGTGAACTGAAACTAATGAAATTACTAAACTAAAACCACTAAGATGATATCTGGCTGACATTGAGAAAGTAGCGACTTTTAAGGAAGCAAACACAGCTAGCAGCATTTCATGCTTTTGCAAAGATTGAAGATAATGGTAATGATAATGAGGATGACACGGATGATGATGATGATGATGATGGGGACCACAGTGACAACTGATGCATATGGTTACTGTGGACCAGGAACAGTGCCAGATATTTTGCATATGTTGTAGTACTTAGTTTTGGCAAGGTTTGCATTGTGGAGAAATATAGTCACTCCTATTTTATACTGAGACTTCAGGTGGTTGGTCATACGGTCTGGTACAAGGAACTTTCAATGAATGTTTTCTGTGTGGATAAATGAATTTCTCCCAAGACTCTGGTAAATAGTAGTTAGTATAGTTGAAAATCTACTCTAGGTCTGAGTCAATCCAAAGCATGCACTGTGAATGTGGTCTATATTTGTTCATGTGATTAAAATAGCCCTTAGCAGATTAAGAAAGGGAAAGATAGGATATGTGGTTGACTGTATTTCAAAATGTGTAAATAAAATTAGTTTCCAGGCAAGAATTCCTTGACTGTTGGCTTCTACTCTGATTAGTGGCAGGTATAGATGAGTTTTATAAAAGTATTAGGGAGGAATAAGGCATGATGGTACATGTCTGTAATCCTAGCACTCAGGAGGCTGAGGCAAGTGGATCAAGAGTTCGAGGTCAGCCTATGCTACAAAGTGAGACTTTGTTAAAAAAAATAATAAAGAAAAAGTAAAAGAAAAATTAAAAGAGAAATTCCTAATGAGATCATCTTCTCATAGTAACATCCCAAAGATTCACTCTTACCATTGTGTGGTAATTCAGCAAGACCATCACACTTCCAGGTCTTTTGATTCTTATAACCCTTCTGTCCTCTCTTCCACAATGTTCCTTGAGCTTTAGGTTCTGGAGTTGTATTGCAGATCTATCAGCTGGTGGTGGGGACCCCAAAGTCAGCTGTTCTCTGTATTTTCACTAGTGGTAGCTTTCTGTAGTGGTTTCTGCCAGTGGTAGAAAGAAGCTTCTTTGATGAGGGCAGTGCCCACACTGTGGATAGAAGGGTAGGTGTTTAGACTGTGCTTAGGAATTTTCCTGGTTTAGGAAAGTGGCGGTAGTGGGTTCTCCTCCAAGACTCATGACCTCAATAGCCAGGTTTAGTTGGCTAGATTTACAGTACCAGGCATGATTGATGTCCTGTTTGGTGGATCCTAAGTCCATATAGACAACTATTGGTTACCACCAATACATAAATACAACTATTGCTCCTGTATGGATAGCTTGCCATGCTGGCCGTTGTTACGGTCCATAGGTGTTACAGCTTGGTAGGACTGTTGATTGTTCCCCAGTCTTAGTAGCTTGCACATCACCTTCTGGTCCTATGAGAGCCTTTCTCAGAAAGAAGACGTTCTGGTCAAATTCTGGGAGCCCTATGTACAAAGAACACGGTGTCTTCAGCAAGAAACCTACCTTCAACTACTAGGAGGCATCCAATGGCAATAGCAATAGCTTATATTGTTAGGGGGATCTCTTGGACTTGCCTGACCACATACTCAAAAGGAGGTTTCTTTTTTTCATGCCTGGTACTGGAGTTTTTGATAGTCTATGGCTCTTGGAGTATTATCTATGGATTATTATCACTCCAAGTAGTATAACTGAATATATAAATTAGTATAACTTGATATATTTATAAACATATATAGAATAATGATGTCCTTTGTCTTTTTCAAGCATCCTTAGTGAGAATCTTCCTTCTCTCTCCTCTATTGTCCTCCTTCCACCAGTATTACCTACCCCAACTTCACTTTGTATTTAATTAATTAATTAAGGAGTTTTGAGATTGGGTCTCACTATGTAAGCCAAGATAGCTTCAAACTCTTGATTCTCCTGCCTCAGCCTCCTAAATTCTGGGATTACAGATGCACCACCACACTTAGCTAGATTTCACTTTTAAAGACGTAAAAGATCAGCTTTCCTTTAAGCAATGATGTGTACTGTACTTACTTATTTTATTTAAATTTATTCAATCATATGAAAAAACAAATAAATATGGTCTTATTTCAGATAACAGCATCTATGTGATCTCAGGCATTCTATTGTTCTATTTTTCCTACTGTTTGCTGTAAAATAAACCTCTGACTGCAGCTAGCGGGGTGTATCTGTGCATCACCTACTATTATTTTGCTTACTCGTATGCTATACTTTTGGGGCTACAGAAGGCACTATTTACCAAATTCCAGCTCTGTGATGGGTAATTTCAAGTGTCAACCTGATTGGATTGGTAACCTAGACAATTAGTATAGCACACCTCTGGGTTTGTCTCTAGAGCCATTTTCAGAGATGATTAGATCATCAAGGTTCTGCCGTAATCAAATTGATGGTTTTAAAATCTGAACAGCTCATTGGGAGATACTTAGAACTATGGAAGGCGGGGCCTCATTGGAAGATGTGGGTTTCTTGGTATGTGTCTTTGAAGGGTTTGTCTTGGTCCTGCCCCTTCCTGTTACTCTCTCTGATGCTACCACAAGGTGAGGGACGTTGCTTCACCGTACCTTTCCACCATAATCATCTGCCTCACCACAGGCTCAGGAACATTGAAACCAGATGACTGTAGATTGGAGCCTCTGAGACCACAAGCTGAAATCAATCTTTCCTTTTAGGTGCCTTTCTCAGATATTTTGTCACAGTAATAAAAAAGGTGACTAACTCAAACCCTCTCTCTGGTTGTAACAAGAATGAAACCAAATATGTGGTATTCAGCCTATATTTATTAGCTGCTTAGTATGTCCAACCTCACATGTTGTAAAATGTGAAGTGTGAATTGTGTTTAGTCTTTAGTTTTAATGGATTTGGAACTAAGTGACTGGAGACTATCACATCAATAGGAAAGTAAGATGTGGGTGAGCTTTATGCTCCCACTTCCAGCTGCATGGATAGTGGTTCTTATGTATGCCATTTGGCTTCAGCTTTTCCAACGGAGAAACTCCATGCACTCTCAGTCCACAATCAGGGCTGGGTAACCTCTTTTCAAATTCGGTTTACTCCAGTATTTGCCAGGGACTACACGATACTTTGGGGAATATGAAGGAGATTATCATGGTTTATGGAGCAATAAACCAGAAACCAAAGGGTGAAGTGGGAGGCAGAGTAGAATAGGAACACAGATGAGACGCAATTGGTGTATGCTTGAAGTTTAGGGGAAACAGAGTTCACTGCCCAGGAATGGCTGTCTGGTAGCTGTAGCACTTCAGATGGACTTTAAAGGAGGAGATGGTGCAAATGCAGTGATCGAGGGAGGGCCCAGCAGAAGGAAGGGAATCAGTCAGGCACCAAAGAGGGAAATAGGTGCTTAGTTTTGAAAAAGCAACTCTCTAGTTTTGTGGGGATATGAGGGCAGGTGGGACAGTTGGGTTCTTCTGGCTCTGGTGTACCCCTGAGGTACTAGAGTGAGTATAGATTTATTTCAATGGACAATTTGGAGCCTTGGAAGGCTAGCGCATGTGACGAGTTGACTTCTGGAAACAATGGGGTGCATGCATGTTGTCTGAATAAGAGGAAAAGAAAGCAGCAAGAAACTGCAGTCATCTGGGTGGAAAATATTGAGGCCGTGAAATGCCACTGGGTTCCAGGTCCGGGGCTAGAGAGGCCCCAGGAAGAGTAGAGTAGAAAGGTGTAAATAGTGTAGAGAAATGGACATTGACTGGTGGCTAACTCAGCAGAGGCAGTTGTTTCTCTTAAATTACCAGGAGCTCAGTGTCATCTGTGAGCGATGGGTAGTGGGGACAGCGATTGCCTGGTATGGAGACAATGATTGCAATTCTAGTATACAATGGGGCAGTCAGTGGGTCTAACGTACAGATTATCCTTCCTGTGAAAGAGCAGAGGCAGTCCAGGCTGCGCTTAACTTCCCATTTAATTTTTAAGTATACTCAAGGATAAGTGGCAGTATCATTTATGTGTAGATTTTCATGGCCAAGAGGCAAGATAGGAGAGCTGAACACGGGCATTATTGCTCTGAACTTGAACAAGGTTAACTTGCCCTGTGAAGCTGGCCCACTGCATTATATGAGAAGTCTCAAGAATAACACATCTAAAATATTTTTGCTTTAGGAATTTTATACAGTGTATTTTGATCGTATTTATTCCCCCACCAGCTATTCTCAGACAAGCCCTATTCCCTGCTCACCTGACTTTGTGTCATGTTTTTCAAACCATCGAGTTCAGTTTGTGTTGCCTACATACTATTGTCTTTGTTCACTTATTGGAGTTTAGTTGACCCACTGGAATGTCATACCCTTAAAACTGCCCCCCCTTTCCTAGCAGCTATTAATTACCAATAGTTTCTCAGTTAGAGGTGGGACTTCATACCAACCTTGTTTTTCAATGCTGGGATTCTGTCTGACTTGAGATTTTGAAGGTCTTGTATACGCACCCACACTTACATTGAGTTCAGGTGTATAGCTCCCCTGAGTGCATGATTTTTGTCCATCAAGTAGGTATTTGTTCTTAAATGTCTTCAAAGTCATGGGTGATTACATGGCAATTTCATCTGCTTTTATCCCATGTTTTCCACCTGACAAGGGTCTGACATTTAGTGCCTGTGGATACAAAAGACTATATGGCAGTTATGTTCATGCAAAGAGAAGACAGGTTTATTCTAAGCCTAGTCTGGGATTTGATATTCCCACTGGAGAGCAAAGAGGAAGGCAGAAGTTTCTCCAGAGAACTCTGTGAATGTTTGGATGCTTAAAACCCAGGCCATGGGAGATGGCTTCTTTGCAACTCTGAGTTGATATCCCTACCATATACAGAAGGCCTGGGAATAGTGGAGTGCTTCTGTAAAACCAGTGCTGGGTGGGGATAGCTCATTGGCCAATCAGTTTAGTTGAACTCAAGAACTCCAAGGTTCAGCAAGAGATCCTGTCTCAAAAAATAAGGTGGGAAGTAATCAAGGGAGACATATGACTCCATGTCTACCTCTGGTTTTCACACATCCACATCACCCACAAAAACACGGCTACTATACCCCTCCTCCACCCCTCAATTCATTCTATTTTCATCTAGTATTTTTTCTTGATCTTTTAGTTGTTCCGTCTGATGCCTATCCCTGTAGCACCTGAGATGAGATGTACCCATCTTGGGGGGTAACTATGTGCAGAGAGCGGAGGCTGGGTTCTTCTGATGGATGTGATCAGTAATCTGACTATTAGGAAATCCATGAATTCACATCTTTGGGAAACATGACTCATTGGTCCTTATCCCCATCACCATGCAGGAACTGGTCCAGTGCCAGGAAACAGCTGCAGAGCTACAGCTAATTTGGTGCAAAAGAAGGGAGATGGCATTGTTAAACGGCTTGAGCTGCTGTTGCTGTCTCCTAGCTAATAGGAAGCTCAAGTACACCCCAAGGATGCCACCAGATGTTTCTAAATAAGTACCCTACATCTTACAGTCTCAGATATTGAGCACTTAAACACACAATAGCCTTTAAAATTTTCTGTTGAAGAGACACTGAAGTTTTAGGTCTATTACTAGACCAAGGTTTAATGTAGTGGGTACAGACTGTTTAGAGTAAATTCCACTATTATTATAAAGATGCATTTTAAGTGGAAGGCTGGTGAAGTGATGAGTATTTGATTTTCTTATTTCACCAGAATTCTCTTTTTAGGTCACAGTGACTTACAGTAATCTGACTATTAGGAAATCCATGAATTCACATATACATTAGTTCACTAGGGGCACATTTATTTGTTGGTTACTGGGTTCTATACAGGAGTCTAAGAAGTCAGGAGAGCAGCCACATTTTGTAATTTTATGTTGCATCAAGCGAAATGTTCTATTATCGAAAATTAATTCTAAAATCCATTTTGACTATTTAATGATTTTGAAATCAGAATTTAATCCATGTACCTATTTGTTTGTCTATCTATGTATTTTTTCAGGGATAGGAGTAGAAATTAGGGTCTCATACACAGCAGACAAAATCTCTAAGTGTGAGTTATATTCTCAGCCATAGGATATATATTTTTAAATCAGTGATATCAATTTAATTGGACATTTACATTTTCTTAAGGTACAAAAAAGATACATTTTGTGACTGATGTTGTGCTAGATTTGATAAGAAATATTTGCACAATACTAAACTGGCACCATTCTTTGATCAGCATTATATCTTTATTTGCTGAGCCTCTGATTTTATGCATTGAGGTAGGTGAAAGGGCACCAGAACTTAGGTGGGTGGATGTCCAGGTCCAGGGGAGAAGAAATAGAAGGTAGATGAACAGTTCCTGCTGTGTAGACAATAACAGCAGGATTGAGAGACATTTTCCAGCATTTTCTATCTCTGCATTTTCTCTCCTTTTCTGACCTGCTATATAAATTCAAGTGAGCCCTGTAGCATGACTCTGTCAGACACCAAACAGAGCAAGGGAAATGAGAAACAGCAGCAAGGGCTGTGGTGTGCGAGATGGAGATTACCAAGTGAGATCAAGGCCAGGGAGGGTACCCAGCAGTGCCTAGAGCTAACATAGGGGCAGTAACATCACTTTATCCAGGTTCAATCATTGCTCATCTCAAAGACGCTATCACTTTTAGTAATAAAAAATCCTGCAAGCTGGGTATTTGATAAGCACCATTTCTATCCTTGCTTCATGCATGAAACTGGCAGGTGACTTGTCTGACAGTCCACAGGAAGAGGTGAGAGCAGAACTCTGTGGTGTACAGGCATGAACATCCTCTTTATATTCATTGTGCTGCTCTGTGTCCCCAAATCTCATAATATGCGTGGACATTGCATCCAGTTGTTGGGTCCCCAAAAGCTGGCAGGGAGACTAGGAAGACTGATACGGAATAAGCCTCATAATCTAAAATCATGGTTTCTGAGCAAGATTCTACAGACGTCTTGAGGTAATTTCTATGTGTTTGAGCCCAGGTGAATGGACCAGACCAGAAACATGCTAACAGGACAGGGAAGTAGTTGCTTGCCTGGTGAGCTAAGAATTTGTTACTTGTGGGGCAGTGGTGCCCCATGCCTTTAATCCCAGGACTTGGGAGGCAGAGACAGGTGGATCTCTTAGTGTGAGGACAGCCTGGTCTCCAGAGGGTGTTCCAGGACAGTCAAGGTTTACAAGCTCTTACCGTTCCATCTTTTAGAACTTCCCATATACACTACCAAAGAAAAAGCACATGCAGGCCATGCATTGAAGATAATGGGTGTATTCTAATTTAGCATATTAATGAGTGACACAGTGAAACCCTGTCTGGACAAACCAACAAAACAAAACAAAATTTGTTACTTTATTCAGACACTCGAAAACCAGAAATGCTATTATGTCTAAGATTCCAGAATTCAGTGCCTGGGTATTTTAATAAAGCCCAGGATCTTTTGGGAAGCTTGCTCAAAATCCATACTTGGAGCTGATGAACAATTTTAATTACTTTTAAAATATTTAGGGAGATGTTCTCATACTGGTGAATTCTCTTTAGATTTTCTATCAAAGGGACCTCAAGGAAGTGTAAAAGTTTTGTTTCATTGTTTAAAGTTCTCTTCTACTGAAGAGCCCAGATAAATTTATGCCAAAGACTGCAAGATTTCAAATACCAAAGGTAACATTTGGGAGCGAAGACAGATTGTAAGCTGTTCAGTTAAGCCTGTCACTAATTTCTACCCACTCATATGACAGAGAAAAACAGTGGGTGTATATATATATATATATATATATATATATATATATATATATATATATATATATATATGTGTGTGTGTGTGTGTGTGTGTGTGTGTGTGTGTAATTAGATTTAAAGGACAGTTCTAACAAATGATCAGAAAAACCATCTTTCTAATGATATGTGGAGTAGGACTTTTACCATCTTGGTCATTATGATTTTTTGCCACCAATAAGCATTTGTTGCATGCTGTATGTTGTTTCAGTGGGGTGACAAACAGGTTTACAAGCTCTTACCATTCCATCTTTTAGAACTTTCCATATACACTACCAAAGACAAAGCACATGCAGGCCATGCATTGAAGATAATGGGTGTATTCTAATTTAGCATATTAACGAGTGCATAGGGAGGTTTATTGAAAGGTCATAGGTGACTGCATTTAAATGTTTCCTAAGGGTAGAATGCTGGAGAAAGTTGGGCAGTATCCCTGAAGTTGCATGTTAAGTTTAGGCAGACAAAGAGAAAGCCTGCATGTTTCAGTAAGGAATTGGTCCTGAAGGCAATACATTCATTGTTGCTGAAACTGGTGCTGCGAAGAACAGTCAGAATCTTTTGTGAACTTTTGTGCATGTGGTGGCATAAGGGTGTCTGTGTGTTTCAGTTCTTTGGGACCCAAGACTCACAGGCATAAATAGACACTAGACCAGCAATATATCTATTTCAAGTATCTGAGAATATGAGACAAGTGGGACCCAAGCTCTAGGCATTAATAAGCCAATTGCCCAACTTTTCTGAGCCCCTGTTAAACTGTGGCAAGAGCTAACCCTCAGGGTTGGACTGTTCATGTATATGGAGAACATTCATGTGAAATGCAGGGCTGGCCTGGAGCAGGCATCCCTTGGCTATAACAAGCTACTACTAACAGGGTGACTAAAACAGCGTGAATTTGTATTTTCACATGGTTTTCAGGTCACTTAATCTAAATAGTTATTATGGGGCTAAAATTGAGGTGTTCTCAAGGCTGTGTTCCATTCCGGAACTGCTGGGGGGGGACTCCCCATAAGGAGCACTACTCCTGACTCCCAATGTGGAGTGGAGTACAGCTCCTCACTCCCCACATGGAGCACACCTCCTCCTTGCTCTAGTGCCCTGACCTTCCTTTTGGTCTTGGCTCCCCTTGCTCTGCCTTTCTGCCTTTGCTCCCTCCTCCTGTCTCCCTCCTTCATAATTTTTGCTATGTATATCTGTGTGCTTGTGTGTGTGTGGGTGCGTCCATGTGAGTGTAGGTGCCTATGGAGGCTATGTCTAGATCCTCTGAAGCTGGGAGCCATGCATTGAAGATAATGGGTGTATTCTAATTTAGCATATTAATGAGTGCATAGGGAGGTTTATTGAAAGGTCATAGGTGACTGCATTTAAATGTTTCCTAAGGGTAGAATGCATGGGTTCTAGGAACCAATGAGCTATTTCTCCAGCCCCCTGTTCTCCTTCTTTTAATGACCCTTGCCATTCCCTGGGGTCAGAAAATCTGCAGTCATGCCACCATCTCAAGGTCCTTAACTTGATCATATATTTGTAAAGTCCCTTTACCGTGTGGGCAGAGTAGTGGGGGGCAGGTGCTGCCAGGGAGAGTCCAAACCCCCTCCTTCATGTCCTTGACAGTTGGGCAAAAGTGGGCTTGTATTCAAAGGAATGTAGTGTAATTCATCTATCATCATGATAATGGGGCCTGTTTTCTACCCGGGGGAGTGTGTGAACAGCAGAGAAAGACCCCAGTGCAAAGTGTTTTCGTGATTCCCAATTTGAAGTATGTGGTGGTTCTCAAAGGCAGAAGAGAAGTTGCATTCAGGTGAGTCAGAGGGAAAGGCAGTATTTGACTTGTATTTATAAAATTTTCAAAAGATGTATTTTATCTAACACACACACACACACACACACACACACACACACACACACACACACACACACGAGGCACTTGAGGAGGCTGGAAGAGGGTGTCAGATCCATTGGAGCTGGAGTTACAGGTGGCTGAGAGCCACCGATTTGGATGCTGGGAGCTGAATCCTCACCCCAGAACCATCTTTCCTGCTTCAGCGTTTGACTCTTTAAGTTCACGTTGTGACTCCTTGCCTGTTTCAGGATCTCCTTTAGTAATAGAAACAAAAATTTTACATGAAAGTCAAGGCAGGGGTGCAGGCTGGACTCCAGATTGTGAGTCTCTCTCTCTTCCCCCCTATTCCTCTTTCCTTCCCTCCCCTTCTCCCAGGATTGTTACCCCAGAGTTACATCCCTGGCTGGGATTCGATGGGATTCTGACACTGGCTGGCTGACAGGGCCCAGGGAGAAGAGAAGCTGCAGAGGCTTCTGTCTGGAGGGTGCTGAGGCTGGTGACACGGGGAGATAAACACCACCCAGCCCAGCCTCCACAGGGCTACCTGGCAGTTTGGTGGGCTGTTTACACAGCAGTAGCGATAGTAGGGATTTGTTCTTTCTCAGATTTGCAAAGATCAGCGTCTCTCTCTCATCCCCTTTGGTGACACCATTGACCTTGGGTATGACTGCGTGATTGCATTTTAGACACATTTGCGTAAGGGTGAGAGTCCGTACATTCTGGATTTTTTAAAAGGGCAGCCTTGATGTTTTTAAAATTGTGATTGATCAGATGAATAATATGTGTGACTTATTCTTGAATGTTTGTTAGACTTTTCATCTATAAAATCCACAAATTAGAAGAAATCATAGTTATACAACGGCAGTCTTCTCTCTCGTGTTATTTTTTATTATCTCTCTCAGTTTCCTCTGCCTTGTCTCACCTACCCCCCCTCCTCTCCCTTCTCTTTCATGGGATAGACATTTGACTAGGAATTTGAGACTCACAATTGCTAGTTTCTGACGTCCATGGAATTATGACCTGTGCTCAACATTTAAAAAGAAATTTTGTGTGTCTTGATTTTTTTGTTTTTATTTAAAATTTTATTTTAAAATTAGCAGGCCTCCTTGTACCTTTTTCAACATACTTTTGATTTATCGTTCCCCACCTTCTCCTCTCCCTCATCCTCCTGTCCCAGTTCCTAACTATACCCTCCCACCCCAATATCCCTCCTTCCACCTTCAGGTCATACCCGTCTTATCACCATTCCAGTTCCACTTGCCTGAAGGCTCTCATTTCCTCTCTCAGGGGCCCATTTCTAGTTTCCTGGCCTCAACAAACACTCGCTCCCTATAAATAAACACGTATAAAAATTAGAAGCTAGGATCTGCATAGGAGAGAGAACGGGTGGTGTTTGTGCTTCTGATCCTGGACTGCCTCATTGAATATAATATTTTCCAGTACCATCCATTTCCATGCAATTTCATTTTTCTTTGTGTCTGAATAAAATTCATTTGTGTACACGTGCTGCCTGTTTATTATCCATTCATCTCAACCGATTCTCATTGGACATCAGCTGTGTAGTATACACTAATCTATATGCTGGAATGTAGGCGACGAATAAAACAGACAAAAAAAATCTCTTTAGGTGAAATATTTATTTTTTGTTGTGTGGAGGCATGGAATGAGCAAGCAAATAAGTACAGAGTATAGTTTCAGAAAGAAGTGAAACTGAAGAGCTGTGAGGAAATTAAAACTGGGATGCAGGTTTGAAAATGACTGGTGGGGAGAGTGGCCATTTGCCATGAGGTGAAGAGATGAGAGTGTTAAGAAGGAGCCTGTTGGTAAGGATCTGAGGAAAATGTTACACACGGAAATTCAAGGGCACTGTCCCAATGCTTGGAGATAAGATGAACGAACTAGAAGCCCGTGTCACTGAGGGGCAGTTGGCGAAGTGGGAGACATGGGCAGGAATTAGTGAAGCACTAATCTGATGAGTTTGTTTGTTCTTGGAGTGCATGGATGGAGGTTTTCAACAAGACGGTGGGTGGACCGGGTTCACGTGTTGACTGGATTGCGGGGCTTAGATTGTGGCAGTTGGATTCAGGGGTGAAGAGACGTGGTGGAAGTCAATATCTCTTTAGAGGCAGAGTTTGCTCAATGAGTTGTGGCCCTCGAGGCAGAGGAGGGTTAAAAGCAACTGGAGGTCGGGCTGAGTCCCTGGAAGAATGACAGCAACATTAACTGAGGCACAGAAGTCTTGGGGAAGAAGCAGATTTGAGGATGCTGCGTTAGCTCAAACAAGATTTCTCCTTCAATCATGTTTAATGTGAGCCCCTAGTTGGACACCTGAACAGATAAATCGGACAGACACTTTGCTCTCAGAGGGGGATACTTTTTGTTTTAAAAACTGTGGCAGTCTCTGGCAGTGAGCAGTAGTGTGTACATTGGTACTCACAGCTCTCCAGAGACTGAAGCAGGAGGATTTCTAGTTCAAGGCCAGTTACATAGTGATATCCTGCCTTAAAAGACAATCCTGAAACTTTAACCAAGAAACCAATAGCTACCATCCCCAAGTCTCTCAAAACAAAAGGAAGCATGGCAATTTAAATTGATGTCAATGTTGAGGAAGGAAGGAAACATTTTCATAGAGGGTTGACAGTCTGCCAAGCACTTGCTAGATGACTCGCATTTATTATTCATGAAGCATTAGTCTGAAGAAGCACCCAAGTATACTGTGTCAGACTCTGGAGGTAGATGGCGAAGTTCAATTCCCAGCCATGCCTCTTACTAGTGGCATGTCTAGATTCTGCTTATATGTAAAATGTAGTAGCCACTGTGCCTACTTCAGAAAGAAACTTTGATACCAAAATGAGCCAGTGCATGGAAAGTTCTGGAAATGATGCCAGCTATATAAATGCACTCCGTGAATGACAGTGGTTTTTATTGTCTCCATGTGCTGTACCTTAGAGATGAAAGAGTAGCACGCAGTAGTGTTGCTTTAGAACCATGCTTCAGCTTGTTGACCAGCCAATGGATAGTTTTCTTGGGTTCTACTATTGGGTTTTGGCCTGATTCAATTTTTTTTATCTGTTCTTGTTGCTGTTATAACAACTTACTGGCAGAAAACGAGCATTTTATTATAGTCACAGACCTAGGGCTTTAGATATCTAGGCAGCACAGAGAGGATGGCTTGTGTTCTGTGATATTTGTGATTTCACCAGGGAAGATATTAAAGCTAAGGGGGCTTCGTGGGATGCTGGAGAGTGGAGGCTGGAATCACCAGGAGTCATTGCAGCTCGTGTGACTGAGGCTGAACATCTATAGGGGATCTGCCTTTAGTGGCTCTCCACATGAGCTGACTTGGACTTCTTCACAACATGGCCATCAAGTCCAACACTTAGTGTCCCAAGAGAACCAGACAGGTGTGGCACGACTGTCTTTTCTACCTTAGTCATAGCTTGTTCAGCTTCAAGGAGAAGTAGCCTAGATTCCACATTCCCTTGGGTAGAATTAAAATAAATACAGGATGGGAGAAATGGTTTTGGTCAGTATGTTTTGGAAAAACTGCATTGGGCCCAGAGCTTAAGTAGGAGGTGATTTATGAGATCACCTGAACTAAAGAATCCAATACATGATCCCCAAAACATCAAGGAAACCATGTTTTCCAGACATAACAGGACATTTGCACATATGAACTCACAGTGATTGTGAAGGCATGTATAAAATCTTTCACAAGCGCAAACCAGCTAATATCCCAGCATGGAGGACTTGGGGGAGGTGAGCATGAAGTCCTATCTGTAGTTGAGGAACTCTTGGCATTTGGTAACTGCTGGGAGAAGAAAAGTCATTTGTGTTAAAGGATATGACTCTATATAGATCAACCACCCCAAGACAGACTTCCCACACAAGGGTAGTGGGCAACACAATTAGACTAGATGTGTGGACAGCAGGACAGGTCATAAAGAAAGGTGGGGGTGGAGCTTGGAGGAGTCAGTGCAGGGGCGTGAATATGATCAAACCATACTGTATGAAATCCTCAAAGAATTAATAAAAACATATTAAGGAAAAGAATTCAATACACTTCTAAATTCCAGTCACGCTCTGAGATCAGGGTGTCTTCTGCAGATCAGGGTGTAGCCTTTTATTAATTAAAAGGTCTTGAGTGCTCTTAACGTAAATTATTTCGGAATTCAAGGACCAAGTCGTCACAGCCAATAGCTTTCATTCACTTAATGAACACTGAGTACAGTTGTATGGATTCTGAACTGTGCAAGCATTTGTGCTAATAGCTGTGGGGGTATACTGAGAAGCTATGGGAAGTCAGTGAGCTAACAGGTAAAGACAAATGCTTTGCCTTTCCATGAACTGGTCTCTGGGGAGCCAGAGTCTGCTGACAATCCCCCATGATAGTTAAAACTAGTCAAAATAAGACAGAAAATGAGTTTAATGGCAACTCTTTAGTTGGCACTGTAGCCCCTGTTCAGGTGCACACCTCCCATTCTATAGACATTCTCTGTTAATTAATTACAACTATAGCTAGCAATTGTTAAGTGCTTGCATAGCTATTCAATAGACTAAGTACTCAGGGTGATACCATTCCTGGGCTGGTAGTCCTGGGTTCTATAAGAAATCAGGTTGAGAAAGCTATGGGAATAAGCCAGTTAGCAGCACCATTCCATGGCTTCTGCATCAGCTCCTGCCTCCACGTTTCTGCCCTGCTTGAATTTCCTGCCCTCACTGATTTTGATGATGAACTGTTGCACGGAACTGCGAGTGAAAGAAGCCCTTTCCTCCCCAAGTTGCTTTGGTTATGGTTTTTCATCATAGCAATAGTAACCCTGACTAAGACAAGTATGTTGGAGTAGGTGAAGGAGTCAGGTGGATCCCTGAGTCTTGTTGGCCAGCCAGTCTAGTTGAATCCATGAACTGTAGATTTAGTGAGAACCCTTGTTTCAAAACCAAAAAGTGGAAAGCAAAGAGGATACCTGATAATGACCTCTGACCTCCACATACACATGTGTACACACCCCAAAACATACACCACACCTACATGACACACACACACACACACACACACACACACACACACACACACACACACACACACACACACACACATTTAAGCTTGATTATATGTCTGTTAGGATTTCCCGATTAGTTGTATACATAAATACATGCCAGAAAGAATGATAAAACTGAGATCTTTATCTCCACACAGCAAAGTTTGCTGGATAAGAACTGATTAAAATAATCTGAAAGTATAACAATCTCGCTTTTCTAGAGAAAGTAGCGAAGTTCTACAGATGCATAGCAACTCTTCATTTGGGATTAAAATAAACATGACTTTTCTGATGCAAGGATACTTGTAATGTAATGCCAGATAAGCTCAGCATTGAGCTGAACCAAGCCTTCAGGGAAGAGTACTACATAGGGCTGTGCTGGTTGTATACTGTGCATCTGTGTGTAAATGGCACTTTCTAGAATGATGCAATATGGCATCACCATGGGGAGGTTGTGGGCCACAGCCACCATCAATTCTTCAGCATGGACGGCTTGATACCAAGCTCCCAGGTCATAAGAATAAAGATATCTTACATACTGTCATTTCCTAGGTTGTTACTCTATGTGCCTTTCAGCTAGGGTGCTTCTTCTGGAATCTTGAGTGGATTCCTAGGAATAAATGATGTGAATGTTTTGATAGAGCGCATTATATAGAATCCTTGGGGTAGATGCAGTTATCCTCCAGGCCAGTAGCTGATTGGTTTAGCATGTTGATTGGTTTAGCATGCTGATTGTCCTAGGATAGTCTCCCAAAGTAGGAGCCCCCCGAGCCTCAGCATTTAGATGCTGAGCTATTGTCTGGTTAGTTCCCTTTTGCTCGCATAGTGCTAAGTGCAACCCTAAACACCAAAGACTGGAACCTGAAGAGACTGAAGGACTTATTAGTGCCAAGCTGAGAAACTCAAGCTGAGTTTCCAAAGAAAATGACAGCATGGCTCAAGCAACTCTTTCACAGGATTCCTTGCAACAGAACTCAAAGATGATAAGAACATCTTGATAGAGCTTGCACTTAAGAGTTGGACAAATGCTACCCTTTTATCTGGGTTCTGGTATTTGCTTTGGGCAAGTTACTCAGATCTTCTGGTTGAAGAAATTGGGTTAGCTGCTATCCAAAATGCCTTTAAAGTAGATTATTATATGATTATGTTTTTGTTATAACTGTTTAACTACAAACTTCTTTATTTTGGTTTGTTTATTCACTGAAGTATTAATATTTACTAAGTGTTCCCTTATGCCAAGTACATTTAGTGTGTAAGAGTGAACCAAACAAACAAGTTATCTTCCCATGGGAGGGGTTGTAATCTAGTGAGGCAGGTTCTGGGGATAATGGCATATTTAACATAGACCATCATGTTGTATTCTTATTGCCGTGAGCCTTGCCGTGACAAAGAACAATGAGGCGGCCAAGGTCCTTCCGACAAACAGAGCCCGTAAGGGATGCGTGCGAATATATTTTGAATTATAAGGATTTGGCCTGCATGACTGTGGGAGGTGGGCAGGACTCAAGATCTGCAGAATGAGTCAGCAAGCCGCAGGCCCAGGACAGCCAGTGGTTTAGTTCCAGTTCAAGTCCGAAGACTCTTGAGAACCAGGGAAGTCAACAGAAGAATTCTCACTGGGAGATGAGTCTGGAGGCTGACGAAAGCTTCGTTACTTAAGAAAACCTAGCCATGTGGTTCTATCCAGTCCTCCAGCTGACTACATGGCCTCCCCATAACGGAGGGCAGACTGTTTTACTCAGTCCACTGAATTCATTGTTAATTTAGTCTAAAAGCAGCACCTTCTAAGGAACATTTGCATGGATAACTGGGCATCATGTGACCCAGCCAAGTTAACACAACATTAATGAGGTTATTTAAAGTGGCTAGAAAAGACCTCTCTGACATGGTAACATTTAAACTCAAACCCAAAAGGAAGGAAGGGGCTATTCATAGAAGGTTGAGGGAAGGCCTTCCAGACAGAAAAGAATGTAAACGGGATGAAGGCTGGAGTAAAGATGGAGAGATGGAGTGTTGGGAGGGAAGGGGGAGAGCTGGAGGCAGAGGCCTTGTTTCCGGACTCTGGATTCATACTAAGGGTATGGATGCTATTCTAGATGGCTTCTCATGGATATAGCTGTGAGGCTGAATCATTTGTGGCCACGACAGTGGCTCTGGGACTTGATAATCTGGAGGTCTTGGCTATTTTGACAAAGGCAGGTTTGGTAGTGTAACAAAAGTAGAAGCTTGGTCGTTTACACATTTCTATAATTGGCACTCAATGTCTTAGTATATTTGCTGCTGCTATAACAAAATACCACAGACTCAGTTTTTATTTGAGAGAAGAAATTTGCTTTTCACCGTCATGGAAGCCGAGAAGTCTAAACTCAAGATGCTGGCACCAGCGTCTGTGTCTCTGTGTCTATATGTGTTTCTTGTGCTTCTCTTTGGCTCTTTTCCTTCTGTTTGCTTGTTTTGTCCTATTCTTGTTTGTTTGTTTTTATTTTATCTTATTATTATGATTTTAAATGCTTGTTTGTATTCGAATGGGACAGAGAAAGAAAGGGTATGGATTCGGGTGGGTGGGGAAGTGGGAGGATCTGGGAGGCGTTGGGGGAGGGAAAACCATAGTCAGAATATATTGCATGAATAAAACATCTATTTTCAGTAAGAAAGCAAAAGATGCTGGCATCTAGGCCCTCCCTGCTGTGTTATCCATGGTGGAAAGGAGAGGAGAGGAGAGAGAACCTAACCAAGTTACTTTCACTGTTGGTTTTTTGAGAGGTAGTCATTGCATTTTAGCCAACTCATGCGCATGATGATAAAACAGGATGACTAAGAGACTGAGTGTGAGATAGCGTATTAACCACCACGAATTTGAATGTGTATTGTTTCTTCATTAATCATGAGAAGGGTGACATTAACTCTAGAAGAATCAATTTACTCAATAGTGGTACTTTATACTTCAAATTGTAATGGCCTAATGACATTTATTTAAATATTGTAAGCCTGACCAAACCTGCTTTTGCAGCAAATCCATTCTTACAAAAGGCCTGCTCCCCAGACAGTGAAATTAGCTCATTTATGAGGGTAGATCTTGTGTGGTCAGATTACCTTTTGGGGTTTTATGCTGGGGATTGAACCTAGGGCCTCGCACATGCTAAGCACATGCTCTGCTACTGAGTAACTTTCTATAGGCACTGCTCCTCAGCACTGTCAGTTTGGCCATCAGGTTGCCAGCACATGAACTTTGGGGAACACATTGAAACCATAGCGCAGAGCATGGTACTACTAGCTTGGTCTTGTCTGGTGAGTTGCACGGTTGATGGTTGTGCTTCTTTAGTCGGTAACTTGGGGTTGGCAGATAAAATACCAGATAGCCAGTGAAATTTGAATTGCAGAAGAAGATTTAAGAGAAGCATGTTTCAGATAAAACTTGGGCTACACTTAAAATCTTGTTGTGGTTATTTATGTAAAGCATTAATTTAACTAGCTGTCCTGCATTTTTCTTTGTTGAACATGGAAGCTCACTTGCTTCTAAGTGAGCTTCTAATTTACTAAATTCTCTTAGAACATCACATAGGGTGCTGAGCACATAGTAGGTTTTCATCAAATGCTGGTTTGATAGAAACTGCAGTATGGTCTGAGGATGTAGCTCAGCTGGTAGGGTATTTTTTTTTCTAGCACCCTTGAAGCCCTGAGTTGGTTCTTCACTGCCACATAAGCCAGCTACGGGTAGCAGCGCATACCTGCAATCCCAGAACTCAGGATGTGAAACAAGAGGGTTGAATGGTCAAGGTCATCCTAGGTTAATAGCAGTTTGAGGCCAGCCTGGATACTTGAGACCCTGACCTTTAAAAAAGGGAAAGAGAGAGAGAACGAGCGAGCGAGAGAACAAAGAAAACTGCACCATATACTTATGTACACGAAGAAAACGGGTTTATATTGGCAGCTGAATGGAAATGACCAGCCTGTACCTGAGGTATAACATAGAGAAGTTGAGGACTTTGACATGTGCTTGTTGGATCAAACACCTCGTGTCCATGGTGCAAATGTCTGTTGAGTGGATGGCCTATCAGCATGGTGGCCTGACTGCAACTGGCCTCTGAGGGGCCATCAAACATCTTTAAGTGGCAATGGACTCTCAGAAGGGCCCACAAATTCCGCAAGAGCCCGGCTGAGTCATTTGCTCTTTTAATTGGGTATGGCAATCTCGTTGCCTTTCTTTTCTCCTCTTTTCTATGAGGCGGGGGGGGGGGCATAACCACAAGACTGTTCAGATGACCTCTTTTAGCGGCAATTCAAGGACATGAAGCACAAGGCGAATTAAAAATTCTGATGAATTAAACATGAGCTAGGATTTTCTTCAAACGTTCTATCCCTTGGCTCGAACCTGAGAACCTGAAGGTTAGGTTTTACTTTCTATGAAAATGGCCCTTTTCATCTTGTGGTTTCCCCTGGTTGTGTTATACTGAAGGATCACATATTAGCAGCTAACATTCGCTTAAGCCCACGGGAGTTCTTTTATTCTACACCAATTACTTAACATTACTATGTGCTACTATTAAACATATAATTTGATTTAGATTTTCAAATAATAAATCTCATGGGTCCTTGGAGGTAAAAATGTTTATAGTGGCTATTCAGTTGCGTCTAACTGGTCATAGAGATTTTGCCTGGTTAACTGTCTTGAGTCTGAGGTGCCATGGTGAGAAAGGATTTGGCTCTTGAAAATGTCCTTCACTGGAGCAAACTTCTGTCCACCCTTGCTTTTGGACCTGCTACCCTGGAAGAGCATAAGGAGCTACATGAAGTTTGGCAGCTTTCTGTAAGAGTCACATGAGGGTGTGTGTAACCTCTGAGCTCTAGGGTGAGTGGCTGAGCCCTTTCTGCATCACGTGGAGGTGGAGGTGAAGGTACCGCCCTCCACTCCCTACAGCCTAGTAATTACTTCTACCTCAGTTGCTCAGCTCCTGTGCAGCACGGTCTCTGTTGCTCAACTTTGTGCATCTGGTGCCCCAGTTACAACTGATGCTTGGTGAGCTTTTGTGGAATTCCTATTTTGGACTTTAATGGAGGCATTTATATTTTGTGCATTGAGATTAGGATTACAGAAGAACCAGGAAGAGGTGAAAGGGCCCACTGTCAAGGGGCCTCCTGAGGAGACTTTACCCCTTGGCAGAAGAAATTGCTATCGAAAGAGGATATTTTGGGGATGGGATGAGGTGTTTAGCAGCTGGTGTGGAAAATTCCCTAGGAGGCTGGTTCAGCCCCAAGATTTCCCAGGCAGTGCCGACTCTTGCCTTCAGCAGAGGCCAGACTATATTTCAGACCCGGCTGTTACTGGGAATCCACAGAGCCATCTTACTGCAGGGAATCTAGTTCCTCAATTTTTTAGTTAGTTTCTTGATTCCTTGAAGACTTCCCTAATCATAGCTATTACTATCTCAAAACTCTCAAATGAATGGATTCATACGCCTCTGACGTCACTGTCTCCGCAGCCTCATGAGTAACACTGTGGGCATCCTTTCCTTTCTAGTCATTCTCTTCCTCCAACCCACACCCACTCCTTGTCTCCGAGAGCTGCATTAGCAATAAGGCACAGAGATGGTGCTGATGTCAGCATCATGGATGTACATTTAGAGGAACCTTTTTATAGGGGCGATTACCCAGAGGGTGATGCTAAAACGCAAAGCTGTCTTGTAGGATGTTTTGTACAAACTGTCTTCTCCCTTTGGTAGCTCTTGTTTATTTTTGTAACTTAGTAGGCACAGTGAAGGAAGACATGTCTAAACATTTTTTTTCCTTCTGAAGTTTGTCTGAAGGTGGGTTCAAGTGGCTGCAATGAACCGGGAGCCCTGAGCAACCAGCCTGGCAAAGGGGGTTAGCTGGGACTGCTTGCAAAGCAGAATCTACTGGGGGTATTGAGCCTTCATCTCAGTGATCTGGAAAAGGGCAATGGGGAAGGCACACCTCATTTGACATAAATAGTTTGTTCTTTAAAATATATAGATAGAAGCCAAGTCCAGTTTAGGTGTACACAGAGTGCACTATTTAACACTTTATGCAGAAAATCCTTTTGTAAATATGTATCTTGCAGAGTGTCTATATATGTATCAAGTCTACTTAGAGTGAGACTAACCTTTGTATCTTCATAACATTTATCATGACAGCAGGGAAACAGGACAGGACCAGCTGAGGAAGGATCCTGTGGATTGAAAATGATACCCATCCCCAAGGTGATGCCATTTCTCTTGAAGCCTTCAGCATCCCACCTGTAGAGGCAGAACAGAAAGAAAGTAGTTCTGAGAGGAGCAGTTCCAGGTGTTCCCCGATACACTAGTTACTTTTCTCAATGCTGCAACAAAATAACGATAGAGCTAAATAGTGAGGGTTTATCCTGGCTCACCGTTCAAGGGGAAGTCATGACAGCCGGAGCTTGTGGTGGTTGCTCACATCATGTCCACAGTCAGGAAGCTGAGAGATGGTTGCCTGGTGCTCAGTTTCTTTCCCTTTTAGTCAGTTCAGGCCCCAGCCCATAGGATGGCACTGCCCACACTCAGTGTAGGGCTTCTTTGCTTTGTTCAACACTTTTATGAAAACACCCTCAAAGGCACAAAGGTGTGTTTCTATGGTGATTCTAAATCTGGTTAAGATGACAATGAAAGCTAGTTATCACATAGTAAAGGATTAATGGAAAGAAAGTTGAGTCTCTTGGTTGAAGAGAAGTGTTGAACATGAAATCTAAGCTGGATGCAGAAGAGATGGGGGTACAGGGAGGCATAACAGAGGAGAAAGCAGAATATAATCTGAGGGCAATGGGGAGAAAGCAGGAGGGAGAAGATGCTCAAGCTAATCTCGGTACTTGGGCTACTGTAACAAATACCATGGGCTTTGGAAAGACAGAAATTTATTTCTCATGGGTCTGAAAAGTCCAAAGTCAGGACAAACTCAGTGTCCTGTGAGGGCCTGTTCCATGGTCCCTAGATGGCTGTCTTCTTCCTGCATCTTCACATAGATGTTGTTGTCTCTCAGATCTGCTCTTCCCTGTACAGCATCTTCTAGTTCTGTATGTACTTTCCTCTCTGGCTTGTACCTATAGCCTTCCTTTGTCCACTAGGAACTCTTTCTTGATGCCTCTAGGAGTTTTCATCCCCAGGGGTTCTCCCATATATGAGTACTGACTGAATAAGAGGGTGAGATCCCAGTTCCTGGGCTTCAAAGTCGAAATTCTGACTCTGCAGCCCCCCCGCAAGGCTCAGGCAAAGATGGGAACTTCACTTGGAATTGTTTCCTTACTTACTTCTTGCTTTCCTGCTTCTCCCACTCTCTTCTTGGGATTCTTCTAAGTCAATTAAGTTGCACTAAATCACAAGCAGATCTGCTTTGGGGATCCATTATAAGTCCCTGGTGAAATGGGGTGGGGAATGATAGTAGTGGGGAGAACTAGAGGCCACGAGGGGCTTTGGTGTTGGGTAACTTGTTGTTGGGTTAGTGGTGGGGAAAGGGAGTCTGGATAAAAGGATTTGGGGAATCAGGAAGAGAATTCAGGTCTACCATTAACATCCACAAAGAAGATCAGGAATGGAGGGGCTGAAGGCCGGAGTCTTAGAGGGGCTTGGGTGGCCCTCTAAGTATAAGGAGTATAAAAGGTCCTAAGAAAATATGCAAACAGATGCATCAAGAGGCTGAAGAAATAGTCAAAGTTCTGAGCAGAGGCTAGGAGTGGGGGATGGGTCTTCTTCAGAATGGAATGAGATGGGACAATGGGAAAGTGGATCAGAGGAGAGGAGGAAGCTGAGAGCAAGGGAGAGGTTGAAACTCTAGGATCAGCTAGATGTGGCAGAGCCCACTTTAATCCTGGTACTCAGGAGGCAGAGGTGGGCAGGTCTCTGTGAGTTTGAGCACAGCCTGCTCAGCATAGTGAACTCCAGGACAGGCAGGGCTGTGTAAAGAGACAAAACAAAATAAAACAACAACGATGGCCCCACAAAACTCTAGAGTCACGGACACCTGCTCTTTTGGTGTATTGCTCTTTGGTGGCTTTGCACTTTGAAGGATGGTTCTTGCAATCTCCTAATGAGTGGTGGCCTGGACATGGGGTATGAGGGAGCATTCCTGGTGCAGAGTAGAAAGCCACTGATTAAATGATAAATGACAAATACACTGAGTGTCTAGGCCATGATAAATACCAGTGCGTTTCTCTCTTTAAAGTATTTCTTGACAGTTCTCTAGCTCCTCGTAGCAGCGTGATTGATCGAGATGTGAAGAACAGACTTCCTAGACAAGAGAACGAGCTATAGATTGAAGTTGTAGGGTTTTTCCTCCTAATAATAGGTTGAAATACATTTTAGCAGGTGGGGGGTTTAGCTTGTTTCCCACTATGGATCTGTAAGGAAAGTCGATGATAGCAGAACAGCTGTTTAAGGGCTACTTGAGCATGTCTGAAGAAGAGTTTACAGAATGAGAGAGCAGCATGTACAGGGGAAGGAAGGTTGGAGGAACGAGGGGAGCCCTGTGCACGTGGGTGCTGGAAGCCTTGCAAAAGCAAGGTAGGGTTTCTAGCAGGATTTCCTGACTGCTGCTTGGAGACTAGATGGGGGGGGCAGTAAAGAGAGGTAACAGTTTTTGACAAGACTCTTGGGAGAGGGAAACCTCTAACTTAAAGGAAAGGCCCTGCCAATGGTATTCAAAATAGGATTTCAAGCACTCCATCCCAGGGGAAAGAAGATATTTTAGGCGGTGCAACTGTGTGTATTATTTTTAATCCTAAAAGATGGGGAATGATTTTTCCCTGTGAAAGTGTTCTCGTTAATTTAGATAGCGGAGGGAAAAAACATGGGGCATAAATCAAAACATATTACAGAAGCACTTTGGGTTAGACCACAAGAACCCCAGTGGGGGCTGTTCATCTCTACAGTCTTGACCTTGGGGGTCAGGACAAAGGAGAGCACAATGGGTAACTGGGTCCCCAGCCCAGCAAATACAGGAGTTACTGTGGGTCCCAGGCTCTTTGAGCCTGAGCTGATGGGGAAGGGCTTACTTTATTGGGGGGCGGATAAATTCGTCTTATCTGCTTTCAAGGGTTCTAGCAAACCCACGAGTTCTAGAACAGGTATTTTATTGAAGAGGGGTTCTGGTACTCAGGAAGGGGATGTGGTGAAAATAGACATATGATTCTCTATGACAGGAAAAATTCATGTGGCACATGTCCACACTTGTGGGCTAGGCCTCATGGACGATACTGTATGTGGCACAGGTAGAAGAGCCATCATTGCTCTGTCCAAGAAGCTATATCTGAGTTGCTCCTCCCCACTGTCTCTCTGTTTTCTCTCTGCCTCCTTTGTGCATTATGCTCATTCATTGTCCCTTAAACGCTGCTCCCTTGAGCTCGTCTTTTACTCTCTCCTCACTTTACAGCTCCCTCTGGACTATTTCCTTCAGTCCTGCGGCTTCTGTATTACGTAGACATTCATGACACTCATACCCCGGGGTTCAGATGGATTCCCCCCTGAGTTCCAGTTACTTGGGCTTGGTGTCTTTGGGACACATCCTTCGGATGTGCTGTGGGACAGAAGACCCCAGTCTCCTGCATTTTCTGCCTTGTAGAACACTGTGCTCTGTGACCGCCCCCTCCAACACTTCTGCTTTTCCATTGATCATAGGGTCCTGTGGGTTTTATTTACCTAACATCCCTTGTTACTCTCCTCTCCCTTTGTCTTCTTTGTGATTGCCCAAGTTAAGGGCATAATGTAACCCAGCAAACTTGCCCTTTTTTTGGAGCATGTGTGGTGTCTGCAGACATGTGAATAGGTATGCATGCTTGGCACAGAGATCAGAGGAGGGCATTAAGTGTTCCTCTCTACCGCTCTATGCCTTGTTATTTTGAGAAAGGGTCTTCTGCCGAATCAGGAGCTTGCGGTTTTTGTCCTTGCTGGCATCTAGCAAGCCCCAGCATCCTCCTATCTCCATTGCCTTCAGTTTTGCTGTTACAGACACATAAGGGACCAAGCACAGATTTTATATGGGTGCTGGGACCTGAACTTTGGTCCTAATGTTTGTGCAGCAAGTGCTTTTAATAGCCGAGCCATCTCTCCAGCCCCTATCCCACTAACATCTACCCATACTCTCTCCTTCATAGGCTCTTTCCAACTGTTGCACATAGGATTCTGTGGCTCTTCTTGTGTTGGTCTTGATGGCTCCCCATGCTCACTAAGGAGACTTAAACTCACCATGCCTCCTGCTGTTTCCAGCTTTGCCTTTAAATCTTGCCTCCTGACCTACAGACCTGGTTGTGTTTTAAGCAACCCGGACTGGCTCACAGTCCAGTGTGTTTGTATCTGTGGCTTGTTTCCCTTCCTTTCTCCTTCGCCTTGCTCTATGGCAGACTCCTCATCCTCTTTCTATATCGGTGGACACCCTCTCTCTGAAGCCTTTCCTGGCCCCGGTACCCTCACACCTCCACCCAGCACAGCCATTGCATGCCTGTTGTATTATTTGCATGGATCCCACAGTCCTTTCCACTCTGGATGATGTAGAAGGCTCGTGTTCATTGAGTAGCAACATGCCTTGCCTCAGTGTGTGGACCCTTCTGAAGAGCATTCTGCTCCCTTGCCTTCCCATGTTGAGGGAAGGGGTGTGTTTGGAGCAGAGTCAGGGGAAGAACAAAGTGGGGGAATTAATCTCTCTTTTTCCAGAGTGTTTGCTCTCTGCCTCCCCTAATGCTTCTTATGAACTATGGAGTTATACTGGATTGTAAACTCAAAGCAGGGCGTAGACTGGATGACCATTACTCGAGCCCTAAGAGCTTTATTCCCTGGGCTTCTTCTCACCCTGTTATTGCTGTTGCTTTGTGCTATGGCCTTGCTTTAATAGATGCAGAAGATCTTGGGAAGATCATGAGAAACCACATGCTTACTAGTCCCCCAAATGGAGTTGCTGGTCCATTAAGCCTCAAATGAGCCCATTTCCTTTATACTCATCCTGTGTGGGGTATGCAGTAATGGAACATGGCAAGAAAAGCCTTACAGTCTTGGGTGTAAAGTCAGGGTTTTTTTTTTGTTCTAAAAAGTCATTCTATATAGATGAATAAAACAGCGTTCTAGCACTCCATTGAGAGAAAGGAGTGTTTGGAACGCAGTGCGGTGTCTCCTTACTCTTTTCTAGAAATCAGGCAGCCTATGGTCTTCAGGTCATTTTGTCTTCTGAGAGCTTTAGCACTTGAATCTGGATGTCTGCCTCTGAAAACATACAATAGCCAGAACTGCTTTTACATGTTGATTTACCAACATCAACTTCTCTTTGGAGCAGATATATGAACTCAATATTATAAGTGTTGGTATGGATGAATGGATAAATTCAGGAGTGGAACAGATTCTAGTCATGAACTCCTGACTTATAAATACTCATAAGTTCCACCTTGAGGCAGAGAGGTGGGCGTGTGACCTTCCTGGGGGGCGGCTGATCAAGGAGGACTTCTCAGTGGTGGTGACACATGTGAGCTGCTAGAAGCTGATCAAAAACGGAGTAAGAAGAAGGGAATGAGGAACAAGGCCCTGTTTCTCCAGGACAGTGGTATCACTAGGTGGCTTAGTGTGGGCAGGCTTGGGTTTGGTTGGAGCAAAGGTTGTTTGCAGGGGTGTGGAAGTGGGTGGGACAGGGAGATAGGTGAGTGCCAAGTCCTGGATGGGAGTCTTGGAGCAAGTCATGGAGAGTCTGCTCTTTACCCTGGCCCTGTGCTACCTGCAGCAGATCTGCTTCCCTGGAGAGCTCCAGGTAGCTGCGGTGCTCAGGATGGAACTGAAGGAGAGGGAGCTAGAAACTGTGGCAGTGATTCAGGTGAGAGAAAAATGGGCATCTTGCTGAGGCGACAGGAGAGGGAAGGGATGAGTCAGGGGGCCAGCCTGCTCTTAGCCACCTCTTTCTCTTTCAGTTGGCTCTTTAGGGTCTTAGATCTTGGTCTGTTCTATCTTGAGTTTATTTTCAAAGGTTTTTATTATTACATAGTAATTATACATAATAATGTGTTTCCCTTTGCCATTTCCATACATATATATTTTGACCATGTCAATTATCCTCCCTTTCTACTTTCTTTTTTTTTTCTTTTCTGTGACTCAATAAATTTCATCATGACATGGGCAGAAGGGGTTATTTCAGGAACTTGGACAACTTACCAGTGGCTGCAGCACTAAGTAGGCTATCTCCCCCTCCCCCAGCAGCTAATAACTGCTTATAGATCCTCAGGATGGGTGAGAACGCTGGAGTTTTAAAATCTTTTAAAATTCTTTTATTCTGTTATGTTGAGTTACTTATTTTCATACATGTTTATAATATACTTTGGGTCCTTCCACTGGATTCCACTGCTCTCCCCTCCCCCACCCATTAGTCCCTGCTGTTCTTCTAGACAGTCTCACGTTTACCTGCCTGCTGTCTGTATGTACATGATTTTATATATGCCTCTGTAAAATCTAGGGTCCACAAATGAGAGAAAACATGTAATATTTCTCTTTCTGCAGTTGAATTAATGAGCTTAATGTAATTATCTCCAGTTGCATCCATTTTTCTGCAGTGACATAATTTTGTTCTTTATGGCTGGAAACAACTCCATGTGTACATAGCCCATGTTTTCCTTAACAACTAGTCCTCTGTTGGTGGACTTCTAGGTTGATGTTGTTAACTAGTCCTCTGTTGGTGGACTTCTAGGTTTTCCTTAACCAGTCCTCTGTTGGTGGACTTCTAGGTTTTCCTTAACTAGTCCTCTGTTGGTGGACTTCTAGGTTTTCCTTAACTAGTCCTCTGTTGGTGGACTTCTAGGTTGATGTTGTTAACTAGTCCTCTGTTGGTGGACTTCTAGGTTGATGTTGTTAACTAGTCCTCTGTTGGTGGACTTCTAGGTTGATGTTGTTAACTAGTCCTCTGTTGGTGGACTTCTAGGTTGCTTCCATAGCTTAGTGGTTGTGAGTGGAGCTGTAATAAGCTATTGAAGCTTTGGGAAGGGCAGGGTAGAGCGGGCAGCGCTTAACTCCAAGGCATAGCCCCCCTTGCAGTGTCCCTTTGTGGGCTTTCTCATTGTGTATACAGAGTGGACGGTATTGCCTTTCTCAAAAGGACTAGCTCCATTGCCTTTACAGTTAGGAACCTTCACAAACAGGAGTCGCATGGAAACAGGACAAGCCATGTTTGGTTGCTGGGGCATCTGGACTCCTAGGACGGTGCACTCCTTTCTAATGACTGGCTTCTGGCTGCTGACTGCCTTAATAGTTACAGGCAGGCACAGCTGGAGTGCTGGAGGTGGATTTGGATTCTTTCACCAATCCTGCCCTCCTCTAAACACCCCAATTCTGCCTGGGTCTGGGGGAAGCCCTTTAGGGAGTCTGGGTGAGCTTTAGGCTGGGGTTTGTAGGATACTGGTGGGGGGGGACTGATGTGTAGGTGTCCTGAGAAGGATTTCAGGCCTTGGAGGTGGGGGGGAGGTGAGGGAGGGAGGTGAGGGGGTCTGGATTGCCATTTCCGGTGAGTTCACTGGCAGTCACAATTGCACTCCTCCTGGATTACCAGGCAAACCCACTTTGCTGGGTGATGCTGGAGGCTCTGAGGGGGCTGTTTCAGGTTCTCCACAGATCTTTAGACCTCTGGATGCTGTTAGCTTTCAACACTGTGACAATGGAGGCACTCCAGGTTAGGCATCTAAGACGGAGTCGAGCCTGCCCTTGTTACCAAAAAGGTCACTCAAAATCGTCTCTCTGGGCTTCAGTTTCCTTCCCCATGAAGGGAAAATAGGTTAGAGTCACTGTTCTCCATGAAAAGCCTTGTGATGGCAAGCGAGATCCATGTGTGCACAGGTGGGCACCAATTCTCCTGCTCACTCTGAAGGCAAGGGATGTGCCTTACTCATTTACGTACTCCCAGTACCAATCATGGTACAAGGGCAAGCTCAAATGTTTGTTGATTGGCTTTAAGAATGAACAATATGGTAAAGCTTACAGGACGCGGAAAAACCAAGTAATATAGAATTACTAGGAAGTTATTCAACCGCCCAATGTCTGACTTCCACCTGTGCTCCTGTTTCCATTCCCGCACAGGTAATGACGACATGTTCTGATTATTCGTGAGAAAACATTTAAAAAGGAATGGAAGGGGAGTTGCCTCCCAACACTTTCTTTCTTAAAAAACACATTCTTTGAGAATTTCACACGTGTGTGCATGTATTTTGACCACATCCACCTCCCACCCAATGTTTCCTTTCTCATCAGTTCTCTCTGTGCCCCTTTTACTGCCGAATACTTTTCCGTGGGAGCTGTGAAGTGTGGTAAGCCATTGCGTTATAGTACCTATTTGTTATTGATGCACTCCAACACCGATCACTGCTAGGAAATAGAAGGGATTCTCCCACAGAGCAGAAGACGTTTTCATGCCTGTCTGGAACAAATTCCTTTCCGAGTTTTGAACAGAGGGGCCTTGTCTCTTAATTGTTCCTTTCCTAGGCTCCACTGCTGAGGTGACTCCCAAGTCAGATTGTTCTAGTTGCAGTCCTGGCTCTGCCATCCCAGCCACTTGACCTTGGTTTAGTCATCCAGCCTGTCTGGGTCTCATCATCTTTATCTTTGTGGCGGAGCTGTGATGGCTGTGAGCATGCACTTACAGGCCTCCCACTGGAGGTGTGTAATCGACCAAGAGCTGCTGGAAGCGTCTGTGAAATATTGCCTGAGCTGTACAGAAGGTGTGCTTCTCGTGCACTCTTCCCAGCCAGGATTGAACTTGCAAGGATGCCATGGGAGACCCAGAGCTTCCTGGATGGCTGACTTTGGCTCAAGAACTTTTTGACAGATTTTCCAGATCTTTCTTAGACCGCAGATGGCCCAGAGTGCATATAACCATCCCCCTCCCCTCTCTTCTACTAGCAGTGTCTGATGGCTACTCTAGCCAACCTGACACTCTCCCATTTCTTTTCATGTATGCATTCCCCTTAATAAAAACGTGAGCACATTTAGCTCCCTTTAGGCATTGCTTCAGGGAGGATCTGGACACACGTCATGTGTTAAATGCTAGCGTGAGGATCAATGCAATGGTGTTAACAGTGTTTATTAGAGTGACAGGCATTGGCTGGGGCTCTCATCACCAGCACCACCAGCACCACCCACCACCAGCATCACCACCAGCACCACCACCAGCACCACCACCAGCACCACCACCAGCACCACCCACCACCAGCACCACCAGCAGCACCAGCAGCACCATTACCACCAG
This sequence comes from Ondatra zibethicus, assembly GCA_004026605.1. Classification (NCBI taxonomy): domain Eukaryota; kingdom Metazoa; phylum Chordata; class Mammalia; order Rodentia; family Cricetidae; genus Ondatra; species Ondatra zibethicus. The sequence goes on from PVIU01000116.1 coordinate 355,525, forward strand.
TACCACCACCACCACCAGCACCACCCACCACCACCAGCACCACCAGCACCACCACCAGCACCACCACCAGCACCACCCACCACCAGCACCACCAGCACCACCCACCACCAGCAGCACCATTACCACCAGTACCACCACCACCACCAGCAGCAGCAGCACCAGCACCATCAACCAGCACCACCATGACTACCACCACCATGACCCTATCCAAGTTCGTTTCTTTGTAAAAGAAGACAGAGCCGATCTTGACTCATCTCAGGTCACTAGGCAATTTTCTGCTAGAGTGAGAGCAACAGAGTAATGAAAATACCCTCTGAAAATGTATTCAACCTCAAGGGGAAGCAGACTCCAAATCCATTTCTAGCTGCTGAAATGTGCAGTCATATTTGCTAAAGCAGCCAACTCCATTTTTAGTCAAATGCACAAAAGGTTTTGTAACGTTCTGAAGTCCCCGCCAGGACTCCTGACATCTGCAGATATACTCCAGTCTGCAAACCGGGGCAGCTCATTTGCTGGTCCTGAGAGCCCTATGAGGTTAAAAAGAAGTGAAGTGATTATTTACATTTTACAGACAAGCAAACAGGGAAGCTAAGTGACAGTTTCAAGGTCACCCAGTTGATGGTTTGGGGATAAAACTATTTTTCTGCTCCGATGCTTTGCAAACTGAGCCATTTTTCAGATTTGATTCAGACTCTGTTCCTGGGGACAGTCTTTAGCAAACTGGTACAAAGAACTGGCTTAAAGCCTAAAAGACCGTTCTCAAGTCCAGTTCCACCTAGCACTGGGAGTGCTGGGATTTCTAGAACCATCTGTTCTGTACTGGCTGCAAAAAGATCTACCTACAATAGTTTTGGATGAGTTTGTAGGTATATAACAAGCAAATGTAGAAGAATCAATATGGAGTAGTAGATAAAGAGAAACAGCAATTAGATAGGAAAACGTCATCAAATCGGGTGCTCACACCTCGGGCAGAGATGATGAGCATAGCCTGATTCAGAAAACAAACAAAAGGTGACATCATTAAAATGGGGCCGGGGCTACAAACATTCAGCAGAAATTGACTGGGGAAGCCCATGTGAGGCAGCCAGCTGGGGGTTCCCAGCGAGAGCCTGGCACAGAACAGGGGGTCCCTTTTTGTGTGGCTTCTGAATTAATGAACAAAGAGTAGCAGAAAGACATCACCAAGGCACTGAAATCTGCAGAAAGCACTGGGAAGCTAAGGCAGTCAGCTGGAGTCTTGAAGGACAGAGTTCCGGGTAGAGCAGCCCCGGATGAGCTCCTGGCGTCCTGTCCCCACTGCCGGCATGTTTATCCTATAGCAGGAACAACAGCAACCTCATAGTCTGCCTTCTTGTTGTCTACAGTATAGTTAATGCCCTTAGATGCTTGCTGTTTTCCTTCTTCCTTGGTAGAGTTAAGATGACAACCTTCCCTGGGACAGGGAGCTTTTTGCAGGATAAAAGGGTAGGGCTCCTTACTTCCAGTGTCTGCTCTTTTCTCATTTTTATTAGTTTCATGAGAATTTCATACATAATGAATTTTGATCATATTCATCCCCTCCCCCAATTCCTGCAAGATCTGCCTCTTACCCATCCAACTCTTACGTGCTTAAAAAAAAAAAAGTCTTTCAAGTTCTGTTTGTGATGCCTATGTCCTCTTGTGTGTGTGCCTCTTCTTCCACAATGATCCCTGAGACTTGGGAAGATGGCTTGTGATGTAGTTGTCCCATTTAGGGCTGAGAATTCTGCTCTTGTTCATTCTCTCATCTTGATACATTGTGGATCCCTGTGCTAATGGGATCTACTGCAAAAAGAAGTTTCTCTGATGAGGGCTGAGAGATGCACCACTCTGTAACAATTAGTCTTTAAGAGTCAGTTCAATATGATGGCTATGTAGTAGAACAAGAGTGGAGGGTCTTCCTCAGGGTCTATGACCTGTGTAGCTTTAGACAGCACATGACAATTTACCTTTACACTGTGCAATATCTTTGGCCTTTAAACTGTTTATGTGATGTTATAGACTTTTGGAAGTTTATTTTGTAATATACAAAGTAGGTTGATTTAATGCACGTGGGGCCAAATGCATGCAAAAGCCAACCGTAAGCTTTGATTTTTCTCATAGTCTTGTCTTTTTCTTGTCCGGTTAGCTTGTCTATCTCATGCCCAGCTGCAAGATTATTTATCTACTCAAAAGTTTAACATTTTAGGACAAGATCTCCTGAGTAAATTGGGAGCATGGGGACCTTGGGAGAGGGTTGAAGGGGAAGGAAGAGGCAGAGAAAAATGTAGAGCTCAAAAATATCAATAAAAAGTTTAACATTTTAATATTTAATTTACACACTTGTTTTAATCATAACATGCCCCACTCCTCCAGCAGTTGGGATCCAGTTCTTTGGAGTATGGTGCAATGACTACTTTTGGTGACTTCAGAGCTTTATAAAGACATCAGTGAAAGGACTACAGGGCTCCTCTCTAGGGGGCACTAAGAAGAGGTGGAACATATGGTATTTAGGATCAGGGACGTCAGATGATCCAGTTGCCCTTGGTGAGAAGTGATCATGGTGGCCAAGGATTGGCATCCCTTAGTCAGCCTTGTTTAAAATTTCAGAACTTAGAACCTGGATAATATCTATCCACAAATGAACAGAAGCCAAGGGCACAAAGCAAATTAAAAGATCCAATGTAAGGCCTGATGTCTCAGCATTCAGCCTGGGAGAGACAGGACAATATATTGGTGCATAGCAGTTTGCTGAGCTCTGGAAGTGGGGAACCCAATCTGCTATCTAAGGAGACAGGAGGCACCTTGCCTAGCCTCTTATGTCCATTCAGTGTTAAGCAAAAGTTTACTGTTGAGGTAATTAATGTTAATGCTTATTGTTGGTGGTAATTCTGAGCTTGTGATTGTGTGCAGTTTAACATAATCATTACTAACAATACTGACAGCAGCAATGGGAAACAAATGCCCTTTCTTTGGCACTATACCAAGAACCAAAGATGCACTCTCCCCTGAGTCATGGCACACACCTCTCATCCCATTATTCGGGAGACAGAGAGGAGAATCTCAAGATTAAGTATAGCCTGGGCTACCTAGCAAGATCACAGCTGTGCAAATAAGAAAGATGAGGAAAGAGTGATAATCTCTGACTCCAAAAGCATACAGACTCGTGGGAAGACAGGCTGTAGAGACAGGCTGGTGACTCTGCACAGAAGAGTCCAGAAAGATTTCACAGAGGAAGCAACTTTGGGCTGAGAATCATGCGGGTATGAGTTTGCAGATTCTGGGCTGCTGTGTGGTGGTTAGAACAGGGTGCTGTTGTGTGCAAGGACCAGCTTTTCCGTACTGGTGCCTCGTCATTATTTTTAGTTTGACAACGCTTGTTCTGCACTGTGCGTGTGATTGTACTGTGCCAACTCTCCTTCGTTCCCTCTCCAATGCCTTATCAGGTCATCATTGATTGGCTGCCTACTGTGCATTAGTCACTATGCTGGTTCCTGGGGACATAGAAGTGTAGGGGGCTGATATGATGCCTGACAATAGATCTTTGAGTCTAACGAGGAATCTGGGAGGTGAGCCTGTTATGTTAGAAGCCTGGGGCAGTGGATGCTGGGCCAGAGAGACTAATCTAGCAAAGTATGTTTATTTATTTGGGCCACAAACATAGTGGCAATTTATAATTAGCTGGTTTCTTTTGGAGGCTGTAGAGGAGAACCATTTTCTAGGGGACCATATCTCTTGGCTCACAGCTGCATGGCTCCAACCTCTGCTTTTGCTTTTATTCTCCACCCGCATGGCTGTCCCGTGGTCTTGTGACCACACCCACAATCTAGGATAATCTCCTCACTTCAGCATCTTTGTTCACATCTTGTCACACAAGGTAATGTTTTCGCAGGTGCTGGGGTTAAGATGTGGGTATTTTTTTTCCTGCCAACCCCATGGGGTGAATGGGAAGAGGTACTTCAAGAAGTAAGGTTTCAGTTGGGTAGAAGCGGGAATACGGTAGTGACTTAGCAGCCTACTAGGTTGGTCTAGACAAGACAGGCCGATCGCCTGCATGAGGCTGTAGTCAGGGATGGAGAGGCAGAAGCACTGGAGCAAACTGTCCTAGACCAAAAAGACTCTCCTGGGGTTCTGCAAGGGCAAGTGGGAGCCCGAGTTCAATGCCGTTAGAGGAGGGTCAAAGAAAAGAATGCCTAACTGGATGGCTTCTAGGCTCCAAAACTGCCTAGTTTGGAGGCCACGGAGAATTTTGTTTTCGCATTCAATCCAAGAAGAATTTAGTATTGCGTAACTATTGAACAGAGTAATAGCTAGTAAAAGGTGGATGGCCAGCATGGTTTCAAAGAGAAAAACGGATTTCTAGGGTCTAAGGAAACAGATATTTATAGACCTAGATTTCTCTAAGAAACCACGCCTCTAGCCAGGTGTGGTCCATATCAGGTCAGGCCTATTTTCAACAAAGAGTGACATGACAGGATCACCGTGACGCCGCCGGTTAGAGATGGTGCTGACTGGCCCCACTGGGGCAGTATTATTTGCCACATGTATGCGCTAATACCTTATTTACACAACAGCTGAGGTGCTGCCCAAGCAGAGGCCATAATGAGAGTCGGGGTAATAAAAACTAGAACATACCTAAGTGCCGTGACTGCTCATTGACGCACAATACAGAACTCTGTAGCTCACGCCATTACCTTCAACCTCCTGCACTGGCAGAAAAACTGCCATCTTTAATGTATTTATTTCTACGGTAATGAAATTGCCTTTATAGAGAATTGGGGATCTTAACAAATTCTGTGTTCCGAGCACCAGGGGAAATTTCATTTCCAGTGGCTTCTTATTGGATGACAACTGGAGAAAAAATTCCATTGCTAATAGCTCAGGAGTGGTTACACCAAAGTCATTGCATTTTCTATTAGGCAATGCACTCGGGATCTATTTTATTCTTCTTATATTTTTTTTCCAGGCAAGAGGGCTAATTGACACAAACCATCACTCTTGCTTCCTTCCCCAATTATAGCCACCTATCTTGGCAAGTCCCAAACCTCGCTACTGTGCCTGACCTTTGACCCTTCTTCTTTAGCTTTGGATCAGCATCTTCCCTTCTTTGTGAGAAGTGAGGCTTTTAATTATGCACTCCCCCACCTCTCTGTGTTTGTATGTGTCTTTTGTTTTTTTGAGGGGGCATGTGTTTGTATGTGGATTTGTTTGCATGTGGGTATGTGTGCCTGTGTGTGCCTGTCTCTGTGTGTATGTAGGTCAGAATCAGGTGTTTCCTATTGTTACGTTATTGCTTGGAGACAGAGTCTCTCATTGAATCAGAAACTCAATGGTTGGATAGACTGGTTGATTAACCCAAACCAGGCATTTGCTTGTCTCCACCTCCAGTGCTAGGGTCACAGGTGTGGGCTGCTGCACTAGGCTTTTTTTTTTTTCCAAGACAAAATATTGCTGTAGCTTTGGAGCCTGTCCTGGAGCTACCTCTTTGTAGACCAGGCTGGCCTCGAACTCACAGATATCCACTTGCCTCTGCCTCCCGAGTGCTGGGATTAAAGGCGTGTGCCACTACCGCCCAGCCGCACCTGGCTTTTTATGGGTGCCAGGGATCCAAACTCCAGACTTCATGCTTGCCGGCACCATTTCCCTGGTGTCCAAGATGGCCTGTTAAAGTCACTAGATGTCCATCTCTTCTCTGCTTTTGTACTTGAACAGAATAACTGTGTAGCTCTCTTCTGTTTACTTTTCTTCTGTCTGAATAATAGGCTTGTTTTTCAAGTATGATGATTTGTACATACTTGAACATGGGAGCCGAGGGAGGAGATGAGGTATAAATAAATATAGATAGCTTTCCAGTCTGGGTCCTTGTAGGACAATATAAGTGTTTCTAACTCACTGCTAGTCTTCCCTTTAGAATCAGGACTACTGATGCTCACTTTTAAGAACTCATTAAAAAACTAACAGCAAAAACCAGGTACTTAACAACGGTTCAAATTCTCCACCTGCAGTCCTGGTAAACCAGTTTTTCATCCTCACATTTGGAAAGGAAGACATATGTTCTTTGTTTCTGATGAGTTTGCTGTATTGTACTGATGAACAAATTCTCTCCTCTTCCCTACCTGTTTCCTCAGTGGCCGTGCCTGCAGCAGCTCCACCAGTGTGCCAGCCCAAGAGTGCCACTAACGGGCACCATCCGGTTCCCCGCCTCTCCATTTCCTCCAGAGCCACGGTGGTAGCCAGGATGGAAGGAGCCTCCCAGGGAGGCCTGCAAACAGTTATGAAGTGGAAAACAGTGGTTGCCATCTTTGTGGTGGTGGTGGTCTACCTCGTCACAGGTGGCCTTGTCTTCCGGGCATTGGAACAGCCCTTTGAGAGCAGTCAGAAGAACACCATCGCCTTGGAGAAGGCAGAATTCTTGAGAGATCACATCTGTGTGAGCCCGCAGGAGCTGGAGACATTGATCCAGGTGAGCTGGGAGTGTGTGTCTGACACATAGCAGCCTTTGGCGATGGATGATGGCTTAGATACGGCCTCTGTGGGTCACCAAGTTTTGTCTTTGGTGATCAGGGAAATCTCTGTGGAAGTCACATGTGTAGTACTTCAAAGAAGCCAGCAAATGAAGGATGTGCCAATGCGGGAGTAGAGGATCCGTGACATGGGAGTAGGCTGTGTTATGTATCGTATGTTTTCAGATCTGGTGACCAGAGGTGGCAGCGGGCAAAAGGATTTTAGAGTTTTCAAATTCAAGTCCACTAATACATGTTGATTAACTCTGAGCTGCGCTTTCTGGGAAAGAACTGTGACAACAGGGTACCCTATAAGTCAAAGAAAGGAAGACGTGTAAACAAAAAAATTCGGAGTTAAGAAATATGAGGAGAGAAACAGTCTTCAGATATGTGCATGAAGAGGGTATTTGTGGATCATTGCGAGAACTGTGGAATCAGCTTATGGGACAGAAATAATAGAGATCATAGTAGCCCTAGTCACCAGACTGCTTGTTTTGAAACACTGCATGCCAGACACTGTACCAAGCCCTTTATATTCTCTGAACACCAGAGGATGAAAGACCCATGAGAGCATGGAGGTAGGGAAGCAGGAAGCCAAGCAGCATCGGCAGAGGCAAGGTGGGCTTGCCAGGAGCAGACTGGAATAGTGACAGGCCGAGAGTCGTCTGAGGAGGCATGAGTGGAAGGGATAGGTTTGAGGAGTCTGGAAGCTTGAGAGAGGGACATGACTGAGAGATGTAGGAGTCCTACCTTGGAGGCAAAGGAAGTTGAAGTTATAGCTCTTTTTCAGGCAGCCTCTTGAGCTAAGAAGAATAAGGGGGAGGTGGTGACACTCATAGGGACAAGGGAGCCCCCCCTCCCCTGTGGGCCCTGTATTTCTTAGGTTTCTAAAGTTTGGAAAGGGATGAAAGAGAAAGATGGCTTGTACATACTGTGTAATTCCCTCAAACTTTGGGGTCCTGTGCTTAGAATTCTAGCGAACACAGCATCTCAGGATTGAACAACACTCACAAATCTCATCTGTGCTGTTCATTTATTTCAAATATCATGGAGAGGGCAGGGAACTTAGCTGCTCTATATGATCGGCACCTCAGAGTAGCCAGTCTTTTGAACTTGTCTTGATAGTGTGACTTCCTTCTTCAAGAAGTTGGAAAACAACCCCCACTTCTCTCTGAATCAATATAATGATTCTTTTCAGCTTTTATTAAAAAATAACACTTTAAAGTCCAAGGGTAGTGTTTCATGGCACTCATTCATAATAATTCAATTCTTTGGATATCTTTACCCTTTGTCTCTGCCTTTTGTGGAAAAAAGCTACCAAATCTGTGTTAGGAATGTGTTATGTAAATTAATATAGAATCTGAGACCTTCTAAAGCAGACAGAATGGGAGAAGCAATCGCGAAGCATTTTTTAAGTAACAGTATAATTACATTAATGTATGGTGTGTGATAGGGACCTCATGTTTAACTGTGGTGAATGTCACAGCCTGAGCGATGCTCTGTCTTGAGTCTCAATCACATGTAAAGTTCCTTCCTTCGACTGTGAGACCATGAGGATAGGGAACATGTCTTTGAATCTGTGCGTACGTGTCCTATGTGTTGCTTTGTGTCAGATTATTTATCGGGAAATATCAACGTGCATCTGGGACATTGGTGAGGTCACAAGATACCTGAGCTTGTTCATACATTGGCTGATTAAATAAGTATTGCTTTATTAGCCAGGCTTTGATCCCCTACTTTATGAAAGGACTAGGTAAAATAGAAGGATAATGTGGAAGAGCAGGAGGTTCTCATTCTGATGATGCAGTTAACACATTACCCAACGTATTCAGTTTTATTATGTTTATTTATTTATATTTATTTATTTTTAAATGCTATATGAAACTGTATATGAGGTACCCAACAACATTCTTTGGAATGTCCAAATCAGGGTAAGTGTATTTATAGTCTCAAATATTTATCTCTCTTTATGAGATAAGTATTCAAGATTATTGTACATATTTATTTAATGTATGTATGTGTAGTGGTTTTGTGTGCCATAGTGCATTTGGTCATGGTCAGAAGACAACACATGGAAGCCAGTTTTCTCCTTCCCATGTGGTCCTGGGGATTGAAATCAGGTCATTGAGCTTGTCTACAAGTTCTCCTACCCACTAAGCAATCTCACCAGTCATCCAAATTCTTCCTTTTAGCTTTCTTACAATGTCATGGTCTTGTTGTGCATTAAAATGATGGGAACTCCTTTTCCTCTCTCACTATAATTTAGTATTCTTAGTCAAGCTTTCTCATTATACTCTCTTGCTTAGTTCAACTTCCATGTGATCATTTTCGTGTGTGTGTGTGTGTGTGTGTGTGTGTGTGTGTGTGTGTGTGTATGCAGGTGCCATTTGGAAGCCAGAGGTCAACTTTGGGTGTCATTCTTCAGGAATCATATACCTTATTTTCTGAGACATTGTCTCTCACTAGAGTTGCACTAGTCAAATAGGTAGGGCTAACTGCCTGGTGAGCCCCCAGGATCTTCCTTACCTCTGCTCCCCAGTGCTGAGATCGTAAGTATATACCATAATGCCTGGGTTTTTTGGTTATTTTTTCATGGATTCTGGGGTTGGAATTCATTTTAATGACCAAGCTAATATCACCACCCCCTAAGGTCAACTCTGATATTCTATGTATTAGTGAGATTGTGTCATGGTTTGTTTACCTCTATGATTCCTCTGTTACATGAGCTGTGTATACACCCAAGACGATGTTATAATAATTGACAAAGTGCTGAAGACATCTGTTAGGAAATGGGCACTTTACATATATTATTTCATACAATCTTTACAACAATGATTGCTGTGGTTTGGATATGATGTATCCTGAAAGGCTTAAAAACTGCAGGCTTGATTGACAACTGATGAAATTTTAAGAGTGACTGTATCAGGAGGATCAAATCTCATCAGTGGTTGGAGTCATTGATGAATTCATACCTTGATAGCATTGCTGGGAGGTGATGAAAACTAGGCGGTGGTGTCCAATGGAAAGAGGAGGTTGGTCGGGACCTGCTTGTCTCGGGGCAGATCTTGTCCTGGCATACTCTTGTTGCCCTGTCTTCCAGTTTCCTAGCAACCATTAGATTTTGCTCTGCTACATGCTTCTTTTCATGCTGTTCTGCCTCAACACATGCCACTAATAATGGAGCCAAGCAAATGGGGTTAACACTTCCCAAACTGTGACCAAAATAACTCTTTCTTTTAAGTTGACTTCCTCAGATAGTCTTCCTGGTGATGAAACTAACACAGTGTTCGATGATGGCATTCTTGACCTCACTCATTAAGTGAAGAAACACATTCTAAAGGACTGAGTGACTTCCTAAGCACTGAAGTGTCAGCTATTTGGGATTCAGAGTAAAGGATAGTACCCTGCCTCATTCATTGAACCCACAAATCTTGTTCTATGATGAACTTGATTCTCTCTCTCAAATACGTGCCCGCATTCAGTCTCTCCATTACTTATGAAGTGTAAAAGTACTGGAGTGCCTTGCATTTAACAGAAAGAATTTTCTGTTTCTTCTCTCCATACTCATTGACCTGAGATATTTTCCAGTCTGTCTGCTATGACATAAGGTTTATTATCATTTCTATCTATAGTATTTATCACAATACACATTAAGTAGTTTTAGCTGCTACAAATGTTGCCAATAAGGAATCAGGTCATTGTGTTTGCCCTTCAAGTTTTGATACTTCATGTGTGTGCAAACATCCATGCTTGTGGATTAGTGCAACAACTGCTCACTTTGTCCCTGCCCAGCACTGGATATAGAACTTCTAAGAAGCATAATATTTAAAAGTAATTTTCCTTCATAAGTGGAAGGGTTTTCTGTGAGTTGTGATCTCTTGGAGAAATAATGCATCTCATCATAGTTGGGAAGGAGGGACCAGTGGATAGAAATTTAGATTTCAGTGAAGATTACTTGAAAATATGATAAATCAAAGCTTGAAGGCATAGTTTACATTACTGAGAACAAATACAGAGTATTCAGAACAGCAAAATTCTGACAAAATGCCCAGATAGTTTGGAATAACCAAAGTTGGGATGGATTTTCTGATAAATTGAATTACTTTGATACAGTGGCACGTCAGAGAGACTGATAGTTCACTGTCCCCGAGAGTCAGAAAATGATAGTTATTATGAAGGAGATGGTCTCATTCATCACTTCATCAGTTCATGTATCCATCTATGTATTCATTCTTGAAATTGCTACAGAACTCCTTTGGGAGCATGTTATGAACTGGGTGCTGGAGTTAGATAGGTTGAGACCAAGACACAGCTTGAAGAAGTTGCTAGCCTCCCTGAGCTCCAATTTTTATTGTCAAAAAATGTAAACTCTTCTGCCGTTTGGATGCTGGAAGTCTAAAAGTAGTAATTCACTAGGAAGGGTTTAGACTGTGGCATGATGAGCACTCCAAAGAGGCTGGTGATGGATGCAACTGTTTGGCTTGCTTGGAGCTTCAAACAGTAGCTCTTCTATGGGGCCAGTATTGGAATTGATAGATTGAACCCATGGTCTTGCAGATGGTAGACAAGTGTTCTAGCACTGAGCTGTAACCCAAGGCTCAAAGCGGTATTTCCCAAGGGAGGTGTGGAAGTATGGAGTTTGCCTCCGTGGTAGCATTTGACTGTATGTAGAGACATTTTTGGTTGTCACATCGCAGAGGTACTATAGATATCTCGTGGGTAGAAACCAGGGAGACCACTAAATATCTTATAAAATACAGCATAAGGAGTAGTCTAGTCTAACACAAATTAGTTGGAAAGATATGAAGGAAGAAGCATGTAATCAATAATTTGAATTCTCTGAATTGGAACTATTTGAAAAATGTTAGGCCCAAAGAAGCCAGGAAATCAGAAGACTAGGGATGTTCTATGGATATTTATCTCCTTTCATCCCCACAGCTATCTATCCCATAAAGATTGTCTTTGGTGCTTCTCTACAGATGAGGAAACAAGATACTAGGAGGTGAAGTTATACGCTCTGAGTTACCTGGGTGGTAAGTGAAGGATGCAGGGTTTATTGGTAGGCACGCTGATGGCCCATCTCATGCCCTCCACCAGTGAGATGGGTTCATTTAGGCAGACCGTAGCTGAAGGTCGTCTCAGTGACTTGAGAGAAAGCTACAATGGTCAGCACAGCTTGAGCTGAGATGGGTGGGAGGAGGTGAGCAGAGATGAATCCATGGGAAATAGATGGGTGGGATTTGGAAGGCCCCTCCCATGCCTTTCAGAGGAGTTTGGAATTTATACTGTAGGAAGCGGAGACATGATAGAAATTTCATGCTAGAAAAGTAAGTCTTTTACCCAAGAGGAGGATGGATTGGAGAATGGGGAAGTTGGAAGGCCAGTAGGGAGAATATTGCAACATCGTGTAATGTAAAGGAGGGCAAAGAGTACGAGCGCTAGAGCTGGATGGCTTTGTCTTTTTTCCCACTGAACCTAAGCTCCTCCTTATTGTAAAGGGAGTAGTCATCGGTCCTCACTTGGATTCCAGAGAATACAGACGTGATCAGGGCTTGGTAGAGAACCTGCACGTCACTGGCGTTCAGGAGCTGCCGTCTCTTGGTAGAGAATCTGCACGTCACTGGCATTCAGGAGCTGCTGTCTCTTGGTAGAGAATCTGCACGTCACTGGCATTCAGGAACTGCCGTGTCTTTCTCTGGGGGACCCAGGCTTGGTACCCAGTAAACACAGACTCACAACCTTATGTAACTCCAGGTCCAGAGGATCTAAAACATTCTTCTGTTCCCCTCAAATATACACCCACACCCACCCACCCACCCACCCACCCACCCACACACACACAAATGTACACATGCATACACTCACACTCAACTCTCTGCCTTGCTTCTCCAATGTGCCTCGCAAAGAATGTAATGAAATGAAAAAAGGCAACCATGCTCATGCATTTCTTTGGCTGTGGTTCAACGTGCTTTTGAACTTAGTTTCCATGGGTTTGGTGTGACGGTCATTTGTTCTGAGAATTTCTTTATCCCTGACACTCTCCCTTGTCACAATCGCTTATCTCCCTGTTCCCAGTGCAGTTGTGTCAGACACATTCACACTGACTCGTCTTGGTGAAAACCATAAAGCATTCATCTTCTGCAGTCCACAAAGCATAAAATCATGAGGAGGCTGCAGTGACTGACATGGGGGAAGGATGGATGCTTCAGCTGTATGGATGACAATTTGCTGCAGTTGTTTATCAGGATTTGAGTTCTTGGGTGCTTTATGTCCTCAGTGGAACTCATGTGGTCACCTGGCAGCTGTTTTTTTCTGATAGAGGCACACTTAGAAGGGGAGGTGTTTTAAAGGAGGAGGTTTCTGGTTGCATAAGGTGCCCACCAGAGAGAACATTCTCCCCTCTCCCATTCTAAGTGCCTGGATGTAACAGGATTTATTTTGCCCTCATTAGAAAACATTTCTTGGGTGTAGGTTGGTTCCATTCCAGCAAAATAAGTGTAAGCAGGCTGCCTCAGTGCCGGAACACTGACTTTCTTGACACCTCACTGCTGCCTAAGATAGATTGCTTAGAACTCCCTTGACCTTAACATTGGCATCTTCTGTTTATGGCCCTCTTTCTGTCCTAAGAATCCCGTAATGTCCATTTGCCTGACAGAGGCCTGGTCCAGACTGTGGTGGAGTATGGGACAGTGCTCACCCTACTCTTCCTTTCCCTCCATGGCTGGTTCAGTGACTCTCTGCTGGCAAACGGGAACTTTCTTATTGGATCTTACTTTATGAGTTTTCTTTTTAAATTTTAGGTGGTTTGTGTTTGTGTGTATATGCATGCATGTGTGTATTTGTGTGTGTATGCACATGTGTGTATGTGTATGTTTATATACGTGTGTGTATGTGTATATGCATGCGTGTATTTGTGTGTATGTATATGTGTGTGTGTATGCATGTGTGTGTTTGTGCTTATATGCATGTGTATATTTGTGTGTATGTGCGAGCATGTGTGTATGTGTGTTATGCATGTGTGTGTATGTATGTGAGTGTGAGTGTATGCATGTGTATATTTTTGTGTGTATGTGTGTGTGGTGTGTGTGTATACTTGAGGGGAACAGAAGAATGTTTTAGATCCTCTGGACCTGGAGTTACATGCGGTTGTGAGTCTGTGTTTACTGGGTACCGAGCCTGGGTCCCCTGGAAGGCCAGCAGGTATTATCACTCACTGAGCCATGTATCCAGCTCATTCATGGTCTCTCGTGTCTTTTTAACATTTCCAAATGGAGTCTCAGGTGCTTTACTCAGAACCTGGACCTTGAGCAGTGTTTGATGAGTACCACTTGGCCCTTTCCTTGAGTATTAGTGGTATGGTTGAGTGCTAGGGAGTTTCTATATTACTGGCTCCATGTGGCTCTTTCTATGCCCATGTAGGTGGTCATCCTCACTGTCCTATTTTATAAAGGGCAAAGTTCTTGCGCCTCTGTAGTGGCATGATAAGAACAGGCAGGACTTGAATCTTGCCTTCTTAAGCTTCAGAATCAGGCTCTTTTAATTAGATCCCTGCTTTGGTCAGACACAATGGACCTGTAGGATATGTACAAGATCAAAAGAAACACTTCCCCATTAAGGGAAAACTCACTGTAATGGCTTGATGGGGGGGTTTCTTTGGGAGTCTAGGTGCTTGCCTTTGGGCATGTGCCACTGTCTCCCTCCCTCATGCACTTGTAGTCTTCCTGACCACAATGTCTATGACAAGGCCCTGGGGCTGGAAGTTGATCTCTGATTGATTATCCTTATTGAGCTTGATCCCACCCTGCTTTCGTCAGAGGACTGAATTTAAGATGTGGGCAGCTGCATGAGGGAACTGGGGGTGACCATTTTGATCACAGTGGCCAAATCTGCTATTGTAAAGATAAGATGAGGACGAGAGATGACAAAGCCGTCCCTTTAGAATCAAATGTCAGGTGATTGCACGGTCAGTCCTCAATGATTTTCTAAGGCTACAGGATTTGCCATCTTCTTCTGCTGACACCTTGACCATTTACCGATTCATTCATTCGGTGACCGTGTTGCCAGTCACTGTGTGTCGGACATAATTCCAGATCCTGGGGCTAGTATGGCAACTCAGAGACCCATGACGTCCTTGTGCTTTGGGGTTTATAAATAAGACGACCTATTGGGCCAGGTCTGTGCTTCTGGAGCAATTATTAATTGTTATTCACCTCTTTCAAATGAGCCCTGGCTTTAAACATAGTATATTTGTAGATAAAGGGAGAGGCAAGCCTTATGAATATTAATTATCTTATAAATATTTGCAAGTAAAATCAGGGTGAAAGGGGCTAAGACCCTGGGGCACCCCTTGTCTTTCTCTCTCAAGTACAGAGATTATAGACATATGCTACCATGCCTGGCCAGAAAATCCTTTTCTTAAAATCTTATATTTTTGTTGTACTGGATGTTCTACCTAAGGCCTCAAAACAGACTAGGCAAGATGAGTCCTCAGTTCCAGAAAATTCTTTGGTTGCTATGAACTGCAAGTCTTTCATTTCTGGCTTAGTTGCCAGTAGTGCATCCCGCAGAGATCTTTCTGTCTTGCTTTTGCTACAGGCCCCTGAGACTCCACATGTTTAGGAATGAAACCATTTTAAGGAAAGCATGGTGTCTTAGTCAATGTTCTATTGCTGCGAAAAGACACCATGGCCACGGCAGCTCCTATAAAGGAAATTG
This sequence comes from Ondatra zibethicus, assembly GCA_004026605.1. Lineage (NCBI taxonomy): Eukaryota > Metazoa > Chordata > Mammalia > Rodentia > Cricetidae > Ondatra > Ondatra zibethicus. The sequence continues at coordinate 370,740 of PVIU01000116.1, forward strand.
TTTAGCTGGGGCTGGCTTATAGTTCAGAAGTTTAGTCTGTTTTGCATAATGGTGGCCATGATGGCAGTAGGTAGGCAGACACGGTGCTGGAAAAGTAGCCAAGAGCTCAACATCCAGATTGGCAGGAAGAGTGAGTCACTGAGTTTGACTTGGGCTTTTGAAACTCAAAGGCCACCCCGGTGACATACTTCTTCTAATAAGGCCATACTTACTCCAACAAGGCCACACCTCCTAATAGTGCCACTCCCTATGAGCCTATAGAGGTCATTTTCTTTGAAACCGCCACACATGGCTTCTGAGATATGAGGACACCATATGTGATTTCAGAGTCCCAAACCAGATCATCTCTGTTCCCTAACCTAGGCTGCTCCTCATCCAGCCAGCCCAGACAGGTGACCTCTGACAGTGACAGCTGGGTTCTTAGTGCCCAGGGACATGGCTCTGAGGGATGACATAATTCTCCCTGGCTGGTGTCTAGCAGTCAGAGGGGCTGCCCCTTGGTCTGCAAATCAGTCACATAGAAAATTGTTCAGTGTGTGCGGGATCAGGCCTGCAGCCCCTGGCCTGCCTGTGCGGGCCTCCACTTCATTATTGTTATTGCTCCTCCTCCCCACCACCTCCTGGGACTGTTGGTTCTGCCACTGTTTTGTGAAGAGGATCTCAAGCTTTTAAGCCAGATATTAAAGAGCTAATAGAAATTGGCATGGCCCTGGAAAGTAGCAAACAAAGATTTGGTGTTCCACAAACAAAACCCAAAACCTCTCAGAAAAACAATACCAAAATCCCAGAAATAAATGCTAGCAAGTCTGCTTTTCTACACAAATGTGCCTGAGTTGGCTTTTGTTAAAGGTGTTGCTGTATATATTGGGGAATAATGAATTTTTGACGGCGGTTTGTATAGTTATTCTTATTTTTTCTAATTCGTGCTCCTCATTTGGATAATTAATATTTGACTACTTGTCACGAAGCAGATACCACGTTAGGCTTTAGCAGTTCTAAAAAGTATGAAGCAAATGTATGATGCAAACACTGCCTGTCCTTCAAGAGCCACGAGCAGAAATTGTATGGCTAGCTCATCTAGGCTTGGTGTTTGCTGCTGACTGTGTTGGGAGTGCACCTCATCCATCCACTCTCCCCGGGGATCCTCAGAGAGGTAAGCAACCAAGGGACAGAGAATCAGACAATGTTCTCAGGCTTTGGTCAGAGGAAGAAATGAGATGCAGACAAGACTGCGTGGCTCCAAAACTTTGCTTTTTTAACCACAATGCTCTATTTCTGGGTTGAGGAGACTGAGTTGGCTTGGATGGAGTCCAATGTGATTGGTTTAAATGATTTACTCAGGCTCCCATTCATGGAAAGGGAGAGTCTTAGACTTGACCTCCGGGACCCCTGCGATGGGGTCATGCCCCCGTGAGTGGGGTAGACAATAATGACTGGTTGCTAGCCGGCTTCTGGAGGAATATGATTTTTGTGTCTAAACATAGGTATTAGGACTAGGCCAGTACGTTCTGTCTGAAATTCAGAGTACAAGAGCTATCATTAAGGGTAGATTTTTCAGTCTGTGTTGAGAACATTTCTTTTTCTCTTAACAGAAATAGGAAGAAGAAGCAAAAACTTGTGGGTTCAGGATGACTCCCAAGATTGACCTTAGGGCTCTTTAAAATGCACGTGGTCCTGTCAGTTCTGAATTGTCTGTGTCATCCTGCACAGTGAAAGAGCAGACGAGGGTTAGAAAACTGTTTAGAAACTCAACAGAAAGTTGCCTGTAGAAGACAGGAGAGAGCTAGCATTAAGGGCTTTAAGCCATTTTAGCCTTACCACTTATTAATTATCATACCCCCGAACAAATTATTTCTGCTTTTTGTGGTCTCATTTGAGAATATTCTCATTGAGAAGAGTTCCACGTACTATCCAGGGTTTTTATGATAACCAAAGAGTCTAGCATATTGCAAATGCTGGTTACTATCATTACTTTTAAGGGTATTCTAGAACTTTCTTTGGAGTGCCTCTGATTTTCACAACTTACTTATTTCCCCATAACCAGACTGTGCTTATCAGAGACAAGCTGGGAGGATGTATGGGCTTGTTCTTTCCTGGGCTGAGGTCAAGGTTGGACACTAAAGAACGACAAGGGGTCAAGCAATGGCATCAAGTACAATGAAAGCAAGGGGCCCCCTGGAGCCATAGTTTTAATCATCTACTAAGTTCAGGCTCTCTCTAATACTCTCTCTATGCTCACACCGCTTACGTAGACTAGTCAGTGATTTGATTATCTATTTATTTTATTCTAATTCTCCTAATTCCATTTTTTTTATTGAGTGTTGGTGGAGGGGGACACACATGTCACTGTGCCTTTGTGGCTATCAGAGAACACTTTCGGGAGTCACCTCCTTCTCCACTATGTGGATCCCAGGGATCAGACTCAGGCAGTCTGGTTTAGCAGCTTGTGCCTCAATCTGCTGAGCCATCTTGCCAGACCATGGAGCATCCATCAGATATTCTCCTTGAGACCAGGGTAATTTTCAACATTACTTGGAAATGTGTTACTCGGTTTGTAGAGCCTGAGCCAAAACCAAGACGAAAGGGTAATGTTTAGTTTGTCTGAGAGTTTATTGATCATATCAGTGTTGACAAATCATATCTTGTTTTCTTAGTAGACTTGGTAATTCATTGTGATTTATTTTATTCTTTTGAACAATCAGGTAGGGGAGAAATTTTACTATATCATATGGCACAATTTAGAAAGAAGTTAAATAAGGTGCCCCCAATGTCATTGGTCCTCCATGACAATATCTAGCTAAATTAGTCATTATATTCAGGCATTAATGAATTGAGTTTTGGACCCCACTCCCCCTTGATCAAAGGATTTACTTGGAATCATGAGAAAGTCTAGGTTGTCTTAAGACTGTGGGCTAGGGATGTCTGCTGGCTCATCCTGGGTTTCTCTAATCCTATAAATAGATCTGCTGCTCACCTTCTGCAGGTGGCTTTCACTTTAGATTTATGGTCAGGATATAAAGTCCTGATGAAAGCTTGCTACCCGCCTCTCCTGGGATCCGAGGAAAGGCTAATATTTGCACATAACTGAATATTCAAAGCAGCAGGAAAGAAACCCCATGGTGATAGTCACTATAGCCCCCGGGTGCCTCTCCCTTTGTCTTTCTGAGAACATCTCAGGAAGATGGGGTGGGGTGGGCTGTTGAGGGTTTTGAGGTGGTGCAGTTAGGGTGGCCTCTGAATTATGTCAAATTCTCCCAGGCCAGCAGAGGTCTAATGTCACATTGACCCTCTGTATGAGCAGAAGATGACCTTAGCTTCCTTTCTGTTTTTCTAGTTCTCTAACAAGCAGTTGAGATGTCCCAGACCAGGGGTGACAGGTGTGGTGAACTGAGTGGTCTGAGATGAGGAAGGAAACAAAACAAACAAAACACAACAACGACAAAACAAAACACAACGGCAACAAAACACAATGATAACAAAACAAAACACAATGACAACAAAAAAAACCACAACGGCATCAAAACAAAGCAAAACAAAACAGAAACACCTCAGGATGGACAGATCCAACTTTCCAGATTCTGGCTCAATGTTCTTCCTGGTGACGATTCTAACAGTATCACTGGCTAGATTTGCCATCCATCAAATGTGAGCTATGGCCCAGGTACCTCACTATTCTCAGTGTCACATGTTCCATGGAGACCAATGATGACTGTTATACACAGTCATTGTGTGGGCTGGGTTAATATGTGCACTCATAGGAACTTGAAAGGGATTCATTTCCATCATCATTATCATCATCATCATCATCGTCATCATCATCATCATCATCAACAACATTATAAAATGAGAGTTTGCTATCTGAACTGTTCCATACTTTTTTTTGTTTTGTTTTTTTAGCTTTTCAAGGCTGGGTTTCTCTGTGTATCCTTGGCTGTCCTGGAACTCACTCTGCAGACCAGGCTGGCCTTGAACTCAGATCCACCTGCCTCTGCCTCCTGAGTGCTGGGATTAAAGGTGTGCGCCACCATTGCCAGGCTCTGTTTCCTACATTTTCAAAAAGCCTTGACAAGGACCTCGTAAGGGAGATAGCCTTTCCTCATTTTACCGAGAAAACAAGTTCAGAAGCTGAGCAACTTGCACAGTCCAAATATTTGTGGCTTTATTTATATTTGCAAGAGTCACATCCCTAACGGTCTCTACCTGTCTGTACTGACGCTGGCAGCCTGCCTAGCTGAGCATGGCTCCAGACTTCCTCTGGCTTTCAGCATTGCTGTTTGATTTTCTGTTGCAGCTAAACTCCCCTCCCCCAGCCCTAGCATACTCCTGGCTGAGTTTGTGAAATATTTATGTATAGAGTACTTCTGAGGCAGGAGAAAGGAGGAAAGAGGCTTGCAAACAAATTAATATCATCTTTCTGCTTCTCACCTGAGGCTCTTCCTCTATCGTTAAAGGAGGGAGGGCGGGTTACCACCCTACTGCTGGGGTTTTGAACCACCGAGGGTGTTTTGGGCTGTAATGCATGCGGTTTCATGTGCCTTTCTTGCTGGGCGTGGGCCTTTCCTTCTCTGTCCATTCATAGCTGAGTGCGTGCTCACTTTTAGTATGCACATGAAGCCACTTCCCACACTCACACACCCATGCCACCTCACCTCCCTGACCAAATATCCAATTCATCAATTCCTTTGCAGATCGTACCCTGTAGGGATGAAGAACCTCGGGGACCGGGAGCTGTGAATGTACCCTCAGATATGGTCTTTTCTTTTTGTCCTGTGGTGTAAATTATTAGCAAAATGACTGTGGCCGGGGTTGCACTTGAGCTGTGTTTCTAGTTTAATTTTTAACAGGTGCAGTCTTCGTTCTGGAAATGTCCTGGTTAGGACAATAAATCCAACGGTTACCCTAGCTATCTGCGCCCATGCGTGTGGCACAAATCTGTTGATTTCTTCAGCTAATCCGAGACAAGCAGGTGATTACAGCTCTTGGGTTGTTTGTCTTCATGGTGCCTCCTAAGAAGAGAAAGAAACAGATGATCTCACCAAGCACACAGATCATAGGAGAAAAGCCCTAGACAGTTATGGATCCCTTGTGGGCCATCATTTATCCCTGTGCAGCGCTAACACTCATGATGGCATCTTGTGTTGTATGGAAGTGTGATTTACACAGCCCAGCATCCCGACAGAGGAGCCTGGCTAGGGGTCCTGCAAGGAGGAGTCACCTCTCCCTCCCCTGTTCACCTCACAGCAGGCTCTTTCTGGGAGGCTGTAGCTTCTCTCTTACACTTTCCGTGTGGTCTCAGTGCCTGGTGCTGGAATATAGCCGTGCGGGGAGGAAGAGAGATACAGATTCTTTTAGATGATGCCGTCCTCCAAGTCAGTTCCCTTTCTTGTTGTTGTCTGCACCCTCCTTTTTATTTTTTAAAGATCATTTCACATGGCCACGCGTGTATTTGTGGGCTGGTGGCTGTTATTTAATGGCTATCTCATATACTAAGAAGTAGAAATGATTTCCTTTCCCAGGGAAGATTGTGTGCTTGTGTCCCTTGCTGTAGCTTGTTCATTCATTTCAACACTTGCTGTAGTGTGCCCTCTTGAGTGGTTTGCTAGGCAGCTGGGTTGGTGCTAGGATTCCAACTCAGGGGCCAAACAGGAACATCAACAAAGAGCAGAATTAGAATCCAAAGGAATGTAGTCTCTCCCTTTCTCTCTCCCTCCCCATCCACCCACCCATCCATCCATCCACCCATCCATCCATCCATCCATCCATCCATCCATCCATCCATCCATCCATCCGTCCATCCATCCATGCATGGAACTGAAGGTGTGTGCCACCACCGCCCAGCTAGTCATTTTAATTTTAGATAGAATCAAATATATAAAACCTTACCAAGAGTTTGGGGGCTTGCTGGAAAGCATATTTTCACCTTCTTTCTACTTCCAAGTCTTGTTCCTAGTGGTTTTAGTCCAGATTACCAGTGGTCCCAAAGCAATTCTTTTATACAATTTCCTTAGAACGGCTTCCCTGGGCATTTGGGTACATTACCCACTTTATATATGATTTAGGGGAAAGAAGGGCATTTACTTCACAGATATGAAACTATCAGATGGAGGTGCTCCTAGCAAGTACCCAAGCTACTGACCTCTGTGAGGTCCCTCCTGCCTCCATGCTAGGACAATGGCCATGCTTGATCTGCATGTGGTTCTGAGGATGGAAGGGGAAGAGGAGTGCATTCTGGGTATCGTGTGTAGAGAATTGAGCCAAACCATCCACTTTGGGCTAGAAAGGGTTTGGGTCAAGGCTTCTCTGCTCCCTGGCTTTGCAACCCTAGATGTATTAGTTGACTTTTTCTGCTTCCTGGCTTTGTGACCTCAGATGTATTACTCGACTTTCCCATGCCTGCTGCAGCATTGATGATGTCGGAACGATACCACCCTCTTGGGGTTTGGGGCGAGAGTAAACTTGGTGGTACTTCTTATGTTCTTGGATCAGTGTTGGTGCTTGAAGAGTGTTAGTTTCCTTCCCTTTCAGTTGATAAACACTTCTTTTGAAGGTTGCATGCAAAAACATTAAATATCCATTAACTGCATTATTCAAGAAAAGTGAATGTTGAAAAGGCATCTTACTTCAGATCTTTCGATGCAGCAATAATCACTTCCATTTGTCTTTCTTGCAAATCTGTATTTTATGTGTGGCACTGGGTTTATTTATGATGTTTGTGGGAAATTCTCAGCACTGTGAGACTTGGCTGAACATAAACTCTCTTTCAAGTTTTATGGAAACGTTAGGTATTGGTGATGTGATTTGAGGCCCAAGTGACTGAGGCCTACAACTGTCCTGGAGGTATCACACGTGAGTGGCGTCTTCAGAGGTGGATAGATAGCGAGGATGGATCTAAGCCTCGGTTAAGACTGTCTGATGTGTTTGGATAACTCTCACACAGCACAATGAAAGTGAGGTTTTAGCATTGGAAAGAACTCCCCCACCTATCTCCCTCAAAAACAGAGGAGAAGCTGGGAGATGGCTTAGTTGGCAGAGAGCCTGAGGTGCAAGTATGAGGACCACAGCATCCACATAACGATCAGGTGGGATGGCTTGCATGTGCAATATCTGTGTTGAGGAAGGGGAGACAGGTGGATCCCAGAGCTTGCTGGCCAGCTGCTCTAGACAGTTGGTGAGTTCCAGGCTCGGCGAGAGATCTCATTTCAAAGACAAACTGGTGAGCGATAGAGGAAGACACCCAACAGTGACCTCTGGCTGCTACACATATATGCACACTCATGTGTACATGTACCAATGCACAGTAGATCAGAATGCAGCGCTGGGTTAATAAGTAGTCCTGTCACTCAGCGCTGATTCAAGCCATTGACAGAAACATCTGTGCACAGCCCATGCAGCTGCTGCTAAACTCTGGGGTGCCTGTGTTTATGTCAGAAACCATCGCTAGCTTTAACCTTCATAATGCTTCATATTCTTAGGGGCAAGGAGGACTAAAGACTTAAACAGAGACCATCTTTACCCTGTCACCTAGTCAGTCTTATTTGCATGCAAAATCTATTCTACAGCTTGTTTTCATACCACCTCTGAAGTAGGAAAGGTATTTTTGCATATTTAAGCAGTTATTTATAAAAGAACAGAAAGAAAAAAGTAAACAACAGAAACTCTATGTAACTCGCCAAGGCTAAATCAAATATTCATTGTGTGGCGGTTTATAGAACAGGTCACTTATCCCTGTCCTAGAAAGCTTGAGTGATCTCATTAAGCATTCATACTGAAGAGAACAAGGACTTTCCAGTTGTCCTCCAATGTGTGACAACCACTATATGTCTGAGCCAAGCTTAATGGGCACTGTTGAGGACACATAGAAATGTGTCTCATTATTTATGCCTTGCCTTCCCTACACTGGGCAGTTTCAACTTTGCCCAGAATATGGAGTCTCAGTCTTTCTAAGCAGCTCACGCCTCCGTCACCTCCTCCTTGAAGCTCCTAGGTGGAAGGCTTACAGTTCACAGTTGTGGACTGCAGGTGCGTGGGATGCGTGATATCAACTCCTTCTGCACCCAGACTGAAAGCAGGATGGCAGGACCAGCTCAGGAAGGGCCCTGGAGAGGATTTATCTTCCTCTGCTCATGCTGAAGCGGGGGACGAATTGTAGGGTTATGTTGAATTGCTGCACAAGCATAAGCTCAGGAAGAGGGCAGTTGTGGAGCTGCCATATGTAGATTGAGGCACTGGGGAGGAGGGGGGCCTGGATTAGACCTGGGTGGTGGGCATAGTTTGTGGCAGAGTGTAGTCAGAGGCACGAGGGAGTGAGGCAGCACCCCATGGACTGGGGACAGTTCCATTTCGGGTCGATGAGGCTGGGTCATCATTGTAGAGGATGCAGTGGCCATACTGAGACAGAGTATGGGATTCCAGTGGTCACTGAGGAGTCGGTTCAGGCTGATTAAAAAAAGGAGGGCAGGACTGGTGGGTGAGGGGGCTCCTGGGGTAATAGGGGCTTCCTGCCAATCCTGATCATCTGAGTTCCTTTAGCAGAACCTGTATGCTGACCCCCTCAGGCTGTTCTCTGCACTCCATCAGACACTGTGGTGTCTGCACACCTCTTCTTCCCAAGTACAATTTCAATTTCAACAATGTAATAAAAAAGTGGTAGATTTGTGTGAAGGTGAGCACTGCAATGATACCTAGGAAACTGATGCTGTAGCTCTGTACTGCATAACAGTGCGGTCAAAATCGGCCACGTACATGATGGCGGCCCTAGTAAACTTACTGATGTCATAGAATTTTTTATTTGTGTTGGTCCACTTTATGATGTTTATACATTGAACAGCCATGTCCCTGAATCACACGGCTGTCTTTGGTAAATCTTAACAAAGACAGTCATGGGCTGAGAATATTAAAGGGACCGCCTTATTAAATCCTTATATATAGCGATGTTACTGGGCGGTGGTGGCACACGCCTTTAATCCCAGCACTCGGGAGGCAGAGGCAGGCTGATCTCTGTGAGTTTGAGGCCAGCCTGGTCTGCAGGAGCTAGTTCCAGGACAGGCTCCAAAGCTACAGAGAAACCCTGTCTCAAAATATTCCTTAGAGCAAGGGAAGGTTGTTAAATGGAGAGAGGGCCTGCTTTTGGTCCCGGCCACATGGCTGGCTTAACCCCCGAAATAATCACCAGAAATTCTATTAAATTACTGCCTGGCCCATTATATCTAGTCTCTTCTTCACTAACTCTCACATCCTGATCTAACCCATTTCCACCAATCTGTGTTCACCATGAGGTCGTAGCCTACCGGGAAAGATTCTAACCAGCGTCAGTCTCAGGCAGGAGCTTCATGGCATCTGCCACTCTGCCCTTCTTCCCAGCATTCAGTTCTGTCTTCCCCCACCTATCTAAGTGCTGCCCTATCAAAAGGCCAAGGCAGTTTCTTTATTCAACCTATGAAAGCAACAGAAGGTCTCACAAGTAAATTAATTTGGTTTGGAGAGGTTGAGGTAAAGTACCTAAGATTCTGGTATTAATAACAGGCAGAACCAAACTGATCTGACCTGGTGCCTGAGTTTTAAACTCCTTTGCTATGGGAAGAAACTCAGTGGAAAGCACTTTAACAATACAGAAAAGGGTGAGTGAAAAAGAAACGTATAGCCTGCCTTTCCAGAAATGACCACTAGGTGAACATTCAGCTAGACAGCTATCTGGACACCCAGCAGTATGTGTGCATTTTGTATAATTGAGGCCACCCATGCCTGTAAGTCTTATATAAACTTATGTAAAGCTTTATATAAATACTCTAAATCTTAGATGCTTCTCCTACTTAAAAGTCATCTTTTGATTTTCACAGGTGTATGGTATGCCACTTGAAGCCTGTCGTTTTTTTCTGCTTCACCGGCAGTGTGTAGCTCCTCGCAGGTTCTTGAGCTGTACGGCAATTTATCAGACGCTTACTTGTGCTTTTCCCTCTCTTTGCAGCATGCGCTCGATGCTGATAATGCAGGAGTCAGCCCGGTAGGAAACTCTTCCAACAGCAGCAGCCACTGGGACCTCGGAAGTGCCTTTTTCTTTGCTGGAACTGTCATCACGACCATAGGTATCCAACCATTTACTAATATCTTTCTCTCTGCAGACTCGTTTGAGGAGTGGGTAGACAGAATTTGTCTTCTTAAACTGTAGTACCAGATCCTCCCTATTTGGTCAAATGAACACAGCTGTTGTGGCTGCTTTCAGTAAAAAAAACCAGAGCAGGGTGGAGATTTCCGAATGAAGAGCATTTCAACGGAAGAAATGTCAAGGCAACGGGAGAAGGCATGGACTGACCAGTTGAACTCAGATTGCTCTGTTGTGCTCAGATTCCATTTTAAAGATTGCACTTCTTGGTAGAATTCATACAGTGGTATGAAAACGTTCTACAAAGTCAGGTATGGGGGAATAAAACACACTTTCCCTGATTTAGTTTTTATTGTACTGAAGAAAATAACTTCCATCTCTTTGTCTGATGGTTTCACTGCCCACCTCTGGGGTCTTAAATATCAAACTGGTACTGCTACTTCTAGAATTTTCAGTTTTAGGGATTTTTTTTGAGCTTCCCACTGTGCAAGCAGAAGCATTGGTCTCTTTCCTCCTTCCCCGTCCACTTCCTTGTTTCTATCTTCCTAGGATAGTTTGACTACATAAAAGCCTGGGTATTTGCCTGGAGCTGACCCTTGCACATGCTTTTTGCAGCTGACCCTTATATAAACCATCATTACTGCCTTTCTGTGACAGTGTCAGCCTTATTTTATGCACTTTTTGTTTTCTAATACTCAGGTACTGTGAATTTTTGTCTTAGGGGTTACTTTATAATAGTATATAATAACCTTGATGTTCTAGTCGTTAGCCAGTATGCATAGATCCTGATTATGAGTGATGACATTTCCCTTTCCCATCTTTCTCCATCACACAATTTTAGCTGACACTGTCTCTTTTCAGTGTTTGCCTTAACATGATTAGTGTGGCTTCTATCATGTGATTTGTCAGCTTTAAGTTATATGTGCATAGACATGGGCAGAGGAATTGGTTTCTGCAATCAGGGTCCCAAGACAGGTCCATTTGGCAAGCTACTTGCAATGGAAGCCATGGGGGTGCTTTTGGATGCTTTAGTTTGAGTTCAAAGTTTTCAGATTCAGGGATATTGATGGTATAATTCTTAGAATGAGGCCAAAGGGCTGAAAATCCACAAGGCCAGTGGTGTAAATCCTAGTGACAGAGGTTGGAGTTCTGATGTCAAAGAGTAGGAGAAGCAAAATGTATCTGAGTTTTATATGCTTATGCAAGAGCGACAGGGAGGGAGGGGGGGAGGGAGGGAGAAGGAGAGAGAGAGAGATCTTTTCTATGGCTTCCCCTTTTTGTTCTATAATGCCCTCAGCCAATGATCCTGCGTACATTGAGGATGGATCTTCCACACTTAGCCCATCAACTCACATGACAATGCCATGTGGAAACATCTAGAAACATCTTTACAGACACATTCAGTAATAATGCTTTACCAGTTTTCTGAGTATTCATAATCTAGTCAAGTAAACTCCTAAAATTAACCACCAACTCTCTTAATTAGATGACAGGCTATTTTACATCTGCAATTCTTAAACTCATTAACACTAGCTATTGTCAGAGTTCCAGGTGTCCATTATACATGTAGGTCTGCACCTAGAAGCCTTTATGACCTCCAAATCAGGTTAGGCCATTGGAGTTCATGGACTCCCTGCACCCAACAGAGAAAGCATGTGGCTTGGATCCTCATGTGCTATTAACTTTAGCCAATCCAAGGACACTGTAGTCATCCGTCAGAAAAGAATGATGTCATGTTAGACTGTGTTTGACAGTCTGATTATTAGAATGAAGAAAGGCATCATGCATTTTAAAAGAATTTGTAAAAGGATTAAAACTGAGAAAGTCTTGGCCATTTCAAAAGGTATACTTTGGAAAATGCTCTCAAGTGCCAGTATTGGATCCATGAGATTTTAGGGGCTATTACATATAATAGATTGAAAAAAACCCTATTCATTTCCTTGTTGTATGAAATTGCTAAATCAGAGTTTTGTCTGAGGCATTGACAGGACCTTATCTATGCTGGACTCTGAAGTATCGGTATGGCTTTCAGAAAAGCACTAATGGTATTTATTGACACTCACTTGGTGTTCCGATCACCCATCACTCATACATTTTTTTAAAATTCATCTTTGTCTTAACAACAGTATCTACAATCTCCCCTTTCCACTCATGAGCCCTAGCTCTGGAAAAGAATGACAATATCTATACAAAGCAATTCAGTCTGTGGCCAGAGTAATCAGTTCAAAGATGGCCAACGAAAAGTTCTTGAGATTTTGCTTGAACTTTGGAAGGAATAGCTTCCTCACTTCCTCCCTGGTGGCAAACCCGGAGAAGGAAGAGTCAAGCCCCTGCCCCTCATCATCTTCCCTTGGTAGGTTGCTTTGTCTAGACTTGAGCTAACCCTGCTGGAGTAAGGAAAGGGCTAGAGGTAAGTGGATCCTGCTCACATCCTGTACTTGCAAAAGTACTAAGAAACATATTACATTTTCTGTTTTTCCAGAGTCAGGGAGATTTCCCTTTGTTTAGGTTTAAGCTAGTCTGCATTGGATTTTCTATAATCTAGACATTTCTAACCAATGTGCACAGACAGAAGAGAGTTCATAGAAGGTCCATAAGTGTCCTTTGACCCCATGACTGATTCTTCTGGCTACTGTAGCTGCCATCTTTGGGCCACATGATCTTGCTTTAAGTCTTAGGCTGAGCTGCCCTGTTAGATGAGCCCCTGGGTTCCTGTGTCCTTGTCTTGACTATTTGAGAGGCTGCTACCTCTGAGGAAAGAGGCTGGCCACTGTGTCTGAGCAGTTGTGCATAGGATCACTCCCGTATTCTGAATGACAAAGATGCTGGCTACCAACAGGCAACCACTACAAAGCAAGGATGGAAATGAAACCAAACAAAAATATAACCCACCACTCGAAGACTACAGCAGGCTGGGTCCTTGTTCCATGCAACTTTTTCCCTTTCTTTCTCTTAATTAAGACATAATGAATCCTAAGTTGAGTACTATTTAGCTGGGTAAAATTTAATTCCAGAGTTGAGTGTCATTACAAGGCCAGACAGCTAGAGCAGTTAAAATGAAATGGCTTGATGCAATGTAAGTAGGAATGAGGTGAGAAAACAAACTGCCAAAAAAGCCAAGTACTTATGGTAAGTTCATCTGAAGACTTGCAAAGAGGCTTGCAAGTAAACTCAGGGCTGGTCATTCTTCAGCTCCTTCTGAGAAGTTGTCCGCCCTCCAGGAGTCGGGAAGGTGGAGCAGTTATCCCAGGAAGCTTCATCTCATTAACCGGCAGTTCATATCTTGGTCTGCTTGCTCCAGGTCATATAGTTTGCAAGCTAATATTGCTCACGCTTCCCTTATTAGCAATGTTAGAGTTCTGGAGTTCTTTGCAAAGCCCATCTTCGATTCCCCTCTTGGGCTCACTGTCCATACTGTAGTTACATGTTGTGGTGGGATTAAGATGTTTTTACTTTTGTGACCCTCCTAACACCACAGTGCAAACCTTTATGCAGGAAATGGGTTGTTTCCTTGGGAAAGGTCCTTTGCTCCGTCAAAGGACACAGAACTTTGCAGGGCTCTCCTCATGACTCTCATGAGCAGCATGAAGTTACATATGCACGAAAGGCCTTTTCTGAAAAGTGACCCTACTACTCAGTATCAATACACTTCTCCAAAAGAGCCTTTTGTGTGCTGATATATACAGAGATTATGCTTGTATCATTAGCCCTCTGTATCTGTGTTTTTATAACATAGAGTCCACCAATTATGGACTGAAAATATTCAAAGGAAAAAAATGTATGCACATTGTACTGTTTTTCCATTTCATCATCCCTTCAACAATACAGTCTAACAGCATTTACATAACATTTACATTGCATTAGCTATTGTAAGTAGTTTAGATTATATGGGAGGAAGTGTTTAGGTTTATATGCAAATATGGTGTTTATATAAGAGAATAGAATATCCTTGAACTCTGTTATCTGCACGGGCTCCTGGAACTGGTCTCCTCTGGGCATCTGGGAATAGTCATTCAGCAAAGTAAATACATTTAGGAACCTTTCCAAACCAGAAAAAAGACTGGTCTGGATCAAGGGTACCTTGCACCTATTTATTTCTCCATATCTGATTTTGATATGAGAAGCCCCCCTTGCCTTTGCTTATTGCCTCTGCTGGTAGACCCATAGCAACTAGCTTTTGAAAGCTGGAGGGGTGATGTTCGCTCCTGTGTGTGGGTGCTTTCCCATGGTCCATCATTTCCAGAAAGGCAGGAAATGATCACATTATTACTAATGGTAAGGATTAGTTAAATAACTTACCCATTATGTTCCAATAAATAACAATAAATAAGCAGCGGAGTCTTGTGCCATTCACCTAGTGTCATTTACCAGGACTAGCAGGGCTTGGTGCGAAATGGAAACACATGTTTCATTATTAAAAAGTAATTAAAGAATATCAACATGGTAGCATCAGAACATTTAAGCAAGCATAGGACTATGGAAGGTCTCTTAGGGTTTACAGCTGTCAGGGAAATAATATGGGCAAGAAAAGAATGAATCTCAGTTCAATCTGATGTAGGTAGCTGGTGCTAGTCCAAGACTTCAAGAGTCTGACACCAGATCATTTACTTTAGCCATATTTAAGCACAGAACAATTTTGGAAAAATGTTTTCTGATAACAGTTAACTCAGTCCCAAGTAAGCAATAAATTTAAGATGTGTTTACCTTGAGATTCTTTGCAAAGAACATGTCACAAAGACAAGTACTGTTGATTCAGATATAGTACCCAAGATTTAGGGTCTAGGGAGAAGAACTGAGGTAAACATAATGCCTGTGGGTGTCAGGATTGGCCTGACCCTAAGATAACATAGAAGTCACCTAGGTGTAAAGTTCAAGTGACATCACTCCTAAGGATGAGCTTTATGGAATGGAAGTAATGTTCAAGATTTAGGTTTGGAATAAGTGAAGCATAAATTGTGGGAAATAAGGTCAGAGTCTGGCCCATCAGACAACCAAGGATCACCAGGTTGTAAGCTATAGCCATTCCCAGCATTCTGGGGGAACAGCTATGCACCTCATTCCTCTGAAGAAATGTTATGTGTTAGCTTTTCCTGGCTTCCTCAGTGCACAAAGACTCTTTTGCCCTCAACACAGGACCTTCCTGAGTGTGAGGTCCTGTCGAACTTGCACAGTTCCTGCATGCAATAGAACATCCCTGCAGGTGCCGACAGGTGGCTTCCACAGTCACGGTGTGGCAAAGATCTGATTTTGGCACCTAAGAAGCACGTGGAAAGTTCTTTGTGTCTCAGGATCACATCTTTAAACCCTTGCTTTTACCTTAAGGACTTTGAGATGCTTTCTACTCAGGGGTGATCAGAACCAAGACCCATCTGGTCCTCTGCTGCAACAACCTCGTTGTTTCTCAGTGCTCCTGTTCAGCTGGACATCCTTTGCCTAGAGTCAGAAGTGCTGGTTGGCAGAGGGACTTCTGGACTGCCTTTGCTCTCCCCATGTCTACTTCCAGTGTGCCAGTTTAGTTCTTTTGGAGCAGCAGGTGAACTGCTCTATTTCTCAGCCTCAATGGTATTTTGCTGCCTAAGAAGCACCGCATTTACCACCCAGCTGACATGGTCATGGATCCACTTAAGTCATTGAGCTAATGCAGCTCAAGGTACACACACACACACACACACACACACACACACGCACACGCACACTTACATTGTGTCAACTGCATACATTAATACATTCATACATACATACATCTGTGCATGCATGATATATTTGAATATTGCCTTATTAACACCCTTACTGGAGAACTTCAATTTTATTTTACCCTGGTATTCTAATCTGTAAAATATTGGCCAGTCCTACTACTGCTACCACCAAATACTCTTCTTGTTCACATTTTCCTTGAATGTTTTCAATACTCTAAGTCTTGGAGAGATTCCACCGGTCTAAGGACAGTGGGGTATTATGAGGTGGATATGGAACCTCCTGGCTTTTCACTGGTGCTTCTAGGGTGACGCCCGCGTGCTCTGTGAGCATACCGAGGACATGTGTAGAGATTCTCTGGATGAATAAATGCGTACTCAGCAGGGTCAGGGCTTCCGTTTGCCTACGTCTGCAATATCTTTCTGAGACAGATGAAAAGGAAACCTGTATTCCCCGAAATGAGGCTGTCGTGAGACAGTCAAGCTAAAATGGTTAGTGTCTCTACAAGTTTCTAGAATGTTTCCCAGGCTCACCTCCAGCCCCTATAATGTGAAGCTGCAGAGGCATGCTCGTTCTCTTTCTAACAGAGTAAGTCAGCGAAAATCAGACTAATCTGGGTGAGCATGCTTGGCAAGATCATTTTGTGTAAACTCCTGAAAGCATTAGAGAAAAAGTCCCAGGAGCTTTGTTGCACATTTAAATTAACATGATAGTGAGCAAAAGAAAATAAGATTACGAAGTCTTGCCTGCACACTCATCTAAGAAATGGAAAGGGAAATTTAAGTAAGTTGTGGTAAGAGGTGTGAATGCTTCTGAACAGAAAATTGCTAAGGAAAATAGCCAAGTGACCCATCCCAAGCAGAGTCTAACAGCGAGCTCTGCAGGCTCACGGGAGCATGAATGATGGACAACCAAGAACATGTTTTTCTTTTCTGGCCATGTTGAGACTGTTGTTCTTTTCTGTGCTATGTTCTCAAATGTGTCTCTTGCCATGGACTAATACCTCATCCATTGCAGGGATTCAAAACCAGGCCCCTCTTGAACTGTCTGAATTGGGGAGAACGTTAATTGGCTGTTTTAAGTGTGTAATGCTAATTGTCAAGAAAACAAATATCAATTACCTCTTATGTAAATTGTACCAATATTATAAGCCCCACTTATATGGAATAAGGCTGTCTTAGTTAGGGTTTCTATTGCTGTGAAGAGACACCAGGACCCCAACAACTCTTACAAAGGATAACATCTAATTTGGGCTGGCTTACAGTTTCAGAGGTTTAGTCCATTATCATCATGCAGGCAGCCAGTGCTGGAGAAGGAGCTGAGAGTTCTGTATCTGTATCCTGAGGCAGCAGAAAGAGACTTGCCACGATGAGCCTAGCTTAAGTTGAGACCTTACAGTCTCCTCGCAGTGACATGCTTCCTCTGACAAGGCCACACCTCTTGATAGTGCCACTCCTTATGGGTGTATGGGGGGGTTATTTTCTTCCAAATCACTACAAAGCCTAATACTCACGATACTTGAATTACTTACATGATGGCAAACCTCTTAAGAATGTAGATGTTCATATTTTCAAACAACTGTACTCTGTGAAACTAATTTTAATTGGCTTGACTATAGATGGAATCTTTCATGTTCAAACATCTATTCCATCCACAAACATTTATTTGGCTCTGACTGTTCTGGGTGCGAGGGTAGTGGGTGGAGATACAAGAGACAGGGATGGTGTGCCCTTTCTAATAAAGAGTGCTGGGCACAGCTAGACTTCACTGTCAGTGGGGGGAAAGAGACACAGAGTCTTTGCTTACTCATCAGGTTTCCTGGGCTAGGGAAAGACAAGCCTTTTGTCCCATCTGAGTTTGTAGTAGACCATATTTCTTCTTTAATGTTCAACACCTATTGCTCTATGAGAGCAGATGTTGAATATAGTGAGACCAGGCAAAGAGGATGCCTATGGGATGATACTATGAGGGGCTTTTATCTACAGAGGCAAAGGTGAAACTATTTGTGTCCATGATGTGTGATATTTCTTAAGAGAAAAGTATCACTTTCCATTAGAAATGCAATTCAGGCTGACCACACATTTCTTAAGTATATTAAGTTCTCAGAAACACAGAGACTATTTATATAGTGAGAAGCAAGGGGGCACTGTTTTGAAATGTAAAGGGCTTTGGGGAACATGAATTCTGAGGATTCTTTGGTCAATGCTCTACTTTCTCTGCCACCTCACTGCTTTCCCTCTTTTTCTCTCCACTCTTTCTCCCCAGGGTATGGGAATATTGCTCCAAGCACTGAAGGAGGCAAAATCTTTTGTATTTTATATGCCATCTTTGGGATTCCACTCTTTGGTTTCTTATTGGCTGGAATTGGAGACCAACTTGGAACCATCTTTGGCAAAAGCATTGCAAGAGTGGAAAAGGTTTTCCGAGTGAGTACTGCACCAATTTAAACCCTCATTACCGGATTCATTGGCTTTGGCCTAATATGGTCTAGAAACAGCAGCAAGAGCTCTGTCCAAATGAAATAGCTGAATGCTACTAACGTGTTTTATCTTTTGGCCAGAAAGAGGATAGTTTTTTCTTGAATAACTTCCTGCCTTGTGGTGGGTGGTATAAGTACTTGTCGTGGTGTGTGAGTACAAAATTGAAGAAGGTTAAGTGTGGGCTACCAACAGAGATATCCCCAATAGAGGTGAGGCACACTCAACGCCTTAGTCTGCTTAAGTTGCTCTAATGGAAAGCCCGAGGCTGGAAGGCATATAAACAGCAGAAGCTTACTTCCCACAGGTTGGAGACTGGATGTATAAGATTAAGGTTCAGGTGCCGGCTGAGAGGCTGCGCTCCCCTTTCAAGGTGCAATTGTCACTGTGACCTCTAGAGAGAAGGGTGCTAAGACCTCATGTGGTGGATGGGTGGAAAGGAAAAAGGATTTGACACTGGAGGATGACTCTTTTGTAAGGGCTGTTACTTCATTGGTGGAGGAGCCCTCATGACTTAACCCCTTTGAAGGCCTCGCCTTTAAAGATCACATTAGCCAGCACCTGTCACATTTGAACCATAGCTTAGCTCCCCTTAAAGATGCAAGGTGGCAAGCAGGCTGGACAGTTAGTGGGGGCCCTACAAGTTGAGTTCAATATCCAGGACCTATATGGAGGAATAAAAGAACCGACCCTTACAAATTATCTTTGGACCTCCACCTATGGGTTATGTTTACATATGCATGTGTATGTGTGTGTGCACAAACAAACACTTAACAAATGAAAAAGATGGAAGTTGGTTTCCTTACCTTTTTTAAAGCGATGTAGAGAAATACAA
Source organism: Ondatra zibethicus (assembly GCA_004026605.1). Lineage (NCBI taxonomy): Eukaryota > Metazoa > Chordata > Mammalia > Rodentia > Cricetidae > Ondatra > Ondatra zibethicus. The sequence goes on from PVIU01000116.1 coordinate 389,845, forward strand.
ACCCATTGTTTCATTGTTAGAATCCCTTCACTTGTTTTATTCCTGCAGTGTCTCCAGGGCATCCTGGATTCTGAACTTCTCTGTCCTTTATTCTGTGCTTTGTGTCTCTTGCTTCATGGCTCCTCTTTGTTCTGCCTCTCAATGCTGAACATTCCCTCAACAATAAGACACCAATTCTCTCCTTTATGCTAAGGCGTCGGGCATTGCTATTATCTTAGTATTTATTTTCCTCTTCAGAACATTGACTTGAGGAGTTTATTTGCTAATGATGATAAGTTTGACCTCTGTAGCAGGCATGTACGATAGATGTGAGGGGTCTAAGCTTGCCAATGCCCTTCAACTCATCCCTAGCCATTTGATTTCGTAAAACTCGTGGTTAGCTTAGCCATTTCTGTGCTCTTACTCAGTTTTGATGTCATTCTCATGTCTTTCTGTCCTTTATCAGATGCATAGCTGGGTCATAGTCACATTAAAAAAACCCATCAGTCCTGTGAAGTTGTCTCCATTTTTTCATCTGCAAAAGGCAACAGAGCACAAAACAACTTTAGAAAGCTTTGGTGATGGCTAAATGAAATAATGGGTTGGCAGGAACTTGGCCCAGGACCAGAAACAGAGCTCAGAGCTGCTGTCCCTTCTGAGAGTTTGCTGGCAGGCTAGCCACTCACTCAGATTTTGTGTATATGCGAATTTTTCTGGAATGTCCCACAGCCTTTGCTCCCTGGGTGCCGGCTGAATAGCCAGCCTCATTAGAATGTGCACCTGTCTCCTCAGCGGTCACCATGGAAACCATGGTGCTCAGTTTCTCAAATGTTTAGGTCTTCTTAACTCCAGACACAGCGACTTTGTCTACAAAGGGCTGTTTTGAACTTCTCAGAGGTGATTCTTAGCCATCAGCACAGCCCTTTGAGTTAGGGAGAAATGGATGTGGTGGCTGAACACTCAGAAGAAACAGGAATGTTCTTAAAGCTTTCCCATGGAGAAACGACTTATTTGGCATTTCCCCTTTTTGATGTAGCTCCTCTTGGTTTCAGTTTCCTTGGTCATAGAAGAAAGGGTTGGATTGTAGCAGATTTAGTTATTGTATTCTACCTGAGGCGAGAGATTGCAATCATTTACTGTTTGCCTACCAAATTGGGAGTGCACTCTCCTGTAAAGCAGTCCAGACTACAAGTGGAAGCGTGCTATTCTCTTTTGAGCTGTTTCCAGAAGGCCCTTCAGTAGACTCTGGGGTCAAGCCCGAACATTTCCACATTTCCCTTTTATGCTGATGGCCCATTCAGGTCCTTGCAGCACGGCCAAAGATAGGAAGTTATTCAGGAAGGTGAGCAGACATGTCTTACATGGTCAGGGTATCAACAAGGCCAAAGTCAAGGTGTTGGGTCAGATGAAGCTCCAGGTTTGAGGGAGAACCTGCTTCCAAGTGCATTCGTATTCGGAAAACAGTAATTACTATGTTACTTTTCCCAGGGTGGGGGTGGGTACTCTTTCTATTCATCTTAGATGAAGAAAGTAATGCCAAACCAAAGTAATAATTCCATCTAAGCCTAACTGAGTTTGGGGTTGCTTACAGGAGTGTTCACGAAGGGTTACTTAGGGAAGCGTGAGTGACTCACGCAGCTGCATTACTAAAACCCCTGTCCTCTAAGGGTGGCAACTTTTTTTTCATATTCTTTTATTTTTCATTCAAAAATGTACACTTCTTCCCCTTCTCCCAGTCCTCTCCCGCTCCCCCACTATCCCTCTTCCCCCCCCCCCCGCTTCCTTAAGAGGGGGCAGGGTACCCTGCCCTGTGGGAAGCCCAAGGCCCTCCCCACTCCATCCTGCCCTAAGAAGGTATGCATCCATATAGATTAGGTTCCCAAAAAGCTAATACATGCAGAAGAGATAGGTCCCAGTGCCATTATCATTGGCTTCTCAGTCAGCCCCCATTGGCAGCCATATTCAGAGTTTAATCCCGTTTAATCACATGCTCATTCAGTCCTGGTCCAGCTGGATTTGGTGAGCTCCCATTAGATCAGGCACACTGTCTCAGTGGGTGGACCAGCCCCTCGCGGTCCTGACTTCTTTGCTCATCTTCTCCCACCTTCTGCTCTTCGACTGGAGCTTGGGAGCTCAGTCCATTGCTCTGATGTGAATGTGGGTCTCTGTCTCTATCTCCATCCATCAGACGAAATTTCTATGGTGATGATCAAGATATTCATCAGTGTGACTATGGGACAAGGCTAGTTCAGGCACCCTCTCCTCTGCTGCCCAAGTACCTAGCTGGGGACATCCCCGTGGACACCTGGGATTCCCTCTAGAGCCAAGTCTCTTGCCAATCCTAAAATGACTCCCTTAATGTAGATATCTTATTCCCTTCTCCAATATCCACCCTTCCTCCGTCTCCACCCTCCCACTTCCTCAAACTCTCCCCAGTCCTTCTAAGGGTGGCAACTTACAAAAGCTTCACAGTGGAGCTCCCTGCTGAGTTTGTGGGTAGCTAGACTACCGACAAGTCTCCTTCCCAGGAGTTGCTTACTGATTATTAAACCTCAGCAGGGTCCTCACAAATATTGGGAATTTCAGGAGTTGTGATCCTCTCTGCATCCCCCACAAGGCAATGTTTCCATCTGGAGGAAATAGCTACAAACGTGGTTCTTTGTGGTTGAAGGACAGAAAACCCCGTTTCCTTGATGGTTTGTAAGTAGGAGCCTTTAGTAAGGTTTTTTTGTGCTGTGAAGAGGCACCATGACCACAGCAACTCTTATAAAGAAAACATTTAATTGGGGTGGATCAATTACAACTTCAGAGGTTCAGTCCATTATCATCATAGCAGGGAGCATGGCGGCATGCAGACAGATGTGGTGTTGGTTATATCTTGATATGCAGGCCACAGGAAGTCTACTGAGACGCTCAGCTGTATCCCGAGCTTAGGAAACCTCAAAGCCTGCCCCCACAGTGACACACCTCCTCTAAGGGCCATTCCCACTCCAAGAAAGCCATGCTTCCTAGTTGTGGCAACTCCCTATGAGATTATGAGGGCAAATTACATTCAAACTCCCACATCTCACTCATTTTCAAAATCTCCTTAGTCTATCACATTCACAACAGTGTTTAAAAGTACAAAGCTCAAAGTCTTTTCTGAGAGTCATACAGTCTCTTAACTGTATTTCCCTATAAAGTAAAAATAAAAAAGAAAATCACATATTTTTAATATATAAAGGCACAGGATATACATTACCATTCCAAACCACAAGGAAGGGCTCATAGTGAGAAAATACTGGGCCAAAGCAAGACCCGAAACCAGCTGGGCAAACTCTAAACTCTGCATCTCCGTGCCTGATGCCAAAATCCTCTTCAAATCTCCAACTCCATTCAGCTTTGTTGACTGGAAGACACTTCTTTCTCTTCTGTGGTTTCCGCTCCCTGTTAGCAGCTCTCCTCGGCAGGTATCCCACAGCACAGGCATCTCTCACATTTTAGGTCCTCCAAGGCAATCCAGGCTTCAACTTCATGGCTTCACTCACTGACTTTCCTGGGCCTCTATTCAGGGACACCCCTGGCACATACCTGGCCTCAGTGACTTTCTTTGGGCACGGAGGCAAATTCCATAACCCCTTTGTTCTATCCTTAACTTTAAAGTCAGAACCATGTGGCCAAAGCTGCCAAGTTCTGCTACTTACTGGGGCTGGAACATGGCTCCCTCATCCAGTTACATCTTTACCAGTGTTCTGTCCTTCACTGCCTAGCTTGGCTGTGATGAAACTTTCTCTGTGGACTAGGCTTGCTTCAAACTCAGAGGTTTACCAGCCTCCATCTTCCCAGTGTTGGAGTTAAAGGTGTGCCCCACCATACCCAGCTCTAAGCTTTTCTTTAGTTCATTTTTACAAGTTGAAAACGTAGCTGGGTGGGATCTTGCCCTGAGATCACCATTCCCTTTTAGTTCTTAATCTGTCCATCTCCTTGAACACAGGATTTAGCTGTATTCTACTTCCTGCTGCTCGTTCCTCCTTAAAATTTTCATTTTGTAATTTACCCTGCTCAGTTTGCTCCTCTTCATTATAAATCTTCATTAGAGTTACCACTAAAAGCCATGTGACAGAGTCTATAATAGGCTGTTTTGAGATTTCCACTGCCAATTGAACTAATCCAAAACTTAATCCAAAATTCTTCACTTTAGCCTCAGGCAGACTCTTCAGATAAGGGCAAAAGGCGGCAGCCACTTTCTTCACCAAAATATTGCAAGAAAAATCTCTAGGCCATATACTAAAATTTTTCTCTGGAATTTCTTGAGTGAGCCTCCAAGATTTCAAATAACTTAGCACCTCTGTCTTCCATGTTCCTACTAGTGTGGTCCATTAATTAGTGCTTAAAGCATTCTACTGCTTTCATAAGCAAAAGTACCAAAGTCCAGTTTCCTCCAAACAAAAACATGGCCAGGTCTATCATAGCAATACCCCAGTCTCTGGTACCAACCTGTTTTATTTAGGGTTTTTATTGCTATGAAGAGACACCATGACCACAGCAACTCTTATAAAAAAAAACATTAATTTGGGTGGCTTGATTATGATTTCAGAGGCTCAGTCCATTATCCTCATAGCAAGAAGCATGGAGGCATGCAGGCGGATGTGGTGTTGGTTACATCTTGATTATGCAGGTCACAGGAAGTCTACTGAGATGCTTGGCAGTATCCTGAGCACAGGAATCCTTAAAGCCTGACCCACGGTGACACACTTCTTCCAACAAGGCCACACCTCCTAATAGTGCCACTCGCTATGAAATTATGGGGGCCAATTACATTCAAGCTATCACAGAGCCATTTTCTCAGTTTTGCCCAAATGCTTTATTACACAGGCCCCATCAGCTTCAAAACCAAGGATGCTCTGGATCCTCCTCATACTTTGGATAGCCCTGACTTCCACTCTGGCCCAGCTAGGGGAAAGGTCTCTGCTTTTGAAGACTCAGAGATTAGATTAAGCCAGTGACCATAATCTGTCTTAAAGGTCAGCCATATTACATCACACAATTATGGGAGCAATAGGTCACTGTGTCATAGGGCCTGGGCACTGGAGTAGTTTATCTTCTACAGGCATCATAGACGTTCTGTCTTCGGCACTGGATTTAAGAGCATGCTTCATGTTAACAAACCTCTTTCCGTTTTCCCAAACCATTACCACTTTCCATTTCTATAAAGAACAAATGAGAGTTTGCTCTTCCTGATGCCTCACTTCTCTGACGACATTTGGTGGTGTCTGCATACTTTCCAACTAGTGTTTTGTGGTAACTCCCTATTTTAATTTGTCATACCCAAATGACATGTGATGTGGGATATATTCTCACATGCTTATCTGACAGCTAGTAGAGCTCTATTAATGTCTTTGGCCCATTTCTAAGTCAAGTTGTTTTTTTAAAAATTGCTGAGTTTTAAATATTTTGATTATTAGATGTGACTTTATTAGATATGATTTTAGAAAATATTCTGTGTAACTTGTCATTTTATTCTCCTAACTACATCTTTTGCACAACAGATTTTTTTTTCACACAGTCTAGCATATTGACCACGTTTTCATGCGTGTGCCTTTGGTATTTATTCAAAAGGTTATTATGAGTGCTGCCCGAGGTCAGCCAGGTTTCTTCTGTTATCTGGGTGCTTCTTGGTTGCATAGTTGCAATTTAAGTCCGTGTCACATGTTGAGTTAATTTTTGTGAAGGATGTAAGGTCCGTTGTATTGTTTGCATATGTACTGTGTGTGTGTATGTGTAGGCAGGTGTGCACACATGCACAAGCGTGGCTTAACTTTTTGCTTTTCCCGTCTCATCCACTAGAAATGTAAGTGAGGTTAGGAAGGCAAGCGTCCAAGAAAAGGCGATTGAATTGACTTTGACCAATGACTCTTGATGCGTAGCTCCTCAGCACTCTGCGCCATTACCTTCTGGAAATGTGTTAGACACGGATACTCTTGGAGGGTTTGAAGCTCGTTTACCAAGCTCTCCAGGTGATTCTGGTGCTTGCTGGAATTGGAAAACCCTAGGAGTAGAGGAATTATCTCCCATTTCTCAGGACTGAACACATTGTTTGAATGAGTGGAATCTGAGTTCTGTGAGCCGAGAAGGTAGGACGAGCAAGTATCAGCATGTACTGGTGTCAGTCAACAGGAAGCCAAACGGGTCACTTTTTCAGAAAACTCTCTCTTGTTTTCCTGTTTGTCATAAACTGGCTGGTCTTTAGATCCTCGGATCAACTAGGACAGGCTGGTGGTATATGCTCGGAACAAACAACCCTGTCTTACCCCTACCCATGCCAGGTTTGAAGCCTACACAGGAGGAAAGCTGGAAACCTCACACTGGCTTTTAAGAGTTTTGACATCCAGGGAGAGTCTTTGAGAGGGTCACTCATCCCCAAAGGAGATAGAAATAAATATTTGTGAATATGGAAAATGATATTGGCATATTTCTTGGGTGGCTCTCTGGGACACCTTTAGGATGACAAACATCCTAGGAGTCTAGATACAGGTGGCCTGTGCACCCATTTTGGGGGGGCACTATTGTGTTTGTGACTCACTCTTTTTACATCGAAGAAAACTGAGTCCGTCTTTTGTGAAGCTACCACCCTGAAGCCATGAGTTCAATTAGCAGCGCCGTCTAGTTCTGGACCAGTAATCCTGTTAGGCCTCTTCTGAGTGAGCCAAATTGTTTACTATCAGATACACTGTTTTAAATACATCATGAAGCCCATGTGGAGTTTGACCTTGCTAGTTAAGTGAAAAAAGCTCCCCCTGCCATCCCAAAGAGGGAAATTTGGGCAGTTAGCAGGGAAGAATAGTTATCTGAGGTTGAGCAGGCCTAGTGCTAGATCTCAAGGCAGGGTTTAGAAGTGAGCAACCTCTTTCCCTCCTATGATCTACAGCTCTGCCAGGCAACATTGGCCATCGCTTGATAAGATGCTTTAGTGACGCCAAATGAGGTTTGGATTGGATCCCACTCTTTTTCTTTGAGCTTGACTTTGGCCTCTGGAAGAGACACCTACCTTCTCTTATCAGACCAGAAAGCTTTCTGCTATTTTGTCTAAAACCTAGAACACTCTTTTCCTTCCTTAGCCTTGTCACCCGACAAGGATAAAATGGAAATGTTTGTCTTTTGAGGCAAAGGAATCTGGGCACAGCTTACAAATTATACATTGCCCTAGATTGACTACCATAAAACTTGAGGACACTCCTGGCCTTCCAAATACTTAAGAAAGGGTGATGGTTGCTGTCCCCTGCGGCCATGGTGATGTCTGGACTTGTCCTGCTGCCGAAGGCCATGTCTGGATCCATGGTTCTACCATAACCGGGGCCATGCTCACGGTCTGTGCTTTCACCAGAACCTGTGTGGAGGCCCATGGTCTGTTGTACTCCAGCTGACTGTGAAGAGTAAGGAGGCTATGGGTTGAGAGGGTGGGACATGAAAGGCTTCTGTGACAACCCCTGCTACCACCCCCCCAAAGATAACAGCCCAGACAGCAGGTCACCAAAATGAACTCTTAAAATGTGTGATGGGGATGCTGAAGGGTAGCTCTCTACAATTTATGGCTTCTGAAAAAGGGGGAGCAGGGGTGTGGGAGTGGAGGGACTCATTTTTGATGATACTCAAGTGAGTATACAGATAATACAAATTGGATGTGTGTGTGTGTGTGTGTGTGTGTGTATGTGTATGTGCACATGTATGTGTGTGTTTAAGTTTTTCCTTTTTGGGGGGGTTACAAAGGTTGGGGTGAACTTGGAAGCACTGGGACATGAGTGTGATAGGGATGCATGATGTGAAATTCCCAGAGGATCTGATGGCAGTCTTCTAATGATGACCCACAGGCTTGTCCATCTCTATGGGTTGCAGGAAAGGACAGGTGGAGGGAGGCAGAGTTCTAGAATGTTTTAGCACATTCTGGGGCACGAGTCAAAGGAACATTTAGGAGAACATACTCAGTAGGAGGTTTCTGTCTCTTGACATCACACTGGTCAGCAAATGAATTAATGTAGAAGGATTATTGTGTCAAGCAGATAAAAACTGTTTTGGAATCTGTTATTTTTCAGCTCTGTAGGTTCACCTATAGCATCTAATTTCTGTTGGTAGTGTGCCAGCATTGTACATCAGCAGGCAGGGATGAAGGCAAAGTGGTGGGCTAAGTTTTTAGTCTAAGAAAAGCTGAAGTTCAGTGGCATAGAAAGGATGTAATATTGGTAAATCGAGTATATAACTTGGTGTGAGAGGGCCTGTGCATGTGTGTGGGTATATTTATGTGCCGAGGACACACTTATTCTAGTACACAGAATACTCACAAATTCATAGCAAGTACAAATGTAGGATTAATGTTGCATGGTGTGAGTTTGTTTATACCAGGGAGAAAATTCTGTTGTAAATGTAAAGAACATCTTTCTTTCCCCTAAGGGGCTAGGAGGTGGTAGGTAATTGTTTTAAAATGAAAAAGAGGAAAGACAGATAATTTTAAAGCCTTACCCTCCAGGTCTCTTCCAAATTAGTTTAGGGATGTTATCTAGCATTAACGGTAGGCCTAAAATGTACATTTGGGGTGGCCTATAAATGACAGTCATGAAGCAGACTATAATTTCTCTTAATGAGTGCCCGTTACACAATTTTCCCATGGCAGTCCTTCCTCTCTTCTTCCAATGCAGGATCACTTATGAGACAGGATAGAAAGGCAGGGGGCATTATATGGCTGTGAGAAAGAAAAGGAGCCCCTCACTCTGGAGTCTGGTTGGAGACCCTTACCAGCAGAGAACCAAGAAATCCAGAACAGTTAATTTCCAGGGTCCAGTCTTGGCTTGGGTTCAGGCTCTGCGGTCGGAAGAGGCATCAGTGCAAGGAAAACTTCTAACCACCAAGTGGATTGCACTCAAGTGACCCAGAATAGCTCAGGCCATCTTTATTTATACTTAATTATAAAATACTCTATTAAGAGCTTTTCTTACCAGGGTTACATGAACAGTTTTATTATTGGCTTTTAATTTTGACTTTAAGAAATACATCATAATTTAAGGAATACATTGTAATCATTATGAAACCCATCCTTGGTCCCCTTTATGCTTCCCAAAATGTACCTTCCTACCCCCCACATAACTTTATTCCAGGCATAGAAAATTCAGCACTTTTTCAGGCTTAACTAAATATCGAGCCAGACGCATCCTGCTCTCACAGCCCTTACATCAGCTGGCAGCGACTTCCAGTTACAAAGTTAAAAAGTAATAGACAAGGGTACAATGCTTTAAGGGCAATAATATTCAAACCCAGACAATTCTTTCATATCTGCAAGATATGCTTTAATACAGCTCCCTTTTCTACAAGAGGGTCCCGTGTCTCAATCTCTCTGTAAAAGGCAGACTTTAATAAGACACTCTTTTCCCATCTCACTATACCACACTTCGTCCACCAGGACAAGCTCCTATGTATGGCAAAGATGGATCTCTCCATCCACATTTTGCATTGTATTTTTTTCCTCTTGGAACATGCCAGATCCTACCAATGATTCTATGCTTGGTGTCCGGGGAGCTTACTCTCAACATTGGTACTATGTGTATTCCTAAGGCTTTTCCCCTATTTTGTGTCTGCATGCCTTTTCAGAACTGTAAGGTCTTGTTAATGTTCAAAGTGTTGTTTTAGAATATGTACCTAACTATCTCTACTGAGTCAGAAAAGTTCCCAGGATTAGGAATTGCAGTTAGTAATTCCAGATAAGGGATTTCGAGAAACATTAGCCCCCTGTTGAATCTTAGGGGAAGACATTCAAGAAGGAACAGAATTTCCAGGAAAAATTACAGCTGTTGCATGTGTGACTGACAAAGTACAACTAAAAATCACCCAAAGGATCACCGATATAAAGAGAGAGAACAGAGTCTGGAAGCTGCTCGAATTTTGCAGACTCCTGTGCTGTCTCATGGACTGCTAGTCCTTGCCAAGGAAGAGTCCGTTTCCACAGGTGCCTTGCCCCCAGGAACCCCGTTGGGCAGGTCGTCATGTGCTGATCTGAGTCTAGACTGCAAGGCTCCCAACAGTTAATGCTTGTGCATGGACCTTTCCCCACTATGGGTCTGCAATTTTCTAGAAATTTCACCAGAAATGCATTGCGCAATCTCTAGTGGCTCCTGGTTTTTTAACTTAGTAGATTGTCATCCCATCCAAGGCAGTCCCAAAGCCACTCTGTAGTCTACACACACACACACACACACACACACACACACACACACACACACACACCACACACACACACAGAGGCAGAGAGAGAGAGAGTACACACACAGAGACAGACAGACAGACACACACACAGAGCACACAGACAGACAGACAGACACACACACAGAGCACACACACACAGAGCCAGAGACACACACACAAAGAGCATGCGAGCACACACACACACACACGAGAGAGAGGGACAGACAGACAGATACACACACACATAGAGCACACACACATGAGAGACAGACAGACAGAGACATATACAGACAGAGACATATACAGACAGACAGAGACAGAGAACTTTGCAGAGGGAGATTCAAAGAGACAGAGAGACAGAGAGAGAATTTTCTTAGTAGGCCTTTGATATGTATCCTGAGAGCCACCAAAATTATCTTCTTCTATATCTGTATCTATCTCTCTGTCTGTCTGTCTATCTGTCTCTCTCTCTCTCTCTCTAGACACTTAATTGTGATTTTCCTCTTGAGAAGCTCACACCCACACTTGGGTTTGTCTTACTTTCTTTTCAAGGGCCTTTCTCATAATCCCCCTACTTAAAATCAACTTGAAAAGTGGCTTTTAATAAACTGTGACTCTTTCTAAAAACCTTTGTATATTAGTGCATGCATGTATGTTTGTGTTGAGATTCCTAAGGGATTGTGAGAAATCCTAACATGGCTGCAGGTGTGTCCCCATCCAAGCTGCTTCTGCTACCTTCATCTTAGTATGACTGGTGTTTGGGACTGTGTGATTCTTTGGCACAGGTTTCTCTGTGTCTTATAAGGTGGGTCTGGCTTTTTTAGATGCCAGTGTCATCCCTGTCCACAGTTGCATCAGCCCCAGTGTCTCCAGACAGAATAAATGCCATCGTAAGATAAACTTGCCCAGTTACAAACCGAGTGGACAGGAAGGAACCAATTTGCTTCACAGTCCGCGAGGTGCGTGTCCTGGCCTCTCGTCAGAATCTTCCACATGAGCTGTAGTGTCTAAATCAATGGTGCTACCCACTTCTTTAGTGCTCCCCCAACACTACCAAGAGCACTTCTATTTCAGCTGGGTCCTGAAGGAGGACTTTGAAGATTTATACTCTGGCAATGAGGTCATTTTTCACTGAGAAAGGAGAATGCCCTGAGGCTTGGCTCTGATGAGTCAGTTAGAGGGAAAGGAAAGCTCAGCTATGATTCTTCAGCAGGCAAATGTCTCAGCCTTCACTTTAGCTGATGGGAGCTAATTTAATGGAATAGTCCTCCATTTCCTCAGCTTATCCTTAGTAACTGACTGGTGTCCCCTTGGTATTTCTTGTTGTTGTCTGAAATCAGTTCAGGGGGTTTTAATGGATTTAAAATGCATCTTCACTCTTCTATAAAGAGCAAAGTTATCAAACCCTCACAAAAAAAATATAACTAACTAAAACACTTCCCAGACAGTGGTCAATCTCTTCCGCTTCTCCCGTCTGTGTCTCTGTATTCTCTCTCTTTCTCTCTCCGTGTGTGTGTGTGTGTGTGTGTGTGTGTGTTTGTGTTCACATCCATGTTTATATGGAAGTCAGGTGTTAATCCTTTTGGAACAATCTATCTTATTTTTTAAGGTAGGTCTTTCACTGGGACCTGGGACTCACTGATGACAGCTAGATCCTTGGGGATCTTCCTGTCTCTGTCTCCCCAGTGACAGGATTACAGTAATGTGTCACCTTGTTCAGCTTTTTCTATGGGTTCTGGGGAATCAAAACTCAGGTCCTCATGTTTATGCAGTGTGTGCTTTACTGAGCCATTGTCCCAGCTTCAACTTCTTTAATAATTTAAAGGTAACTTTAACATTGTCTCTCTTTCTGGCAAACTTTGATAGCATATAACTGGGATATCTGTTCTTCAGGATGGAAAATCACCCGTGAAACTATGTGTGTAGAGGCCCTTGCAGGGGGTCTTGGGCTTGTCATTGGCTGAGGTCAGGATGAGTATTGTGGTCCTTCAGAACTGGTACCAGTGTCGTTCATCCGCTCTGAGGGTTTATGGTGTGCTAGACTCAGGGCTGCTCACTTTACCCAGAATAAATAAATGGTGTCTCTCTAAAACATCACCATCCTTCTAATGTAATAAGATCAGGATAGTTTGCCTGATTCTGTGATTTATCCAAGGTCTACCCAGGCAATAACTAAGAGAGAAAAGATGCTGCCCCAGGTCCCCTTACCCCAGAGTACACACATAGACACAGCCAATTCTTCTCTCATTCTCTTGTGAGGGTCACTAGTGTCTGACAGTCTGAAAAAGCTGGGAGGTTTCATAAGATCTGGGGACAGATAATACAGATATTTGAGAGCAAGCTGATACTGGTGTTGTATTTATCCATTTTCAATGAGTTTAATTTTATTCTCTCATTATGTTGAATGGGATCATAGCTTCTGCTTCTCTTTACGAACCCATCGTGTCTCCCTAAGCAGTTCACGTTCAGTGTGTATCTCCATGTTTGTCTCCTCTACTGTGGAGTTTAATCTACCATTTGGACAGACCTTGTTCCTACTGGATACCGCCATGCAACCAATACAAGCTAGATTTACAGAAGAGGGACCTATAGAGCCCCACAAGCCAATTGGTTCTGATATTCTTCCAAGTACTTCATAGATGGGAATATCCTGTACTCTGTTCTTCCAGTCTGTTGCTGTGCTTGGTACCACCTACTCTACAGAAGAAAATGAAGGACACAGCTCAAAGCCAAGCCTCCTGGGGTGCTGAGACATCTGGCCTTGCCTTCCAAAGGCATTCTCCAGGTTCTAGACTCTTTGGTTTGCTAGCCTCAGAGTTGCGCTAAAAGAGTTTCGAAGGTCATGGAGTTGGAGGATAGCAACAGTAAGACTTTAATTCTCATTAGAGATTTGACTCGGTTCTAACCCCAGGGTCTGCTTTGCTAGGCTGAAATGTTTCTTCCTTTCAAGAACCTTTTGTGTCTTTGAGGTTTTGCTAGCCTTCCCCAAGGCTTCTGAGCTCCCACGAGCAGCTGTTGTCTGCTTTACTAGCACTTGCAACCTTCTTTTACATTCCAGAAAGAAGATTCACCATGAGGTGGAAAAAATAGCATTAGTGGACTATTTGCTTACAGGAAGTAGAATATATGGTCTGACCTTGTGGTTATTAAAATCCTCTCTCTTGTAGTAAGTTCTTACCAGCTAAAGTACTGTGACATCTCCCCCATTGTCTCAGTGAAGTTGGTTGGAGTGTCATGTTCAATACAAAATATTCTATGACAAATTTTCAAACTGATTTCATCTCCAGGTCGTAATCCTTAAAGCCACTGGTCTAAAAGGAAGCAGGTGAATCAACTTAGCTATACCCTTTCTTTGTTTGTGGCGCCCTAAGGGAGACTTGTAGAAGTTTATCCAAAAGCATTGTCCAGCAGAGGGCACCATCTAGAAAACTGTGGGATTTCACTGTCTGCTAGGTTTTGTTTACTGAAGAACCAACTGCTTCCTAGAACCCCAGGAGTCCTATTCATTAAAATGTTTTATATCTTCCCAATTTGGGGCTACTTGAAATCCAGGAGTGTGTTAGTTCTGCCCCCATGGTAACCTGCATCTAGAATTAACAGCAACTCTGGAGTTACTAATGTAATGAGAGTGTTTTATTAGCACTCTCATTTTTACTGACATCGTAAAATCAACTTAATAGGCAGATGAATTCCCATGTTCTCCCTTCATCACCAGTTTTCATAGGCTAGTCTGGTTCTTCTGCAAGGCACTGACTTAGTAGGGTAATAATGCTTGGCTCCTTCATAAAAGTCTTTGTTTATTTTAGATTACATTTATTGATGTGAAAAATTCTCTCTGTGTGTAAGGGTATATGTTCATGCTATGGAACACAGAAGTTGACATCCTCAGATGTCTTCCTTGGTGAGTTTTTTTTTTTTGAGACAGGTATTTTATTGAACCTAGAGTTTGCCAATTTGGCTAGACTGCCTGGCCAGTTGAGCCCCCAGGGATTTTACTGTTTATACTTCCCGGGCATTCAGTGCTGTACCTGGTTTTTACATGGGGTGGGTGTTGGGGATTTGATCTCAATTCCTCATGTTTGCTCAGCAAGCCATTTAAAGACTGAGCCATCTCCCCAACTCTCCTTTTTCTGTTTTATTTTATATTCTGACATTTAGCATCATGCTAATTGTTATGGTTTGGGTCTGGCATGTTCTCTAGATGTTCAGGGATGACTGGATTATTAGGGTTTTAAACTTATCAATTGATTAATTCACTGTTGGAATATGTGGTGGTTTGAATAGGTATGGACACCATGGACTCATGTGTTTGAATACTTGGTTTATAGGGAATGGCATTATAGAAGGTGTGGCCTTGTTGGAGGAAGTGTGACCTTGTTGGAGGAAGTGTGTCACTGTGGAGGTGGGCTTTGCCAGTGTGTCTCAGTGTTCACTTCCTGTTGCCTGTGGATCAAGATGTAGAACTCTCAACTCTTTCCTAAGCCCCATGTCTGCCGGTGTGTCACCATGCTTAATGGACTAAACTTCTGACATTGAAAGTGACCCCAATGAAATGTTTTTCCTTTATAAGAGTTACCACAGTCATGGTGTCTCTCCACAGCAATAGAAACCCTAAGACAGATCATAGCTCAGTGAACTATTAAGAAGTAGAACTTGGCTGAGAAAGTAGGTCACTAGGGCTATGACTTTGGAGGGGTCGTCTTGCTCCTTTTGGCTTCCTCTGCACCCTCTCATTGTCTCATTGATGCTGTTAGAGCAAGCAGCCTCCTTTGACACTCACTCCCTGGCATAAGGCTCTGGTTCACCTCTTACTCAAAGTAATGGGACTGGCTGACTCAAACAGGAAGTCAGAATGCGTTTTTCCTTCTTCGTTTTTCTCCAATATTTTGTCACAGTGACAGAAGGCTTACTATACTACTTCTGTACACCAAGGAAATAAGAAAATAACCGGTCACTGGTGTAGCTTACAAACTGACACGCCCTGCTATTGAGTCTGCCTTTACTGGAGCTGGGCATGTGATCTGTGTGTTTACAATAGTGTGGCACCTTGGACAATGCCTATGTGACTGGTGTGTGAGAAACCACTGAAGAATTCTGAATAGCTTTAGGGCTTTGTGGCCTTAGGGAAGGGAAGCTACTGAGCATAGACATTGTTACTGAGAGGGGTACTGATTTCTGAACTGTTGCTCCCATGGGAGGTGATGGTATGACAGGCACATTCAGTCACACTGACGCACTGGCAGTAGAAGGCTTTCTCTTGTGTTAAATGGTTTTAATGTACATATGTGTGTATAAACACATATATGATTTGTTGAGTGGAGACTGTGTGTTCATTCCTGGCTGCTTAGTCCAGAAATAATCACACAGAAACTCTATTATTTGAAATACTGTTTGGCCAATAGCATATTTTCAGCTAACTCTTATATCCTAAACTAACCCATCTCCATTAATCTGTGTATCGCCACATGGCTGTGGCTTACCTGGTAAAGTTGCGTCCAGCTTCTGGTGTCTGTCTCCAGTGGGGCTGCATGGCTTCTCCCTGACTTTGTCTACTCTCTCTCTCTTTCTCTTTCTCTTTCAGCCTGGCTTTACTCTGTTAAGTCACTGGCTGAAAGCAGCTTCTTTATTAATCAATGACATTAAAACATATTCATAGCATATATCACCTCCCACATCATATATGTGTATATTTTGTGTGTGTGTATGTGTGTATGCATGTGCAAGTGCATCTGGGTGTGAGTGCCAGTGTGTGGAGGTCAGAGGTCATCTTTGGGTGCATTTTGCAGTTGTCATCTACTTTATTTTCTGAAGCAACTTCTCTGAACCTAGAGTTTGCCAATTCAGATAGCCTGGCTGGCCACCGAGCTCCAAGGATTCTCCTGTCCTCCCGCCTTTGCCCCTAAGCACTGGGGTTACAGGTGTGCCCTGCTACACTCTGCTCTATGTGGGTGCTGGGAATCTAAATTCAAGCTCCCATGATGTTCAGGAAACTCTTTCTTGACTGAACCATCTCCCTAAACCCTGGACTGCTGTTCTCTTGAACTGAGTCCTGCCTAGGACATGAGTATGTCCCGTGGAGGTGACACTTCCTATTTCCGGGGTGATGCTTTGCTCTGACATCCCGAGAAGGCCTGTATTTGTGGAGTACAGCGTGCTTGACCTAATGGCTTTAGCTGTGTCTTGGATGCCTTTTGCTGAGGTTTAGGTTTTGTTAGCATGCAGCTATAGTTCTCGAGCTGTGTGTGGCGGATCCTCAAGGGCCTGAGGTGTAGTTTTCAGTAAGTAGAGTTCTCTTGTTATGGTAAGCATCACATCTCCTTCACATTGTGTTGCCTCTCTTCAATTATGAGTAGAACATTCATCAACAATTTACTTCAAAGGATAGTGTCAGCTGGTACCAAAATATATGCTTTCTGGGGATCATAGATTTGTTTTTTGTTTTTGTTTTAACATTCAGAAGGTATTTTCATATGGTAAAAGCTGAAGTACATTGGCTTTTCTAATCAGTACTCTGTTTCTGTATCACTCAATTTTTTCTTCATGAAATTAACATTTTAAAATTACATTTATGTCTGTGTGTGTGTGTGCATGTGCACTCCCTGTACATGCAGATGTGCAGATCAGAGGCTAACTTGCAAGGTTGGTTCTCTCCTTCAATCATGTAGGCCCTAGAGATGGAAGTCAGGTTGTCAGGCTTGGTGGAAAGCACTTTTATTTGCTGAACCCCCGCCTTGGTCATAGTCATCTTTATACAGAGGTTCCCTTTCCCAATAAAATCATTCTGGGACATGGCTCACAGGTTGAGTCCATAGTGGCCTCCCTTGTAGGCGGCTTGACTGATTTCAGTTTCCAGCCCCTATGATGAGTGACTTATAACCACCTGTTAACTCCAGCTCCAGAGGGTCTGACACCCTTTCCAGCCTCCGCAGGCACTGCATTCATTTTCACATGCCCACATGCAGACACGTATGCATACACATAATTAAAAATAAAAATAAATCTTGACAATATCTCAGATATTAGTTGAATATCTATTTTATTTTTTTTGTTGTGATAATGTTAACACAGTATGAACGGTTCCACCCCAACCATTCTCAAGTGTCTGGTTCTGTGGTAGTAATTATATTCACATTGTTGCACCAAACAACAGAATTATATTCTCCATGTCCCGTGGAGGTGACACTTCCTATTTCTGGGGTGATGCTTTGCTCTGACATCCCGAGAAGGCCTGTATTTGTGGAGTACAGCGTGCTTGACCTAATGGCTTTAGCTGTGTCTTGGATGCCTTTTGCTGAGGTTTAGGTTTTGTTAGCATGCAGCTATAGTTCTCGAGCTGTGTGTGGCGGATCCTCAAGGGCCAGAGGTGTAGTTTTCAGTAAGTAGAGTTCTCTTGTTATGGTAAGCATCACATCTCCTTCACATTGTGTTGCCTCTCTTCAATTATGAGTAGAACATTCATCAACAATGATTGCCATTATCCATCTCTAAAACTTAAATCTTTCCCCAAATCAAGCTGTACTCATTTGGCAATAATTTCCACCTTTTTCTTCCCTCCCATTCCTGGCAACCACCATGTATTTTTCTTTCTTTCTTTACTATTTTTCTTTGAGACAGGGTTTTACTGTGTAATCCTGGCTGTCCTGGAACCTGCTCCATAGACCAGGCTGGCCTCAAACTCACAGAGATCTGCCTTGCCTCTGCCTCCCAAGTACTGGGATTAAAAGCGTGCTCCACCATCTGGTTCACTATATACGTTTGAAAAGATTTATCCTTTTATTTTTATATGATTGAGTGTTTGCCTGCATACATGTCTGTGCACCATATGCATTCATGGCCCACAGAGGCCGGAAGAGGCCTCTGTTAGTTGCAGGAAACCATAAGAAAGTTTTGCGGACTCTTGCTTTTAGGCTGAGTATCGCTTGCATCTGTCTTACCTTGCTAGTGGATTACGATCCTCAAAGCAGAGGGCTTTTAGAGCTTCGTGCTATACCAGGCTTGTCTTGCATCCTTCAGTACCTGCTTGGTGCTAAGCTCAGTGTGTTCGGAGGTATGAACAGTGTGTGTTCACAGTGTGAACAGAGGTGTTCAATGAACACAGGCTCAATTGACTAGAGAACAAAGAGAAATGAGTCAGGTTTGATACCCAGGGTTTGTAAGGTATGTAATTTTCCTGGCAGACTGACAGGAGAGGAGAGGCTTGCTGTGGTTCCCCTGATTTACCCTTCCAAGGAGTGTGTGTTGAGGTAGAGAAGTAGAGGGAGCAACAGAAGAGACAGGCAGACAATGGGGCTTAGGCCTGCGGCAAAATTTCAGTTGTCATTCACTGCCCTGGGAAGAGAAGCTGCTGAAAGCCTTGAGCCAGAGAGCTCTTCGCAAAGTCAAATACAAAAGGGAGACTAAAGATGGCTGGTGGTTGGGGTTAGTTGTCTTCTCTGGGCACCAAAGAGCATGTCCCTGTCATTGTGTCTGTGGAAAGGGATGGTGGCATTCTCCAAACTCACCTGTCCTTCATTGCCTCCAACTGTTTATGCAGAAATCCTACTATCAAAAGAGATTCTGGGGTAGTGGGGGAAGAGCTGCGTAGACAGTTTGGACCATGTGGCAATTGCCTCACAGCTTGTCTGTGCTTTTGCTGTGCATTAAATCAGGCCACTTTGCATTTTTTATCAACTATAAAAATGGTGCCAAAAGACACCAGAGGAGGAGCGAAGTCTCTTCCACAACGATAGCGGATCCTTCTCGCCTCAGCAAGGAACCCGGAAGTTGGATTTTGCTGAGGTCAAATGATGTGTCTCCCATCTTTCTCATGTAATTTCCACCAATTCTCTACTTAGCAATGTTCCATTTACCTCTTTCCCCATTCCTTGGCAGAAAGGAAGTGTGCTGTGAGCAGTAGCAACCATTCCTCTCCATGAGCCTGGGCAGTGGTTAGAAGGACTGATGTTGGGTCATTACCATTGGTGTTGGGCTGTCTACGAATCTACTCCTGGCTCTGCTGACGGGGTGCACTTAAGCATTGTGTGTTTACATTTCCCATAAGTCTTTTCCTTCTAGTGCCGATACTGCTTTGTCGATTACTTCAGACAGTTAGAAACAGGGATATGTGTCACCCACTTTAAAAAAAGGAAAAGGAACTTCTGTTTGGTTTTAAAAATAGGGTGCAAGAAGCTTTGGTGTATTTTCTTTAAAAGAAAAAAGAATTTTTACCAACTACGGTAACAGATTTGGCACTAAGAACGAACCAGAAAGCAAATATCAACATTTAGGATGAAGTGCATGGCATATAAACGCCATATGGTGTGCTTGCGGGTGTTCCTGCCTCCTTGGCAACCATCCTGACACTGCTCCTTGCTTCTTGCCGCTACTGCTCTGCTGCTCTCTAAAAAACGGCTCGGTTCCTCTTAGCCCTTCTATCCTGCCCTGAGATAGGGGCGGGTCTCTCACCTACTAACCCTTTGGAGGCTTGTTAACCTTTCCCTCAAGGATGAAGGGAAGACCCATCCAGATGGCTGTGGGAATGTGGGACACCTGCTTCTGTGACCCAACATCAGATGGTTTGAAGAATTGACAGGATTGTCTCCTGCCTAGAAAATGGGCTCCCATTCCTTCCTGTCTATCTTCTTTCTTTTTTAAAAAACATTATTTAGTAATCACAGCAGTGGCAGTGGGGTAGGGACTGAGGTAGCCTGAAGAATACTTTTCAGAAACCTAAACTCAAGTGCAGCTGGGATCTTGATGTTTCTACAGAAAAGAATTCTGGAATGAGCCAACATGAAGCCGAGAGATTATTGAGAAGAGTGCTTGGCATAGCTTTAAACTTGGAAGTAAACAGACACTCATGGAAAAGATAGTACACACTCATGTGTGGCTTTGGGTTTCTCAAGGCAGTATCACACATACACCTTTTGTTTCCTCTCAAGTTAGATCTGAAAGGCTTCATTTTTTCCATTTCTCTCTCTTTTTCTTTTTTTTTAAATACATGGAATAATAGGGTGGTTCCGGAAAGGTCTTAGATAGGGTTGAAATCTGAAAAAACCATTGGTAGTGAGGGTTGTACAAGGATAATGTATGACTTTTGCTGTAAAGTGTGTATGTGTGTGTGTGTACGTGTATGTGTGTGTGTGTGTGTGTGTGTGTGTGTGTGTGTGTGTGTGTGAGAGAGAGAGAGAGAGAGAGAGAGAGAGAGAGAGAGAGAGAGAGATGTTCCTATAAAATTAGTTTAGAGCTTGGGAAGGAGAAAGCCTACATAGTCTTATGCATGACTTATGCTGTCTTAACATTCTTCTCTGGAGCATATCTCAATAAAAGGAGTATTGTCTCTGTGTAGGCAACTCTCACAGTTTAGCTGGTGACTCAATCTGGATTCTGGGATGCAGGGGTCTCTTCCTGTTCCCATTGTCAATGGCACATGTCTGAGTCTAGAGGGCAGCGACCTCTTTAAAATGAATTCTGTAGAGACACATGGGGTGTTTAATAGGTGATAGTTGATTATGGGGGCAATCAGAGGAGTTCAGAGGTGTCATATCCTGTGGTCTGGTTCTAAGAAGGCGAAAGGGGAAAGGGGAAAGGGGAAAAGGGGTGAAGCTAGGTCTGTAGTAATCTCTTGCAGATCATTAACTTAGTACTTGCCTTTCCTAAGTTTACAGACTTTTTTGAGCATGATCCTCTGGCTGAATGAAGCCATTGGTGGTTTGAATGAGAAATATAACTCATATTCTCAGGAACTTGGTCCCCAGTTGGTGGCACTGTTTGGGGAAGTTTAGATAATAGAGCTTTGCTGGAGGAAGTATGGCCCACTAAGGGTGGGCCTTAAAAGCCTCCGCATCACTTCCAGTTGACTCACTGGGCTGTGTGCTTTTGGTGAAGAATTTGAAGTCTCAGCTTTCTACTCCCACTGCCATGCCTACTGATGGCGGTTATGCCTTCCTCCGTGATGTGACTCTGGAACTATAAGCTGAAATAGACTCCTTCTTCCTCAAGTTGCCTTGGTCATGCATTTTATCATGGCAACAGAAAGGTAGCTGATGCAAAACCCAAATAAGCCAGTAAGTAAGTGAGAGAGTGCATCTTCCCATTGCTGGCACCTTGCGTCTGTTGGTTTCTGGAACTTCCCCTTCCTTGTTTACTATTCTCCTGCCTCACCCTGCCCTCCCAACCCATTTTTCTCTATCCTATAGTAATCATTCTTCTTTAACTTTTATTTCTAAAAATATCTTAAGTTTAAATTATTAGATTTGATTATTAAATAGCAGAAAACCACACCAGCTAGATTTCCTGTAAAGTTCATATTGATAAAAATTTTTAATTTAAAATCATTTTAAGTTTATGGGTGTTTTGTCTGCATGCATATTTGTGTGCCATCTGAGTACCTGGTGCCCATGGAAGCAGAAGAGGGCATCAGATCCCCTGGAACTGGAGTTACAGATGACTGTCCTCTGTCAGGTTGGAGCTGTGAAGCAAACCTGGGTCCTCTAGAAGATCAACAAGTTCTCTTAACTGCTGAGCCATCTCTCCGCCCCCATCAATAATTCTTTTAAAATTTTTTTTACAGTGAACCATCTTTTCCAGAGTAAGAGCCATGATGATTGTGTTTGGGGAAAGAGCGCCACTTTACCCCAGACATTTTGAAGAGCCGTAATCTTTACAGTGGAATTCCAACACTCTGTCTCAAGGCGTGTGATATTTGTGCTCCACTCATCCCCACCCTCCTCATACTCTCAGTGTGTCAGCTCCTCAGTTCAGTAGCCCCGAACTCCCAATGCACCTTGCCTACATAGACAGCAGCCTTCGTGTTGTCCTCTTGGAGTTGTGTGATTGACACCTGCTATTCCTATCAGCTTGAGAGCAGTGCGATGTCAGGTTTCCTCCCTGGTTGTCACTTTATCTACAGGAGCCGCCACAAAGTTGGACACTCAGAGGACTCTTAACCCACAGTTTGGTGAATAAATGAAAAAAGAACGTTACTAAATCTAACCTCACATTTCTTGATATAGAAAATGACAGCAGATGCAAATATTACCAGTAAAGGAAGAGAGACCTTAACTTTTAAAGTCTAGCTGGTTCAAGTACAGTATGGGTCCTCTGGGGAGCTGGCCCCATCTCATAATGCTTATTACAAACAATATGTATGAGTCTTTCATCTCCTCAGGTGACAGAAGTGTAATTCTGCAGACTTGTCGACTCTCTTAAAATATATAATTTGTTTTCAGCTGGTAGTTTGGAAACACATAATATCCACCCTTTCAGAAAATAATAGAATTTTATTACACCGAAGTGAATACTGTAGATAGTACAACTTACTAGACACATAATTGTGAAAATCCATGATTATTTCCTTGTTATAATATGAAGGCAAAATGAAAATGTCTTAGAGTAAAATCTATGTTTCAGTAATAAGTGCTTGATCATGAGCTATTGAGAAAGCAGAGAGCTGGGGAACCTCCAAATGCATTTGCTTTCAAGGCAGACTGCCTAGGGTGGGTTGTACTGGTGACTTGGAGGCCATCAGGGATTTCTTTTTTCCCTAGTGACTTGTTTTTCCGAAACAGAGAACAATTCCCAGCCAGATCCAACTAACTAAAATCCAACCTTATCAAACTTTACCTTGATTCGGGACTGAGGAGATGGCTCAATTGGTAAAGCACTTGTTCCGTGAGCACAAGGACCTGGGTTCAATGAAATCTGGATGTGGTAGAATGCACTATAATCCAAATGTGGGGAGTCAGGAGGTCCCTTGGGACTCATTGTCTCCCAACCTGTCCTACTCAGTGAGCTCCAAGACAGCCAGAGACCCTCATTCCCCCACACAAAGGCATGAAGAACAAAACTAGAGGTTGTTCTCTGCTCTCCACACACATGGGCAAGTGCACCTGTGTATACATGTGTACCTGCACACACATGAATACACACGCACAAACACAAATCTACCTTAATTATACTCTTGTAAAAACATCTTACCCATGGAATGCAGAAGTTTGCATGGGAGTGGAGTTCTTGGTTCAAATGACCAGTTTTATCAGAGGTGTGCTCAGAACTTCTTTGAAATGTAGCAGAGTTATACTTTGTGGTAGAGTGTCCCTACAGCTGTGACAACCACGAACACTCCAGCAGACTTACAAGCCATCCCTAATGGTGGCACAGTCTAAGTGATGATGGAGAAGAACCTTCTAGGAAGCCCTTGTGCCACTTCTGGGAATCTGCCTATGTGTCTGTCTGTTTACCTGCAAACAACCAAGGTCACCTCCCTTGGTGCAGCTCTATGCTAGTATCATTTAATTAACAGATATTATGTGTGCCTGTATCCCCTATCAAATATATTTATCTAGAATTCCACATGATAAAGTCTTGACAGTTTAGCTCTTATCAGATGCATAGATTTATTTCTCATAGATTATTTGATGTCCGTGTTTTCTCCAGGAACTAAACTAGAAGGGAAATAAGGGTCTTAGGGTTTCTTATTGCTGTGATAAACACCATGACCAAAACAACTTGGGGAGGAAAGGGTTTATTTCACATGCAGATTGTAGTCTATCATGGAGAGACGCCAGGGCAGGAACTCAAGCAGGAACCTGGAGGCAGGAACTGAAGCAGAAGCCATGGAGGAATGCTGCTTACTGGCTTGCTCCTCATGGTTTGCTCAGCCTGCTTTCTTGTACCACTCAGGACCACTTGCCCAGGACTGGCATTGCCCACAGTAAACTGGGCCCACCAACATCAATCATTAATCAAACAAATGCACCACGGGCTTGCCCGTAAATATTCTCTTGATTGAGGTTTCCTCTTCCAAAACGAATCTAGCTTGTATCAGGTTGACATAAAGCTAGACACTACAAGCATAAAAATAAATCCAGTGTTCAGGCACCAATGGCACACAGATGGAGGTGTGCATTGTGTAATAAGGAGAAAGAGACAGATAGCAAGGCCGACTGAGCAGCCCCACTGACAGGGAACATGCACAGAACACAGCAGGGAAGAAATGCTAAGTTTAATGAGAGGGTAGTAGTGGGTCCTTCCTGCAGGAGGTGAGGCTCGAACTGTGCTCTGAGGAATGAGCTGGAGTCTGATAGACATTAACACTGTCCTACATATGGACCAGCATTTCAAGGGGCCAGAGCAACAAAACAAAACCCAACTTGATGAAGCCACGAGATATGCAAGAGGTGCCCATGCCTATTACCAAGTGAAAGTCAGTACAAGACGAGTGGAGAAGGAGGCACGACTAGGAATTTTGAGGCTGGCAAATGTGTGATACTGTAATGGTGGATACATTACATTATCCATGACTGTACACTGCACAACACCAGGAGTGAGTGCTGGTATAAATGACCTTTGGGCAACTGATAAATCACTGCAGAACAATCAGTCATAGCAGACATACCACTCTGGTAAGGATACCAGGAGAGGCTTTGTATGTGTGGAGGCATGGGGATCAATGTTCGTTCCCCTCCATTTTCCCAGAAACCCTAAACCGCTATATTAAAATAGTCTTGGATAACAGAGCGAACAAAAGCACAAGCTGGTATGGTATTTGAGTAACAGCAAATAGGAAAGTGCCTCCAGAGAGCAGAGGGTAGAGTCATTGCTATTACAGACTAGCATGAGGAGAAATCTGTAGGTGTGCATAAGCCAGCCACACGGGGCTCCCCATCAGGTTTGCACAGGAGGAGGTACTGCCACTCTGCGGGAAGAGGAGGTGACCAAGCAGAGCAGGCAGGATGCAATTACTGAGTTGGAAGAAGATCAGGTCCCCATGGCTTCTGCCACCACCTTTGGCAAATATCTCTAGGATTCTGAAGGCCCAGACACTGTGCTGTGGGAAGCACAGACTTCTAGTCTTCTCTCAAGGGTGTAGCCATCACCCCCTTATGCAGAAGACAATGTGTGCGATTTCCAAAGGCATTTTGTGTTATTGTCTCTGGGAGAAAGATGTGAGATCATGAACATGCTATTTTCTTTATCTTCTCTATTCCTATGCTACCCACAGGGACTGTCACATCTGGCTATAGCTATAGGTGTTCTTGGAATGCAGAACTGTGGGTCTGTCACCAGAAGATCTAACTGGGCTGTGTCCCTGGCCTGCCTCCAAGGGACTGAAACCAACTTCCCCCTTAATCTCCAGAAATGGCAGCTTGTGGTTTAATGGGTTGTTCCCATGTAATACCCACATCACTGGCCAGTTTGTCTTTGAAACATCCTGACATTATTGTATCCTTGGTGAGTTCTTCCCTCGTGATAAGGGAATAACAGATAAGCACGTTCCATAGAGAAAGGAACACTCTTGAGTAGAGGTATGAGATACCTACTGAATCCCAAGAAAGCTGGAGAACCAGACTTGGAAGGTTATCCAGTCATGAAGAATGATTCAAGAGATGTCAAAGGGTTGGTTTCAGCAAAAGTCATAGTTGTGCTTGTCTAGCACAGACAGTGTAGCAGCAGCAGCAGCAAATGCTGCTGCTGCTGATGGTGCTGATGGTGGTGATGGTGCTGATGGTGGTGATGATGGTTGGGGGAATGGGGCTTGGAATCAGCACAGAACATACCCAAACACCAAATTCTCAGCACAAAGGAGATTTATTACCCCGGAGGGACAAGTGATGGAGGTGGGGGTGGTGCCTCTGGATCAGAGAGCAGGTGTTTCTGCAGGAATGTTTTCTAAGGAGAAAAGGGGAAGACTGTGCTAGGGTGAGTTGGTATGTCCTGATTGGACAGGCTAGCCAGGGTAGCCAAATAATGAATTTCGATTGCTGGACCTTGGTGCTCTGATAGTTGGATTTTGGAGTCAGACAAAAGGAAGAGGCCAAATAAGGGGACAGACCTTGGGGGCTGGCTTTATGAATGTGATCTAACAGTTCAGCAAGGCAGAGGGAATGGGAGAAGGAGACTTGCCAGTGCCATGCCACTCATGCTCAGGCCTCTTAGAGACCCCTTTAATGGTGGTGATGATGATGACAGTGGTAGTTATGGGGTTAGTGGTGATGCTGGTGGTGGTGGTGATGGTGGCAGTGGTCCTTTTGCTACTCAGAAGCATCCTGGTGAATCCCCTGAAATGGGACATAAGAGTACTATCTTGGCCACCAGCCCCAGAGAGAAACTCCTTGCTCTTCTTATTGAACATCAAATGGTGTGTGCACTGTTGCCACCCAGCCCTTCCCATCATGGAAACTCCTACATGTTCCATGTTGATCACTGGTTGAGTCCGTTCTTCACTCCAAGTCCTTTTAGTTTCTATGCTGGGTGGAGATCTCTTTCACCAGACTAAAGAAGGGAATTCAAATAAAATGTTAGCCACAAAAACAAAAAGACCCACTGACTCATTTCTGTCCTAGCATGGGGCTCATGTGACTTGGTGGTCTATAGCAGCACTGGGGGTGGTCCCTCAGTCATCTGAAGGCTGAGCTTTGCTAGGGCCAGGCAAATGCCATTTTCTAACTGTTCTAACATTTATGAAGTAAGCATAAGATCTGATACCTTTCCTTTTGTCTTAAAGGATCTCTGTTTCTAATCTCTGTGAAGAAGTGGTTATAAAAGAGCAATTTAATGCTCCCAGTTAGCTTCATGTGCTCATATAAGAGTAGTTGTCTAGAAAAAAAGAAACTGAAGCAGAAAGGTGAAGGAAAGGAGAGGGATGGGAAGGGAAAGAGGAAAGGGAAAGGGAGGGGAGGGAAAGATGGAAAGAAAAGAGGGAAGGGACAGAGGGAAGTGGAGGGAAAGAAGGAAGGGGAAGGGAGGGGAGGGGAGGGAAAGAAAAGAGGGAAGGGACAGAGGGAAACAAAGGGGAGGGAAACAGGGAAGGGAAAGAGGAAAGGGAAGGAGAGGGAAAGAAGAAAGGGAAGGGGAGGGGAGGGACAGAAGGAAGGGAAGGGGGCAGAAGGGAAAGAGGGAAGGGAAAAGGGAAGGGAAGGGAAAGAGAAAAGGGAAGGAGAGGGAAAGAGGGAAGGGACAGAGGGAAGGAAAAAAAGGAAGGGAAAAGGGGAAGGGGAGGGGAGAAAAAGAGGGAAGGGAAGGAAGGAACAATTGGATGGAGCATCATCTCCTGATAACATTAAGGCATCTTTTTACTGTTAATCTGACTGATCCCGGAAGCTTCCTGCATGTCTTCTAGCAGACCCATTTCTCACCTTGGCTCTTGGACATGTGATCGATGGTGATTCTAGACAGCCCACCAGAAGCTCACACACACTTTCTTTCCACACCTTGCACAGGCTACAGGCTGAGTTGTGTGTAGATCCTCCGACAGCTTTCTGACCTCTTGGTGGTTTTAGCAACCAGTCACAGGGTAAGAGATGGATGAAGAGGAAAGAGAGTAAAGTGTCCCTAAACAGTTCACAGCCATTGAGTGGATGTTTGACTTCACAGCTCTGCCAGGACTCGAGGCTTTCTCAAGTCCTACTGTATCAGAAGATCCGCTGCAATCTCACTCACAACTGATTTAGTATGAAAGCTGTTTCTTCATGGGGAATACCCACAATTCAAAGAGGGGAAGTCACTTCCCTTTAGGAAGACAAACCTCACAGCACAGCAGATGCCTCCATGTATTTCCTAGTTCATAGTGGAATAATTTAAGCTCTCCTTTTAAATTTTTTGTGGAGGGATGTTTTGCCTGCGTGTATGTCTCTGTACTATTTGTGTGCCTGGTGCCCATGCAGGCCAAAAGAAGGTATCAGATTCCCTGGAACTGACTTAACAGGTGGTTGTGAGCAGCCACATGGGTGCTGGGAATGGAACCTGGGTCCTCCGGAAGAGCCGTCAGCTGCACTTTAGCCACTCTGTCATCTATCAAGCCCCAGACTCTTAAACATTTTGCGTTGTTAAAACTAAGTGAGCACTGAATTGACCAATCTGCTGTAGCCTGCATGGTGACTCTGAGTCAGGGGCTGGAGACACTTTTTCAAAACCCAAAACATGGTGGGACCAGGGAGTACTGGTAGAGGATAGTTGGGGGTGCATGGGGTCTTTGAAAGAACCCAATAAATCACATCCCTTCTTTGTTACAGCAAGTTTAAACTAGTAAGTGTTGTGGAAAATTAGTTGAAGATGTGTTACATTTGTTTATGCTGTGGAATATTTGTTTAATGAGGCAAAGATATGTTGTATTCCTTTAAGCTGCATTTGTTTAACTCTGTGAAGCTGTGTTACTGTGCCTGTCCAAAACACCTGATTGGTCTAATAAAAAGCTGAATGGCCAATAGCTAGGCAGGAAAGAGAAATAGGTGGGGGTGGCAGGCAGAGAGAGTAGGAGGAGGAATCTGGAAAGAGAGGATCAAGGAGTCAAAAAAGGAGAAGGATAAGAGGACCTCAGGGGCCAGCCATCCAGCTACACAGTAAGCCACAGAGCAAGAAGAAAGGTAAATAGAATAGAGATAAAAAGCCCAGAGGCAAAAGGTAGATGGGATAATTTAAGAAAAGCTGACTGGAAACAAGCCAAGCTAAGGTTGAACATTTTTAAGTAAAAATAAGACTCCTTGTGTTTGAGAGCTGAGTGACCAGGTCCCCAAAGAGCAAAGAGTAGAGAGTGAAAAAAAAAAAAAAGAAAAAAATCAACTACAAATAATGGTAGACAAAACACCCATATGCTTAAAATAATAAATAAAACAATTTTTTTTTAAAAATTGAAGCTTGTGACTCCAGTTACCACCAAGGGCTATGCAGATGCCTAGGGTCCAGTCAGCCACCTGAGACCATATGGCTGAGTCATGACAACAGGGACCATATAGATCTGAGTGGCCTGCACTGCCATGTAGGGCCATGCTGACATCTGGGCTTGAGGTACTGCCAAGGGCAATGCATGAGTTCATGGTCCTGTTGTGGCTGGGCTCCATGTTAGTCTCCGTGGCCCATGTTACCACAGGGGGCCATAGGAACCATGCATATTGAGCCAGGGGTGGCAGCACACGCCTTTAACCTGCCCCTTGGGAGGCAGAGACAGGTGGATCTCTGTGAGTTTGAGGCCTACCTGGTTAACAAGAGCTAGTTCCAGGACAGCCAGGGCTGTTATACCAAGAAACCCTCTTTCAAAAAAAAAAAAAAAAAAAAAAAAACAAAAAAACCCAAAAACCATGCAGGACTATGCATGTTGAAATACCCGGGCTGTTCTGAGCTGGCACCACCCTTCTGCTGACCCTGGGAGAGCTGGCGCTGCCCCTTGCTGGCCACTACAACAGAACTGAACTGTTTCTGTCCCTCGTGGGAGAGCTGGTCTCACACTCAGGAGAGATGGCCCCAATGGCATGGGCATAGAAGAGCTGGCTCTGTCCCTCACCTGAGGGGGGTAGTCCCAGTGGCCCAGACTGACCAAATCATCTACCATCCAGACCCACATCGAGGGCTTTGAGTTGGCCCACCCCAACATCTATCCTACCTACGACCTGCCAGAATATGTGAAGGGGCTGGTCCTTAGGAAACATAGCTGCAGGATCTGAGTGACTTGGGGCAACAGCAGGATATCTGAGGGGAGTTTTGGTGAGGGTCCAGTATTGATGGTGTACCAGAGGCCTTGAATCAGACCAACAGCTCATTGCAGTGAAGACTTGCAAATAAAGCTTAGTGGACAAAAGGGTACACTGCTACACTGCATGGTACACCACAGCTCCCAATGCCTCTCAGGCAAGTGAAGAGGTGTTGGAGAGGCCAGAAAGATGGAGGATTGAAGTGGTGTTTTTTTGGTTTTGTTTTTAATTGATATTTTTAATTTTTTCTTTTGGAGGGAACACTACAAGGGTGGGGGCAGATACGGAGGGACTAGGAAAAGAGCAGGCTGTGTTGTGGTGCATAAATGTGAAATTCCCAAAGAATCAATAAAATTTATGGTAATCAAAATTGAAGCTTAGCTGGTCGGTGGTGGCACACACCTTTAATCCCAGCACTTGGGAGGCAGAGACAAGCAGATCTCAGTGAGTCTGAGGCCAGTCTGGTCTACAAAGTGAGTTACAGTACAGCCAGGACTGTTACACAGTCTTGAGAAAAAAAACAAGCAAACAGAAATTGAAGTTCAATGTATTCTCTCAATATTTGGTGAATATTGGTTTAGCTGTGAACACACGGGTTTCGTAATATAAACCCAGAGTTGTGGGGTTGGGCTTTCCTTTGGGCCCCGCCAGCCCACAAAAAAATAACACAGACTTATTAATTATGAAAACTCAGCTTTGGCTCAGGCATATTCCTAATTAGCTCTTAGAACTTAAATTAGCCCATATTTTTAGGTCTACTTTCTTCCATGCACTTGCTGCCTCATCTCCATCTTGCTCATCCTGCCTTCTCCACATCTGGCTGGAGGCTCTGCCTTTCTTCTTCCCAGAGCTTTCTCTGTTCAGAAGTCCCTGCTGGGACTCCCGCAGTTGGCCTGGGGTTTCCAGTACCCTGTCTAGGGCCACCATAAGCACGGGGCAGGCCACACTGAGTGTGTTTTGGAAGTACATAGGTCATAGAGTCCTCTTGTTCAGACTAGAAGGTCACACTGAGAATTTTTAGCTTCACCCTCAAAATGGCGATCTATCAGGGCACAGCCAAGGTCAAAGTGAAAAAGGAGGAAGCACAGAAGCAGTGGGTGGGGCTTAGCAGAAAGCCCTTACTCTGTTGCTGTGTGCTTGACTGATTCACAAGAAAAAGCGCCAAAGCTGAAGGCCCACACTTTCCTATTGAGAAAAAAAAAAAAAAGACTGCCATCAGGATGCTGCCCCATATATGAGGAAATAGAGAAAAGGAAGCTGAGGCTGAGAAGTGGACCTCTGAAGGAGCTGCGCTGGATATCCCAGCAGGAAGGAGCCGAGGTTGAGAAGGCCAATCCGCCAGCTGGTGGCCCTCTGCAAGTGGAGGATGGTGGCTGCACTTGACATGAAATGGTCAGGATAAGAAATAGCAAGAGCTCGTTTCCATTGTGCTTAGAGGCATCTAGACCAGGTACCTTCCATAGTAGAGGGTGCTGCATGGACGTGACAGTCTACAACAACACTACTCAGACTACACACCAGCGAGGAGAAGATCTATTCTGCTAGAACATAGTGCAGATTCAAATGTCACGGACACCAGGGGCAACACTGCTCTCCGATATGTCCATCGTGAAAACATTGTGGCTGCCAAACCGATAATACAACTATTGATGGAAAAAGCAGGGATCTTTCATCCCACTTTAACTTCTTGTAAAGGGAGTGAAGATGAAAGACAGCCAAATTTCAATTTATAAAGAAGCAGACACACATGCAATCGGTAAATGGAGTAGGTTTTCCAAGAAATCCTGTACTGGTGGTCCTGGTTCTACGTCCTTCAAAAGAGGATGATTATAACTTTGATGCCCAGCTGGAAGAGGCATGGACCTAAAATATAGGCTCTATGAAAACCGTGCAAAGATGTGAGGACAACTACACAAGCTTGGCAATTCCCCATTAGCTTTACAAAAATAAACAAATAAGTCCCACAAAAATCAAGCAGGAAAAATCCAATGTTGAAAAAAATTGTCTGAAGAGGATAAGGAAAATTTTATAAAAGAACACATGTAGCTATTTCCTCTGAATCAAAACATTCCCTGCTAGGAGGAGGAGGGAGGCTTCAAAAACCCTAATTAATTGAACTCTATCAGAATATTGGGGAAACTTGAGGGCACAGGAAGCTCCTGGAAGTTACAAGATTCACAAAGTTTCTCCAAAGGGGTTACAGGAGCATCTGCAATTGGAAGAGCATCCTGCGGGTTGCTCCAGGAACACAGCTTGAGCTGCCAGCAGTGCTGGGGTGCACTTTCTGGTGATGCACTTTCTTCTGAGTAATCCATGGTCCTAAAAGTAACCCCTCACCTATTTTCCTGTAAATAACCACAGTGAACACTCTGGTGTGCTAAGCCAGACTTGTGTGGAGCTGTTACTTTGGGTTGTTGTTGGTGCCCTAGCTCTCTAGGAAATGTCACACAACAATTGTATTGAGAAAATAAACCTTTGACTGTGTGTTTTAGTGCAAGGAAAGAAGAAAAATGAATTAGAAGAGCTGAGCTAGATTTTTTTTTTAAAAAGAAAACAAACCTCTAAAATATGACAAAAAGGAGTTCCCGTGAATGTGAAGATGAGCAATATTGTTTGCACGGAAATTTGAAGCCCAGAGATGTTGAAATGGATATTAGAAAGTAAGAACTGAGTTAAGAGATACTCCAGTTGCTTTGATAATGTCACTACAAATCAAATCAGCAACCTCACCTCTCCAAAAGGCAAGGGCAAGATTTCTCTAAGAAATTAGAATACCTTTAGCAGCCATCCATAGAGGTTAAGATACACGAGCGGCCATAGGCGTGTATCAAGACCATGAATTGTTTAGCAGAAACCCAAAACTCCTGGAGATGCAGATGGCCAGAGCTGGAGTTAACATCTTAGATAAAACCAGCCCCTTGGTGCCCATCTGTTAGAAATCTACATGAGTTTTGAACCCAACAGTATTTTATTTCTAAGTGTGAGACCCTCACCCCTTATTCTCAAAGGGGCGAGAAGAAATTTCCTAGCAGAATGTTTTAAAAATAGAAACCTAGACTAGCTTGTTCCCAGGAAGATAGTGGCCTTCCCCCTTCCCATCTGATAAATTACACCTGGCCACCTGGTACAGGCTGATAAAGATGGCCTGACTCAGAAACATAGTGGCCTTGCTCTAAAAACAAAGAACAAGCTGGGAGAGAAAGCAAAGACCTTCAAAAAGTTGCACCCGTGCCAAACCCCCCTAACTACCCTGAAGGGCTGCTTGTGTTTCTCCTGCCTTTAAGAGCTCACCCCCCAGAGGAGCTCCAACTCCTCTCTACCTCGCTGCGAAGGGGTGTTGGAGATAAGTTCCGAAGCTAGCTCATATTATGATGGCAATAAAATCTTGCTAATTGCAGTCTCGTCTCTCTGGTTTTTGGTGTTCTCCCTAGGGGTCACAATCTGGGCACAACACTAGGAAAGAAGATGTGGCAGTACCAACTTTGAATCTGTGGCATTTGGTAGAAAGCCTAGAAGTCTCTGGACAGGGATTATTATATGATTTCATCATTTCCCTTTGGGTTCCAAATGTACTGAGTTGACCAATCCATGACATGTATGAGGCCGGACGTTACACATATCTATATCTATTCATCTCTATCTCTATATCTATATGTATATTGATATACAGATGGTCTGTTGTGCCTGAGTCCTAGAATCCCCCCAAGAAGACCTACTTGGACCCATACTTCCTGAATGCAAAAGCAAGGTTTTGTATCAAAGTATGGGCTAGCACAGGTCCTCTGCCTCACAGTCTGACACAGCAGATGTAGGGAGAAGGACCTCATTTACTATTGTAAGGGGTTTATAAAGACAAAACCCACGAAACAGTCACAACGTTACAGTCTCAAAATACAAAATTATGTATCCTATATCATAACTGGCTAAAGACTAGGTGAAACTCAGCTGTTAGTCCTGATAGGCTATTATTGTCTAAGGGGGATAGCAACAGCCGCCCCCTCCCCCCCAGTTATATCTTCCAGACATCTGCTGACCCTTTGCTAACCGCAAGGGCTGTCTGAAATATTACCCAGCTGATAGGGGAACTTGGGTGGTCAACATTCTTTGTATGACTATGGGTGGTGAAATGGGCTGCAGCCAGCAACTTTGTGTAACTTAGGTTTCTCCATTAGCTAATACGTCCCCTGAAAGAGGGGTCCCACGGCCTTCAATTTATTCTGGGGGATTGGGGTGTTGGCTTTCATATTTTCTTTGGCCTTCAGCTTTTCCTAGGGGCTGGGGTGTAGTTCAAGGTCCCAAAAGGGCCCAGCACAGAAATGGAACCTTTTCCGGCCTTTCAGTCCATTTGCATATTTGAACTTTAGAGGTTGTATGTCGTCTCCATGGAGGTTTTTCTGCATGAGCTCACTAATGTGTGATTGGAGTGTCGCCACCATGGAGATTATGGACAGTGCTGTTCAAACTTCTTTGAGTCCCTAGGGTTGCTTATGCTTTGTGGCTATTTGCTGCCATGTTGGAACTATTGTTTTAGACCTTTGAGACGAAACTGGCAGAAAACACAAAACGAAAATAAAAGCTGACCTTTACCAAGACAGTGCCCATTGTCTTTCCACGGGGAGAAATTATCCTCAGTTCAATTGTATTACCATGGTGACATATGTGAATCTCAACAAAGCCCAGCTATACCACAGAGGAGGGCTCCGCACATCTAGCTCCTATTTCTGGCAATTTTGTTGCAATGTCTTTGAATAAAATCTCCAATGTCCTGGGTAAAAACACACACTAAAAATACTCCTAAGGCAGACAGAACAATCTGGATAGTGTATGTCAGAATTCTAAGAAATCACATAGCAATGAGGAGAAAAGCAGGTATTATTACAAAGGAGTAAAAAAATCAAATGGAAAAAATAGCCAGTGAATGAACAGAAATATTTGCAAGCTCTCTAAAATAGCATTGTTTCTATAAACAAAAACAAGCAAGGGATGGTGCCCACAGTAATTGGACATGTGGTTGGCCTCCTGAGGGCTGAGATAAGCAAACAGAGCTGCAAACACACATTCTTATCCAAGCAGGTCCTTTCCGCCTCCTTATGAGGCTCGTGTTTCTTAGTAGAGCTGCACACAGCGAGATGCACTTCAGTTTTGCCCGAGTTCCTATAGTCAGCATCAGTTGATTCAAGAACTAGTTTGGTACAATGTGTTTTCTAGTGTTTTGTAACAATTTCTGCAGAAGGACCTGAAGAGCAAGTCCACTGTCCTAACCAGTCTACAGAGTGTGGGGAACAAGAGTGGGACAGACACGCCCAACAGCCTTCTCACTTCTGCTACAACATGGCATACAGACAGGCAACTACTGGTGCATATGTGATATCATTTTGCCTAGGGATGGCACCAGGGAAACAGCTTCTTTCTGTCAGTGGCCTGAGGCACAGCGTTTGCGAATACAGAAAGGATGAGACTCGGGTCTCTCAGGTCCCTTTGGCAGCCTATTTCTCACAGCCCAAATGCTATTGCCAGCTCTTAGCAGTTTCAGAAAGTTGACGAGGACCAGGAAGAAGTGAACAGAAAGGCAAATGAAAAAAGCCAAACCAAACCAACCAACCAACCAAAGAAACAACCAAACAAAAATCCTGCCATCAATGTTGTGAGCTGAGATTTTCTGAGAGCCTCAGATAATGTTGACACTGAAGAACCAAAGAAAGAGAGAAAATTGAAAATGTGATTGGGTGGTGTAACGTATCCAGGAAGGGACAAGGGTCAGTGATCTCCGGAACCTGAGCAGAAGTCGTCTTAAGCTAGGAGGAGACGTTTCTCATCAGCAAAGAGAAGCAATAAGTCTGGTACTGCTTACATTAAAGGAAGACTTGAACCTTCATGCCAAAGGTGCCAGTTCACAACCACTGAGCACTTGGTAGACCTTGCACTGACTCCTAAATCACCTCCACAAGCTGGACTTTCCTATTTCTATTTTATTGAAGTTGAGAAGCTTGCATGAGGTCACTCAGCTTGGCTTAGCAGTAGGGACAAGTTATGGCTCAGGTAGTCTATCCCTAGACTGTCCTTCTATAGCAGGAGCATATTCTTGTAGAGTCAATGCCCGAAGCTCAACACATGAGACTGAGAAGTGGCAGCTGATGTTCAATGAAGGCAGTGATGATTTGTCCTTGCTGTCTAGTGGAGTGCAAAAACAATGTCCAGAGTAACAAACATTTCTACAACTTGGGGCTCAGATCTCTTGTTTCTATAATCCAGTGTGGATATATGCATTATTTCATACCTCTCTACATAGTCATAGTCATGCAAAAATATTTCTTAAGTCTCCCAAATTCCTCAAATAATCAAATGTTCCAAATATTTTCTGAGCATAATTCCAGGGAGCCCAGAAACAGACTGGTCGGTTGGGCAGGAAGCAGGAGGAGAAATGTCTACCTTGCCAGTGGACCCTCTAACAGACAATGCCACCAGGGCACCAGTACCCAGCCTTCGCTATATGCTTGCCTTCACCTCTGTCAAGCAAACCCACTCCCGCCCATTTCAGGAGATTGGGTAGTGTTCCAGCACCCCACATACTCACCACCCTTCTTTGCCAACCACATTCTCATTCAGATGAGAGTTGTGCTCACATTCTAATCTAGGACTTGACAAGTATTACATGAACATTTAATTCACTTTAATTTCACTACGCATTTGAGGAGGAGGATCTACAGAAAGGGCAAGATAGTCCCCTTGCCAGCAATTAGATGAACATAATAACCTGCCATGAAATCTCATTTTGGACTCTGGGCTACAAACTAAACCAGACTAGTAAGTTCCCGGCCTGTCAGAGGGGCTCAGCTGCCTCTCCTCAATGCTCTGTCATTCAACACAGTAATTCACAAAATGGGCAGAGCATCCTCTGTGATTCTCAGGTGACCAATCTCTCCTGTGACACTTCGAGGAAAAATGGTATTTTCATTGGTCATGCTATATCAATATCAGCATTTTTATTTTCCGAAGGCCCTCCTGAGGATATGAGAAGACAGGCATACAGGTTAAATTGTTGTCCCCAGCCTGTTCCCACTTTATATGCTAACTGCCCTCCTAGGAGCCAGAGGGAGTGACTTGCTTTGTATTTCTTTAGCCTTTCCCAGACAGTTTACACACTAACTACTTTTCATCCATAGTCTTTCCATAACGGACACAAGGTGGCCTGTTCTTTGGAAGGATTGTATCTGATGTCTTGTGTTAGAGAGGGTCAACTTTATTTGGCAATTTTCTTTGAGCTCATCAATTGTTGAATAACCTGGGAGCTGTTTCCATCATTAAGTTCAGGGCTGAGAGTTAATTACATCAGAATTCTAATCTTGGCTCTGACCCTCATTACAGCATCCTTTTGTGCAAGTCCCTTGGCCCCTCTTGGTGTCTGTTTTATATCAGTCAAATGAAGAATATGAATGCAATTGGCCTGTCTGTGCTCTGAGAGCAAAGAACAGGAAGCAGATTTCCTACATTGTGTCCAAGTGCTTGCCAAAAATAACCTAGGCAATACAGACAGGCCACCTAGTCTGGTGGTAAGCACCCGCTTCGTATATTTATGTCATTAAATGGCATTCAAGTCCCTCAATGAGAGAGTCATCTTCTTTAGCATCTGTTCTGGGAATCTGGAGAAGATTCCCATGAGAGACAAGGCAGGTTAGACCACAGTGCGTCAGAGGACCCTACCAAGGGTGAAGCATATCCACCTTGGATCATGCTGGTGTGGTTCATTTGTATCAGAATAATTCCCAGTCTTCACGTATTTTTACTACCCAACTGATGTCTCTTTTAGAAGTGGGCACAGGAGGAGGGTACCACTGACCTTTTAGAAAAGGACCTTTCATTTGGACTCATCTCCTGTTATGTATGGTGATGCAGCCAACATACATTATGACCACAGCAGTAACTCACCTCAACACGTACTTAAGAGTACTACACATTTCACAGTGGATAAAGAGGTATACTAAAGCTTGGTTGGAGCCTGCCACAAATGAGAGATGGTGGGGGGTTTTCTGTTATGGGTCCATTTTCTTTTGTTTTCCCTCATTTGTTGGGAGACACGAAGAATGTGGGTGATGGTCTTACTGCCTCTAGCAAACCAATGTCATTTCTCCCTCCCCTAATCTATTATTTTCGACACTGCCAATGTGTGAGGAGCCCTGAATGTCAGATCCCTGGTAGATTAGTAACACATAAAATGATGTCAGCAAGATCTTGGGAAATAATTGCAATTACACCAGTGACTCAGATCAGAATTGGGCTGTAGTAATGGAATCATGCAAAGCACATATAGGCTCCAACTTCAAATGTGGGGTCTTCATAGACCACCAGGAAATGTCTGAGTGCACATTTCTTTCTACACACATGTTTATGACTGGAGAAAAGTTAAAAACAGATATAACATTCCTTTCTTGGTGTCTTCTGAATCCAGGATACTGTCTCTGACTTTGTCTATTCCTCTTATTCCTTTGTCATCCTAGAAAAAGCAAGTGAGTCAGACCAAGATCCGGGTCATCTCAACTATTCTGTTCATCTTGGCTGGCTGCATCGTGTTTGTGACAATCCCTGCTGTCATTTTTAAATACATCGAGGGCTGGACAGCCTTGGAGTCCATTTACTTTGTGGTGGTCACTCTGACTACAGTAGGCTTTGGTGATTTTGTGGCAGGTAAGCAACCTGGACTTTCCCAGTCACTTGAGCTTTGGTGGGGAAACCATTCTGTTGGATGTCCTTTTCCAAATCATGGTGCCAGGGGTTTAGGATTTAGCCCTGTTCTAATCTGGTTGGCCAGCGTTCCCAAGGCCAGGTCCAGGTCTGCAGCTTTGGGAAGAATCAAAATCATGTTAACAGGTATTTGCAGAGGAGGTAAGTAGAAACGGCTCAGTGTTTGTCAACTCAGTGTGATATAAGCAGCATCAAGCTATTTATTTATTTATTAATTAATTATTTTTCTGCCTGAGAAGAAAGCCAGGCCCCTCCTCCTTAGGACGCTGATGTACCGACTGTCATCATTGCATGAATTATGTAAGGGAGAAACAAGTTTCTCACTGAATCTTTGATTTCTCAACTGCATTAAGGTTTCCCAAGTCAACTAGATAAAGACCATAATTAGCCAAAGGCAAATATCAGACTGAAGAGCAGTTGACACAGAGGTTGGTCTGCAGAAACAGGCCGGGGAAAGCTCCTAACACTGAGGTGAAAGTCACTGTCTCTGCTGACCAGACACAAGACCCGTTTCTTGTGTACAATACCCAACCACAGTTGTCTGGATGGAGTTCTAAAGCTTGAGGAAGAAGCCGAGCCACAAAGAACAACTCGCAGCCTGTTCAGTCGATGAGCATATTTAGGCCACCCCTTTGTATCATCCGTAGATGACGGTCCCTGGGGAAAGTCAGATGAGGTTCTAATCAGCGGAGAAAGAGCTGCTTCACACCAATTTCAAACACTTCCCAGGGTCATTTGCAAGGGCTAGTGTTTTGACGATGTCTGGGCTAATATTACTGACCTGAGGACTAAAGACAGTTTGCACACTGGTGACAGACCCTGCTCCCAACCAATAGCTCTGTTCAACCTGCTAGTCAGGACAAAGGACGGCTCTAACTGTGAGAACTAGCCAAATGTTTCTGCCTCCCTCCCCTTCTTTTTTCTTGACTGTTGATTAAGAGAAAGCACTCCTGAAAATGGGAGTGGCCTGGTGAGCTGAGGGAAAAGTTCAAAGCCCATTTATGTTTTTTGGTTATTATTACTAGCCGCTGTGGATTGAACTCTTGGTACATCCTGGCCCTTTATCCTCAGACCTCTACCGTTTGGGTGGGTCTCTTCCTTACTAGAGATCACAGAACTGTACTTCCTTTTTACTCAGAGGCCTCCATAGACTAAGGTCTCTTAGCATGCATAATGCTGACGGAATGCACCATGTTCTTTAATTTATACATATGTAATATGTGTGTCTGTATGAGCATTTGCACATGTGTGTGGGTGCAGGTATTGAGTGTCCTTGACTGTCATTCTCTCTGTCCACTCTTTTGAGGCAGGGTCTTTCCCTAAATATGGGGTTTAGACCAGAAGCCATCAAACCCCAGGAATGTTTCTGTCTCTGTCCTGCTTGGAGCTGGGCTAACAGGCATACATGGGATGTCCAGCTTGGGAGGCGGGTGCTGGGATCCCAGCTCAGGTTCTCATGCTTGTGCAGCAAGTGCTTTTGAAATTGCTGGGCTATTCCTTCAGTGTCTCCCAAAGTCTGGTTCCCAGAGCTCACATGGATCGACCTGTTGAGTATTTGTGGAAAATGCACTTAGTGGGAGTTTTCGTCAGTGTACTTATTAATAGAGTGTGCTTGGTACCTCCAGAGGATTGACTCCGGGACTCCTGTAGACACTAAAATCAGCAGACACTCAGGACCCTCATAAAAAACAATGTAACTTTTACCCAGAATTGATGCCCATCCTCTTGTGCATGTTAAACCCTCTGTATGCAGATGACTTGTACTTAATGCAATGTAAATGCTATGCAAACAGTCAGCACACTATAGTGTTTAGCGACTGACGAGAATAAAAAGACACACACGTGTCTAATACTGACATAATTTTCTAGATATTTTTGGTCCACCTCTGGTTGAATTCACCCAGATAACTTGTGGATATGGAGGGTCAATACTCTGACTGACAGGGAGGATTGCTGGACTATTCAAATGATGTCCATGACCAAGAGCTGGTGGTCACTGTGATCTTATTGGGTATCACCTCTACTAGAATACGACTGGAAATGCGAACCACTCAGGATTGATTGTTGCTTCATTTTGCAGCTGACCCACTTTGGGACAGCCTAATGGCACCGCAGTGTTTCACAACTCTGAGTGGACATGCACACAGAGCTGGCAACTCTGCCCGTGGCTGATGAAAGCCTACACAGAAGGATGTGCTCTATATTGTTGGCTAGCGTATGCCCCAGTGCCAGTCTTGCCTGGGTTCTAGTGACTTGCAAAGGTAAATGTTTACTTAGTCCAAAGTGGAAAGAACACAAAGGAATGAGTCCAGCACACAAAGAAAATGAGTACCAATTCTGAAGAAGGTTGGCCACAGGGGAGAAAAAGAAGGCATATGAAGCAAAGCAAAGAGACACCAGACACCTCAGAACCTTGTGCCAGAGCTTGGACTCCTTTTCCCCCCTATTTTTTAAAATCATGGTTTTATGTACTTATGTATGTGCA
This sequence comes from Ondatra zibethicus, assembly GCA_004026605.1. Taxonomy (NCBI): domain Eukaryota; kingdom Metazoa; phylum Chordata; class Mammalia; order Rodentia; family Cricetidae; genus Ondatra; species Ondatra zibethicus. Next base: position 430,699 of record PVIU01000116.1, read on the forward strand.
CAATGCACGTACCTGGTGCCCTTCGGTAAAGAAGGTGTCAAATCCCCTGGAATGTGAGTTACATTCACCTGTGGGCCCTCTGCATGAGGACCCAAGGCCTATCTCCAGACCTATTCTTGTTGCCATAGAATTCATGGGTTGTGTCACAGAGTAGGTTTGAATTTATTAAGATCCATCGGTCCCAGTGGGTGTGCACCAGGATTTCCAAGGTATTCTTGATACACTAGAGCTCAGCACAGCTTTGGTGATGCCAGATATGGAGGTAACCATGACCCAAGGGGAAAGGCTAGAAATCTTTCGTCACCCAGTGTCCTAACTGCTAGTGTGTCGCCCATGTGATTTGTCTTAGAGGCACCCTGCCTGCTCTCTGGGTGAGTGAGTGGCACCCTCAGCAGTGCTAGTAGGGAGGCTAGAGTAAGTTGGCTAATTATTTGGAATAAATGACCATTTCTCTCAATGGAATAGCTAGTCAATACCGTTAGGCAACTGAGCAATTTGTTTTGATGGATTTTTTTTTTACTGTAATCCTTATTTATAAGATGATGGGATTGAACCAGTTGGTCTCATAGGTACTGTTTCGCTCTAGGATATGGTGATTCTAATTGCTTGGCCTAATTGACCCCAGGATGAGCATCATGTAAACACCATCCCTCTCACTTTAGCATCGAATGGCTACTTCATGGATCAAAGTCTCAGTAATGTTGTCACATCTAATTCTACTTCATTTTCTACCCACTCATTTTCTTCGTAAATGTGTGCAGAATTTAGATGGAAATAATTCCGAGCGTTTGAAATCTCACTCTTCCTCTCCCTTTCTTCCCCCTTTCCACCTCCACTCTTTCCTCTACCCTCCTCTCCTGGCTTCTCTCTCTTTCCTAGTCTCTCCCCTTCTTCCACCTCCTACTCCTCCCCACTATGGCTTCTCCTTGTTCCCTCACTCCTTTCAAGAGTCAAGTTCTCATTACGTAGCTCTGGCTCACCTGGAACTCACTGTATAGCCCAGGCTGGCCTTGAATTCTCCTGTCTTTGCTTGAGTGACAGAGTGTACTGCCATGCTGAACCCTCACAGTGTTAAGGTAAATTTAGAGAAGTTTGGTAAAAACAAAACGATAAGTGGCCTGACCTCTGAGATAATATTTCTGTGAAGTCCAGTTCTTTGCCAGTGAGAGTAGATAATTCCAAGTGGCTACTGACATTCCTCTGTTGCAGAATTGAGGTTTATTTTTAGTGGTTAAGAATCACAAAATTAAGCTACAAGCAAGCCTCCAGCTTTTGTTGTATTTTCTATCCTGCAAACCTAATGGCTCTCACTGGATTATGGAATGATAATTTTCTCCATGAACTGGAATGTGCTCTGTGAAGACCAACTGCTGACCATGTTAAAGTACTGTTTGGTTGTCTTCAGGAGGAAATGCTGGCATCAACTACCGAGAGTGGTATAAGCCGTTGGTGTGGTTTTGGATCCTTGTTGGCCTTGCCTACTTTGCAGCTGTTCTTAGTATGATCGGAGACTGGCTGCGGGTTTTATCCAAAAAGACGAAAGAAGAGGTAGGACTCCTTCCTGATCCCAAAAATGTCTGTGACATCCCATTAGCCCTTGTTGAGAAATGCCTGTTTCTGATTCCATGAAGGGATTTTATGGATTCTCTTTCCCTCTATTTAGAAGCAAAGTTGAGTGGACAGTAGTCATTTCTAGATCCTTTAGTTACTTCTTAAAAATGTTTAAAAAAAAAAAAAGGAAATGGCCAGCGAGGGTGGATGGTTGCTGCAGGAAGAACACAGTTGTCTGTGTTAGCAGACACATGGGAGGCTCTGTGGACTTGTAGGGAGCCTGCGGAAGCTGGCCTGTGCTCCAGGTCTCATGATTAGCTTGAAGATCGCACATTGGACATGAGGTAAAAGTCACTGAAGAGTGCCCGGCCATAGGGCCACATTCCCCATGTCCTACCGTGGTCAGATTCTCAGATTTATTCCTGATACCTACAGTCTTCACTCCTCCTAGATTTTATATGAAACTCTACACCACTGGTTCTCAAGCTTCCTAATGCTGCAACCCTTTAATACAGTTCCTCATGTTGTGGTGACTCCAACCATATTGCTACTTCATAACTGCAATTTTTCTACTGTTATGAACTGTAATGTAAATATCTGATATGCAGGATATCTGATATGTGATCCCTGGTGAAAAGCATTGTTTGACTCCCCAAGAGGTTGCAACCCACAATTTGAGAACCACTGATCTAGGCAAAGGCAAGAAAAGGAAGACAAGAGGAAAAGACACAATCAAAATGTCATTCCTCTGTGAGGAAAGGAAAATAAGTAGGTGGGGGAGGGAGTTAAAAAGGACAAGAGAGGGATAGATACTTCCTTTAATGGCTGCTGCTCAAATCGTTTGGTCCAAAGGGACCTAGGAGACAGTTGCTGAAGGGGCTTTCCCCTTCCACAGTTCTTAGGCTTACCGTTACTGCTCCCAGCTTGCGTAAATGCTGACAGGACCGTTTCCGGGCAGATTCCCCTAATGGCTGACCGACCTGCTGAATATTGACTTAAAAAAAAAAAGAAGGGACAACACCCATACACACTTTGCTAAATAGTAAACCTCAAGTCATTCACCTGTATCGGGAAGCAGGATGCATATGGGTACCTCATGCCCTGTCGATTAAGCAACCAAGGAATTTGGCAATGAATCTCCAGCAAAACTTCACTCTCTAAGAAAATATTTTATGTGACTTTTGTGAAAAATGCCCTTTTCCTGCATCTTAACCATGGAAATGTGGTTATCAGGTCCCTTGGAGGGGCTTCCTCAGCCAGGACAAGTCCCTTAGCACAGGGTTGTAGCATGACTCCAATAGAGGGTGGCTAACCATCCATCACAGTTTGCCCAGGACTTAGGGGACTTCCTAGGGCACAGGATTTTTTTCTTTCTCAATATCCCAGAATCGAATCCTGGGGCCTTGCACATTCTAGGCAGGTGCCCTTCCCTGTAGTTCTATCCTCAATGTTTGGAATTCAGGAAGCTGGGACAGGTTGGTCATCTTACCTAGACAGAAGCATTGCAAAGACGGGAAAGGACAAAGATTTGTTGAGCACTGACTTCATGGCCAGGACTGAGTTAGGTGTGGTCTTTAATGTTATGATAGAAATTCCATGAGACAGGTTTGTGTAAAAAATGGGGCCTTACAATAAATAGAGAGAGCAAGTGGAACCAAAATCCTGATCTCCCCTTTAGATGCTGTCTGCCTCTATGCAGTCATAATTTTCCAACCTCAAGTGCTTCCAAGCTCTCCCTACTTTATTAGTCCATCACTAGCCAGTCTGACATGGGTGACTAACTGTATGGCAGGCAGTACCAGAGAAGATAGACAAAGTGTTTTCACTTTCCTTAGGAGACTATCATTGCTCGGTCTCCCCTAGAGACAGCTTCCCTCCTGGGATGCCTGAGGGCTGTGGGATTCTGAGAAGCATGAAGAGAGAGGGATTTCTTAGTTTGTTCTTGCTCTTCTGTCTTGTCCAGGTGGGTGAGATCAAAGCCCATGCAGCCGAGTGGAAAGCTAATGTCACTGCCGAGTTCCGGGAGACAAGAAGGCGACTCAGCGTTGAGATCCATGACAAGCTGCAGCGAGCAGCCACCATCCGCAGTATGGAGCGCCGGAGGCTGGGCTTGGATCAGAGGGCCCACTCTCTGGACATGCTATCCCCAGAGAAGCGTTCTGTCTTTGCAGCCCTGGATACAGGACGTTTCAAGGCTTCATCCCAGGAAAGCATCAACAACCGACCCAACAACCTACGCCTTAAGGGGTCAGAACAGCTCAACAAGCATGGGCAAGGCGCTTCAGAGGACAACATCATCAACAAGTTTGGGTCCACCTCCAAACTCACCAAGAGGAAAAACAAAGATCTCAAAAAGACCTTACCAGAGGATGTTCAGAAAATCTACAAGACCTTCCGGAATTACTCTCTGGATGAAGAGAAGAAAGAGGAGGAGACAGAAAAGATGTGTAACTCAGACAACTCCAGCACAGCCATGCTGACAGAGTGTATACAGCAGCAAGCTGAGATGGAGAATGGAATGGTACCCATGGACACCAAAGACCAGGGACTGGAGAACAACTCATTACTTCAAGACAGAGAGTAAATGATAAAGACACTGGAGTTGGACTAAGTGTTGTCTTGTTTTTGTTGTTTTGTTTTTGTTTTTTTTTCTTTTTTAAAATATTCACACTGAGACACGTGCCTTAAATAGACTTGTTAGTCCAAAATTACATAACATTGAAGAATATATTTCACTGTGCCATACACAACTGAAAGCTTGCTCTGCCAAAAGGAATCAGATAAGAGCTTCATTTCAGATGGTGGCAGCAGGACACAGGGGGAGCTTTTGCACATGTAGTGGGTGTCGGCTGTCGCTGTGAAGGGAGCTCCAGTGGCAGGTGCTGTAGCCCTCACACAGTGCCACTTTGACGTAGCACATAGACAAGGGCAGCTATTCCTTAGACTAGCCTCTGAGAGGACAGGCTTGTCTTGTGAACGGAGTCTCCATTCCTGAACCTTCCTTTAGTGATAGGTTACACACAAAGGGGGCAGCTGTTCGCAGGTGGCCTGGTCACTCTAGCTAGGGTTTGAGTGGACATTTTTGGCATGTCCTCAGCTTGAGTTTTGACAGGTCCCGGTACAGAACTCCTACTCCAGACAAATGTCCTTGGGACCCAAGAGTACCTGGAATTTGTTGGAAGCTGATCAGAGCACACGTTTAATAAAGGTGCAATTGCTTTTCTCATTTAAAAAAAAATCACAGACTCATCCCACTGTGGCAGTCTCCTTAACCAATGGGAGAAGCTCACTGAACTTTGTCCTTTTCATGGGATAGGTAGTTCAGGCAGGCTCGCAAGCATTGGTGAAAGCGCCACCTCAGCCATTGCCTGGTGGGAAAGGCAAATCATGCATTTTCTTCAGTGGGTGTGAAGGTGAAAATAGCTGATTTTGGAGCATCCATACTCACTTTTCTACGGGAACACTTTCATTATAACTTCTTTTGATAGGCGGGAGGAAATACCAAAATTATTGCCTTTTGCATGATGCCAGTGGCTTGCTGCTCTGTCTAGCTGATCCTAATTTTTTTTTAAAAATAAAAATAAAAATAGACATCTTGTGTTTGTGAGACACATCAAGGAGGACCCTGGCATCTTTACATCTCAGGGCTTTTTGTCCTTTTGGGTGTCTTAGAGTAGACATAGCTGTGAGACTCAATCTATTTCCATACAAGAGGAAAATGAATCGCTCACCCAATCCTTGTCTATTCAGATTGAAATGGTTTAAGTTGTTTGCAGCTTAAGTGCCATTAATGCCATCTAAAAATAATACTGAAAAGGAGTATTTAAAAGATTCCACTTCATTCTTGCATTTCACCATGTCTTTATCAATTTCATTTTATGCCTACCTTTCTTTATGCCTTTATTATGGGGACATAACCCTTCCTTGTCTGTTCATCTCACACCTGCTACTCACTCAAATGGTAACTCCCCTATCATTGTCTCTAGGCAAACAATGATCAACATGCGATAGCTATGCTTGCTTACCGGGTTACAATGCTCAGAGAAGGAACATTGTAGGAAAGGTCCAGTTGTAGAGTTTGGGAGGATGATTTTCAAAAGATTTTTATCAGAAAGGGGAAATTCAGAGTAGGCTTTTCTCTCACATGTGTGTGTTTCAGCTTTCATCAGATTTGGTTGGCATGTTAGTTCAGCTAGCTAGTGTTCTGGAACCCTGCACCTAAACACTGGATTCTGTAATATGAGAAAGTTGCTGGCTAGGGGTCTTCTAGACTCAGTACCACCTTTGGGGATTTCATGTAACTTTCTGTAACTAATTTACAGAGCGTATTTCACAAAAGATCACAGCACAAGTAGAGACTTCCAGAAACTGTCTGTCATTTCTGAGGGGAAATTTACGCCCATCGCTTCCGTGACCACTGGTACTATGGGAGACCCATCACCCCTGCCTATCTCTCTGACATGCACTGCTTACAGCTGTCCCCTTCTTGGAACACAGAAGCCCCCCGTTTCCCAGATCCCAAACCTTTAGGATCTTGTTAGGGAGCTGAGAAGTCAAATAAGAATCACTATGGTGAGGTCTTCTCTGTCAAGGGTTTGTCTGGACTCACTCCTCCATTGGAGCAGAACATTGGCTCACTGATACAGGAGTGGATGCTGGGCTTCTATTATGACTGGCTCATTGTGCTAAAGAACAGATAGATAAATGGGATTTCTCTTATTCTGACAAGTTTCCCAATGAAACTGCATGTGGATCTCATTCATTTAGGTTTCCACCGTATGGCACCTTGCTATGTCCTTATGGCTGCATTAAAACTGCAGGCACTGGATCTGTATCCGGTAAAGAAGCTTCCCTGTTGTTTGCACAGTGCCTTTCATGGGATTGGCACTGAACGGTACGGTTTATGGCACTCACGGAAACCTCGCCATATCACATGGGAAGCATTTACACATCCTTTGTAGAGATGAGGATACAGAGACTCAGGGAGGTGAAGGAGCTTACCCGCAGTACACAGCAAGAAGGCAGTGGAGTCTGTTGGCAGTTTTGCTGCAGTGTCCACATCCTGCACCTTTGTGAATGAGAGCTCATGCATGTCTGTGGTTGTGTGTGTTGCAAGTGTGAGCTTGCACACATCTTACAAGTTTCATGAGCACAGTTGACAGAGAGGAGGAGGAGACAGGCATTTTTATCCCTACGAGGGCATGACGTTTTCGGGTGAACCTGGCCTTTAAGGTTGCCCTTGAAGATACATGTACGCTCTTGGCTTGGAGATGCCATAGACAGCACCTTTTCTGTGCCACTGGAAATGCCCCTCAAAAGCACTCCTTTGCACTTTACTTGATTTTCATGCAGAAACTCTTCAGCAGGAATTAGACAGCTCAGAGGTCTTAGATACATAATCGGCCAAATGGAACAGGTGTGCGAGTTGGTGTGTGCATAGATGTATTCACGAGAATCGAACCACAGTAATACTGAGAATCAAGCATCACCTTGGACTGAGAGTGTATAACCCCTTTCCTGAGTGTTGGATGTAGGTTTGAAATGATGTCACAGAAGACCCTCTATGAAGATAGTGTATGTGGGTAAAGTGCTCCAAGTACTATGAAGTACTCTCCAAAGGAGAGGCTGAAGAATGAGAGATTTAATTTTTTTGTGTGTATACATGCTAAGCCTGTAGTTACTGGTTGTTTGGATGTTACCCCTGTAAAGATGGAGGCAAATAACAAATAGAACATACGTGATAAGACAGCTGCTATGTGTTATATACAGATAGCCCAGGCTCTCCCCTTCCCATCAGTACCCCCTGCCTATCTTAAGCTCAGAATAAATGTATGGATGTTACATTTGGTAAGGAAACATGTTTGGTGTCTTCAGCAGGAAAATTTGTGCTTTATTTGGCAGCTGTGTACAGAACTGTTCTCTCTTCTGGAGGTTTACTGGAAACTGCCCAACGGACAGTTTCGAGAGGCTATGTTCCATACCCAGTCCTAACTCAGTAGTGATTCACTCTGGCAGTCCGTTGGCTTGAATATAAGGCCATACAGTGTGTATGTGTGTGATAGAAAGGGATCACTGACCTATAATTCAGGTATCTAGGATGACTGTGCTTTTCCACATTTCAGCCTATGTTCGGGGGCACACACTGCTTCCCCGTACCTCAACTGCACACCAACGGAACTGAGCACAGGTTATGACCAAACCCTTTTCCAGTTGTGTACTTCTCTGAGAGAACATTTCCCAATCCACGAGTCAAGTTTAATCAGAAAATTATTAAGTTGGATCTCTGAATATTGATTAACGGCCTCACTCCCATCCTTGGTGTTTGTTTTTTTGCATGGTCGATGGAGACCAGATGTATTTGAGGGACTGGTGTCCAAATTAGGCTCTCCCCACTGACCTGGCCTAGCATACCTTCACCTGGAAGTTCACAGGATGCAGGAATTTTGGGGGTGGGGTGGGTTAGGGGCAGGGCAATGGTGTTAAGACTAGTCAAAGAATTGTAAGCCTTTGCTATTTGCATTCAGTTCTACTAAAGGTTCCCTTTGATTGAGCTGTCAATTCATGTCCTTCTCCTTCCCTCCTTCCAGTACACAAAGGCACACATGCATGTAGGAAATAACTTTTTGGGTTCCATGGGAATAACTTCATGTGGAAAGTTCTAGTTGTATTAAATTGTAGTAAACAACCCATCCCCCTCTTCCGAGGTAAAATTTCCTGGGAAAGTCCACGCTGCATATTTATTTGTAGGCTTGGTTTGAGGGGATTGGTGAAAGTGTGTGCCAGGGTTCTGACAGAGGTAGTTGTGGCTCAGTGGACTGGGGATGAATGTGAACTATCCAGTGTGCAGAATGGTTTCAGCATTAGAGCCAAGACACCAAAAGGACATGAAGTAAAACAAACTTGCAGAGCCTCTCTGTAAAAGAAAATGAGCCCCGCTGCCTTCTGCAGTTTCGCCCTCTGCATTTTGCCAATGCTCCGTCTCTGGCAGTCTTTCTCACTGTTAGGATACACCTGTGTGCAGAGACAGAGGCTGAGGGGACATGGGAAGCCTCTCCTGGCACAGCATAGAAACTCGTTAATGATGACCCCGAGAAGACTCACGATGTCGCTTCCATTTAGCATTGCGGGTGCTGTTGAGTCTGCATACGCTGTGACAGTGGCAAAGCTCTGATAGAATCCTACGTTCTGCCCTTGTGCAGGAGCCATGCCACATCTCACCACCCTTTTCAGGCTCCGGGTGCTTTTTGGTCCCCTCACGTTTGTAGAGCACACAACACCAGCTTAGTGGTATAGAGAAGGAGAGGTGTTTCTGACTTCCTGGATGGGGTTATCATCTTCACAGATGCCTGAGTTGGGGACCCCCTTATGTTCTTTGTCCTTAAGTGAAAACAGTTTCCTATGCGTTCAAAAGAAACCCTTTTGAGAAGACTTCCAGTCCATTAACTCAGTAATCTTGGGCTACAGAGGCTGCTGCACAGTCTTGCCCTTGTGGTTAGTGTTCTGGCTGGAAGGGGGAAGCTGCAGACATGCCTAGAAGTGATATGCAAGTCACCATGTATGCGAATCTTTGTTCCTTTTCTGTTCCCGAGCTGCAGGCAAGGAACCCAGTGATGGCAGATGATAAACCCAAGTGTGGAGATGTTTTACTTATTTTTCTCTTTGTAGGATTTCATGGTGCTTCTTTTAAAAGGCATTTTACAGTTAATGTGTTGGGGGGCACTTTAAACTGATCTTAGGAGGAGACGTGGGAATTTGCTTGTAACATTTCAATAAGCTGTGCTGCTATTGTCCTTATTTGATGATGTATTTTTTTTTCCAATGATGGAGAACATTGCAACAAAGACCTTCTGGAAGATCCAATCTAACGTTTGTCCTGTTTTCCTTTCTTTTATGGGATGTGTGTGGTTCATGAGGTGGGGTTGGGCACTCTGCTCAGTACCACAGGATAGGCTCCTTCTTTATGATGAATGAAGTCACCACTCATTCGTCAGCATATTGCACGGTCTTCATGAGTACAGCTGACCAGGGACAGTTCTGGTTCATGTTTTTATTGTCTGCCTGAGCCTGTCACAGTATGAAACACATGCTAGCAGTTCACAAAGATTGTTTGAAAACAGCACAAGTAATTCAGTGATCTCCTTGGCCTTTGAGATAAAATCCAAGAGTAAGGTCTACCAGGCTCTGCTCTAAGTCATGACTTAAACTTAATCTCTCCCGCCTCCATTCTGAATGACTTTCGAGCCCATCAAATAACCTGCTCTTTTATTCAATGTATTTATACCTGGGGTCCTTCCAGGAGTCAAATTTATTTGTGTTCCATTTCAACTTGAGTTCTTTGGAGCAAAGTAGAAGAGTTATCCCTAAGAAGTCCTTTCTTGACCTTCCCCAACCCTTGAGCAAGTTTCCTGTCTTCAGCCCAGCTTGACCTTTCTTCAACCATGTCACTTGCTGGACTGGGTTTGTACTGATGCTCCCCTTGCATGTTTTAGATGAGAAGCTGTCTGGGCAGGGACTGTGTTGGTCATTCCTGCCCTCTGCACTGAACCAGACACTGAATACAGCGCAGACACAAGTGGGCGGGGTGGTTTGAATATGATTGCTGACTGCTCCCATTTTTACCCTTCATAGAGGATTTAAGTTTTCACACATTGGAAGGCCACCGGGAGTCAAGACTGATGTCTCAAGTCATTTCACCTCCAACTGCTTAGTATCATTTTAGTAAACCTCAATCAAATCAAGTTCACTTATAAAGAAATGAGTTGTTTTTTTCCCACAACCTCAAAAATGAAAAACAGAACTCCAAAATTTTAATCGCAAGTAGCAGTTGAAAACAGACCAGTAGGACGACTTTCCCAAAGAGCAGCTCTCAAGTAGATCACCGGATACTGGCAATGCCCATTTCAAAGCCGATATCACTATAAAAAGAATTGGGAGTTATATGTAGTCAGGGAATAAGAGATTATGCTCCCCGGGGATATCTGCTACCCCAGGTCATTCCTGTGCTTGAAGTTTTTGTCCTTCTCAACCTTCCCATCCCTGTTAACCTGGCTGCATTCTTAGAATCCACATTAAGATTCTACTCCCAGGTAGCAGCTCTCAAAATATGCTGTAGAGACCCTTGTATGTCCTTGAGAGGCCTTCAGGGGCTCCATGAGGTCTGAACCATTTCTAGCATACTACAAAGACCATATTTACCTTTTTTTGTTGTTCTCATTTTTTCCCCCACAACTGAGTCTTAACACACAGGCAAGGGAATCTGATACCTTCTGATGAGCATCTTTTTTTCCCAAAGTGACAGCAAATGGGCCTGCATTTCTTAGAGTATAAAAGGTACCACATGTAATAATTCTATTAAAAAGGGCTTCCTGCTTGCCCTCATAGTAATGGCTCATAGCTGTGGCCACAGAACTGTTCTTCCAGGCCTTCCCAGTTGCTCCTGAGAGAAACTCAAGGTTGTTTCTTGGCCACTGTGCAACTAGTTGAGACATTTTCTAGTTAATAATGTGTTGGTGGGCACTTCATATTGTTCTTAGGAGAAGTGGGAATTTGTTTGTAACACTTCAATTAACTGCTTATTGAAGCTCTCTAGACGCTTCTCTGGAACTCCTAAAGGACATTAGACAGCCTTCCGGTGATGCCGTGGTCACATCAGCCTCCTGTTCTTTTCCCCATATATTGACAATTCCTAGAGGGAGCTCTCATTCCCTGGTTTTCAAGGACATTGTCTGGGACACAGGGAAGAGTTAAAAATATGTATGCCATAAACCACAGCATTGAGCAAAAGGAACCGGCAGAGTCCCAGCAGAAGAGAGCTCAGACTTGGCTGAATTAGAGGTGGGATGCCCTGAGTGAGGAGTCTGGCGCAAAGGGCAGTAGGACTGGCAAATAGAAACTCTTTGGAAAATTTCTGGAATCAGAATACTGACCACTGTGGCAGGATTGCCCTGGTTACATTTATGAACTTGCATCAACCAAGGGAGCCGAAACAGTGCAAAATGTTTGCAACAGAAACACTAGTTTTAAAATGCTAGCGCACATCTGAGTGTGTGCTGTTTCAGATTTTTTTGAAGTTGGAAAGGCCGACAAGTCCCCACCCTTTTGGTGCCTTTGTCTGAAATACTTCAAATTTCTCTTATTTATTTCAATTGTTTTTCTTCTTATATACCAAAAGTCACCCAAAGTGCTCACACTTAAAAACAAAAAGTACATTTTCTCACATGATCAATGGAACAGTCACGCTTATTTCTGAATGAGTTTGGAAGCCCATCTCCCATTATTTGGGGTCATTTTGGATATGTAAGAATTTTCCTTCACTTGTGCTGAAATTACAGACGTTTCCAGTATAGCCGCCAGTGTCTTTCTCAATCGCCTACATCAATAGGCTTTTTGAATTATTTGCCAGTGCTTTAGGCAGGAAATAATAGCAGGACTTTCAAAATCCATGAACTCACATCGTGATGGAGAACTTTGGAGACTGCTGACCTCCAACGTCAAACGTAACTGGAGCAGGACCAGGATGGCTTGTGGTGCCAGCATAACGTACAACTGTACATTTGTTTTCCTTTTCAGTTTTGAGATTATAATTACATCTTTCCTCCCTTCCCTTCCCTCCTTCTAAACTCTCTCATATACCCCTCCTTGCTCTCTTCCAAGTCGTGGCTCTTTTTGGCATTATTACATTTCAGTTTTTTTATATAGAGCATTTGCCTATGCCTTAATGAATATCTTGCTCTTTCTTTTTCAAAACAATTTAAGGCCATAGAAGGAAGACAATAATGAGCCACTCTTATTTTCTTAAGTGGATATGAATCCAAAGCAATTTCTCTGCTTATTGCCTAAAGGGGAAGGAAAAGAACTAACTAAAAGCAGTGGTAACTGGTTAAAGATGCAGGCGCTATCTGGTCTTTGGACGTTTATGGAGCCCTATTCTGTGTTAGGCCTTGAGAGGGGGACAGGGACATCTTAGCAACATAATGACACTTCAAGTTCTCACATGGTAGAGTTGAGCCACCCTGTACCGTGTGTTCTCGGGAGGGAAGCAGAAGGAAGTAAGATGGGATGTGATTCTGTTCAAAGGTAAACAGAATGAGCATGCCAGTGACTGAAATTAAGAGAGCCCCCTGCTTAGAGTGCAACAAAGCAGGCTCCCCGGAAGAGGAAGCATCCAGAGGCAGGGGCAGGACCTGTTAGGGAGCAGGGGAACTTGAATAGTTCCAACATATAATCCTGTGTAATTAAAAAAATTACATAGTGTGTCTGTGCTGAGAATACTGTGAATGTATTCTCTATTGCTACAAGACATTTCCTGTGGCCGTGGCGGCGGTGGCGGCGGTGGCGGTGGTGGCGGCAGTGGTGGCGGTGGAGGCCGTGGCTGCGGTTTGGTGGCGGCGGTGGGCTTTCAAATGACTGAAAATGTATCACAGATGCTAAGTCAAAGTGACACGCAAACAGAAGGTCAGCACTACTAGCCATGGATTCCAACAGGAATTCTAACTCCTTCTGAAAGCAAATGTGATTGACTAACACACAAAAACATTAGTGTTTCTTCTTCTCTCTGCCCTCCCACCCCCATGCCTTTCTTCTGTCTCCAGTGAAGCAGATACCATGGTCTGCTTTCATTTCCTCTAGAAAGGAACATGGCGGCTGGAGTCATCCTGACTCTTTATGCCCGACATACAGAGGAGTTCCCATGACTGGGAGAAGAACTGGAACACAGCTCTGGGAGAAGCAGGCTTCTCCTTAGGTTGGAGGACAGGGCACACAGAATTTGGCCCTGCTCTTTGCGCAGTGCCACGAAGCGAGAGGATGCGTCATTGCACATGGCAACGAGGGTCAGGGCCATGCTACTGAGTGGAGAGCTGGGATCCCAGCCCTAAATGGCTGCCTACACACACACAGTCTCCCATCGTGGTACAAAAGCTCATTCTGGGAGGCACAAGTGCGATTTACAGAGAGGGCTTTTCCACTTCTTGCACACATACACAAACTTTTCCACTTCTTGCACACATACACAAACTTTTCCACCTCTTGCACACATACACAGACTTTTCCACTTTCTCTTTTCTGCTCTAAATTGTTCTTTTTGACTTGTATATGTATCATAATGTTTCTGAGGCAGAAGCAGGAGAGGGTCGGCATTGCTGGACACTATGAATATGAGCATCAACCATTTCAGCAGCTAAAATTCTTTCTTCAAAGAAGGGGCAGGAAAGGCAGTTTTGTGTAACTGGGCACCAAGAACATCCACAATAAACTCTTACTGTCTTACACCTTTCTGCCTTAGTGGGTAGTTGTGAGGATGCAGAGGAGAGTGTACTTCCCAGAGACTGAGCAGAGTTTGTCTCCTCCTGGGAGATGGGGGAGAAATTGGGGATTGCCCTGATGGGAAAGGGGACCCAGTCAGATGCATGACCAAACCAGGCTGAAAAGGCTGACTTCAGGCCCAGCAGGAATGGCTACTCTCTGGGAGCCAGATACCTACCAGTTTCTACTCCTGTGCAAGCTCCCTCCCCTCGTTCACCTCTGCAGAAACTGGAGAGCCAGTAGGGCCAACTTCCTGTCTATATGTGGGAAGAAGTTAGCTCTTTGGAAGTCACAGTATTTTGGTTGCACAATCTGAATGAGCCTGGTAGTGTTGCACAGCATAAAACCCCTTTCTCCTTGGATTTCCTTTTTTCTTCTCCCTCCCCTCACAGTCTACTTCCTAACTCGAGCAAGAGAAGTAGACACAAATGGGAGGAAAGCAGAAATAGTCTAAAAATGATTCTGCTTCTTTATTCTCTTGGATGCCTGGAATCTTGAGGGATCCCAACAGTATAAAAGTAAAATAAGAACATGATACAGGATACAGGCAAAACATCTAAAAAAAAAAAAGACAACAGAATCCAGGAATACTGGGAGACAAAAAAAATTCTCTTAGCTTGGGCAGATAAAAATGAGGAAAAAGTTAGGAGCAATCCAGAGGAGAGAGGCCCACACAGGTAATTAGATCAGAGGGCACCCAGGCAGGGGCATGGACTCTGAAAAGGGTAAAAGCAAGACTCCTTGGATAGCAAGCTAAAGGGATAAGAATATGGCTTACTTTGCTCTGACCCAGGCACAGAACAGGCATATCAGAAAATGCCCTTAAGCCTAGGGAGGTCCAGATTCTCAGCAATTAAGAAATTTAGGAAAGATGACTTCAGAAACAATCTAAAGCAGAGGTTCTTAACCTGTGGGTCTCAACACCCGGTGGGCAACCTACCCTTTCACAGGGATCACCTAAGACCACCAGAAAACATGTGGGCTTAGGAACTGAGACACCGCTCTTCTGTCTCCAGGTGGGTCTGCCCACATGCAGATAGACCCACATATGGGTACCTGCTGTGATGACATCATCTGGCCAATCCATCCCATATACCCTGAACAAACAGGAGGATGTGATAGGCTGATGCCCTAATGTCCTTAGACAAACATGTCACCTGTGTGTAGAGCAACTACTGCACTGAAGGCAGCAGTGTTGGAGGTAAAACGACACCGCAGGAATGGTAATTACTCGGCAAATGTAAAATCATTCTGTAAAATCAACTACTACAAAAAGACCTAAACCAAACAAAACCAAAACAGACAAAAAACCCCCAAACCTGTAGCGTGGGAACTTAATCTGTATGCTGATTGGTCTTTAGCTGTGGTTGATGTGAATATTGTCCCTTTGTGATAGTAACAGATACATGTTAAAAAAAAAACCCACAAAAACTGTAATGTGTTATTTGTTGTGGCATTCTTTCGGCCGAGTCCACAAAGCTGAACGAACTAAAATGCCATTTTGATAGTGAGCATCTGAGTTTTCCTGGCAAGGACAACTTTTTTAGAAGCAAAGCTGATGGACTCAGGAAGCCGGACTTGATGCTGGTGTCAAGTACAGCAGACAAAATGTAGCAGCTATTACATCTTCATAGTTAGATTCTAAAGTGAGAAGGCTTGCTCTGCGGCTAATCAAAGCCAGTTTAAAGGACCCAAAGGGAATTTAGTTGAGGAGATTAAGGAGTGCCTTCAAGGAGAAAAGTGGGCTTAGGTGTGTGACCTTTGTTTTCTGCCGGGGCTGCCAGCAACTGTCATTATGCTGTGCCGCCCTAAGGAGGTGGCCTCAGCAACATCACCCCTTCCCAGGTTCTGAGACAAAACAGCCTACCCAGCAATAATTGAAAACCCGTGGGAAGCCTGCTTGACTCTTAATGGAGCATCTTGAAGATTTGAGGCCAGATACCAAAAGTGCTTGACTTCAAGTTGTCGCAAGCGGCTCCAAGGCAGTGTAAGGACAGATGCCACAAGCAGCACTAAGTTATGTGCTAAACCCAAGAAATATGTCATGCTTGGTATATACGCTACACAAACAGATTCCACCTGTCAGCAGCGAGGCATGCAAGTGTGTTTGCAGCCACCAAATAGGGAGACCAGTTCAGAGAAATGTCTGGGGACTTTGTCCACGTCATAAAGCAAGTCCTTCGCCTATGTGCCCATCATGGTGGGGGTTTCGTGTATTATGGTCTGGAGAGAACTGGGCGATAGCTGCCAAGTAGAGCATGTGGAGCTCCACTAAAGGCACAATTCTTATGGTGTTGAGACCCCGCCCCCCCCGTTTCTGCATCTTTAAACCTACCCTCCTGGGTATTTTCTAACAATAGAGATCCCCCCAAGATACCAGAAAACAACTAGAAAAAAAGGAGGTGGCCTTCTAAAAGAATTTTTAAAAGATTCAGATAGACTTCTCAGGGTTAGAATCTCCAAGAGATAGTGTGTATGAAATCCCTGAGTATGTGCGAGATATAAGCATACACAGATTTAATGATCAATATTAAATGCTTATTAATGCCGGGCATTTATATCCTTTTACTCTGGTTATTTTTATTCTCTGTGATAATGTATGTATGATGCCACGGGGAAAATATAAACGCACAGCTAATGGCTTGACCATTACAGACATTTGAAAACCTGTGTAGAAGTTCACTTGGCTTTTGCCTGTGAGTCTTTGAAGACTGGAGGCCAGACACAGAGATAGAAAACAGAAATATTTAAAAAAAAACTTTTGTATTAATCTTTCTACAACAAAGGAAGCTGAAGAGTGTTCTCGTAGCTACTGACTTACCAAACCCATTGAGAGGTTCAAGTTTGACCATCCCTCTGGTGAATACAACCAAACCTCAATGACCACTTGCTGGGGGTACGTCCTTGATACAGTTAGTGCCTTGTCCAACATTCCACCCATCACTGGTGATGTCGGGACTGGGTAGAAAAATCTAGCCTGTGCTTAGCTCCATTTCTCTCATTCTTCTCGTTGGCATTTTCCTGCTAATTTCCCCATACACCCAACATCCAAATCACAGCATAGCTAAGGGGATGAGGCCTCTGCTAGCTCCACAGGTGCCACTCCTTTGTCCTTGGTGGTATCAGAGGAACCAGAGCTTCCCTGCCCTCTATGTCATTTGTATTTATTTATTTATTTTTTTATGGATTGAACAAGCTGTCAAGCCTCAAGAAACCCTTTTCTTCATTTGGAAGATAGTACCTGCCTGTGGGGAACTCCAGGTTTTTGATCTTCCTGGATTGCAGGCTAAATCTCATTGAATTTGTAGTGAAGCCAAGCAATGACCAGCGGCAAAGCCAGGCTGGGGCGTTGCCGATGCAATGACCCCGATGCAACACACCATGCCCTGCTGCTGCCCTTCAGCCTTGCTCACCTCAAAAGGGCTGTCTGTACTGTCACCATGGTGACCAGGTCTCCAGATCCCTGGCTAGTTGCTCACATGTTGGCTAGTGTGTTGACAGAAGATATCTAGGGGGAAAGACAAGCTGAAGCCTCGGCTTTCCCTCTCTTATTTCCTGGGTCCCATCTTTGCAGAAGCAGCAAAGGACAAAGGTCAGCCCCAGGAGCCTTTTATAAGGAGGGTTCAACCACACCCAGGAAAGAGAGCAGCTTCTTATTCCGGGGTTCTTTCTGTACTGTGATAGAGATAGGGGAGACTACTCCCCATCACTGACCTTTCTGGTTCTTCTTGCATATTCCGCCTCAGCTCTGTGTTCGTGACTTTCCTGCATAGTAAGGGACGTGTCTCAGTTCCAGGTTTTCACTATGTGTAGGTCTATTTAAAAGATGCCTAGCCATGTCATGGTCAGTTCCACTGGAAGACCTCCTTCCAGTTGGTCTTAGCAGAGTAAGGCTAGTATAATAGAGGTTTGGAGAGTGGGGATTGCGTTTTTATTTAGTAAATTACATTATTGTGATTTGTGTGTGCTTTAGAATTAATTCTCTGTGAAAGTTTTCAGTTTTCTTTCTTAAAACGGTCCATCTCATGAGCCTTGAGGAACTTGGGAAGGGGGGTAATGGTCGTAGAGCATACATGCGCAAGATAAGGAGATACATGCACTCCACAGGGTGGGCCCTCACCCCTCCCATCTTTTCATAGAAATGACACTGCTGCCCCACCCCTACCAGACCAGGCAAAGTACCAAGAGGACGACCTATTTCATAGGTTTCCCCCATGGCAAACAAAATCTTTCCCTGCCAGC
Organism: Ondatra zibethicus; assembly: GCA_004026605.1. NCBI lineage: Eukaryota > Metazoa > Chordata > Mammalia > Rodentia > Cricetidae > Ondatra > Ondatra zibethicus. Next base: position 448,795 of record PVIU01000116.1, read on the forward strand.
TATTGGGTAACTGCAATCAAAACATCCGAGTTGACGCTTTGTGGTCCTGCCTCCTCAGCAGGGCCATTTGCCCCCCTTTACTGCTGCCAAGTGCCAGGTCCTTTTCCTTTCGCTGCCTGCTAGGGTACCTCTTTGAGAACTGCATCAGTTGTGGCAGGCTACTGCTTTTGCTACCACCTTCATCTTTTGACCTGTCTTTCATGACTCCTCCATCATTGCTCCTCTTTACTTCATAGCTCTCAAGAGTTAGCCATTGTTATCAGGCAAGTCTGACAGCAGCAAAATTCCAGTGAAGACCGTAGTGGACTACAGAAGTAGTATCCTCTAGCGCTGGTGCCCTGATGCTCTGTGGGCACAGTCCGGAGAGTCACCTCAGAATGACTCTCCCACGCAGTACTCATCAACATCTTTGTCACTCACTCTTCTGGATGGCGGGCCTGGGCAGCTTCCAGTGTTCACACCAGTGGGTCAGCCCTGGAAGCTGGCAGAGGGTTCTGTGGCTGGAACAAGCCAAGGTCAGGGAAGTGCTTATGGCATGTATCAACAGCACTACCACAAAGCCTGCTTCTGCCTTGCACACCTCCTTGGGTATCCTACCAGGTGCTACAAAGCCCAGTACACACAGATCTGGAAGTGGCTCTCCATCATTTGGTCTTTCTAACTGTCATGCTCACTTTTGTTTTCACAGACTGGACAGTGGAAGAATCCAAGAGAGAGATCTCCAAGTCTGGCAAGGCGAGTCTGGAGGAGGGCAAATGGCAGTTAGGATCCTTTTCAGTTTTGACTGAGGAAGGATTAGAAAGGGGTGCAATGGTATGGTCTGACTCCACTCACAGACTCCCTGCAGGTTCTCCAAGCTTAACACAAAGACTGACACCTGGCAATAAAGAAGAAGAGGACACCAGGGGTCACTTATTCAAACCTCCTCTGAGCATCCCAAACTGCCTTTGTAGTATGCCAACTATTGTTTGTACACTTCTTCCAGGAGTTCCCAGAAAGACATTTTCATAAAAAGTCTGTACTTTTGATACCTCCCAGCTAACCCAAGGTCAACCCTGAGTGTTTAGTTTTTTTTTTTTCTTGAGTGTGTGGCATCAGTGTTGCTAGGGTTCCACCAGTGTGAGCTGCCCAGGGGTTAGTGCACCATTAAAGTGACAATGGAGAATGAATTGGAATGAGTAGGAGAGATGGAAGGGTGTGCAGGGAGAGAAAGGGCACAGAATGTGCATCTGTCAAGAGGCTGGAGGGGAGCAGTGACACGCAAAGTGGTTTCAAACTTAGTGAGCAGCCTTGGAAAGGACAGCTGGCTTTCAAGCGCCATGAGGGAGAAGGTGACTGATGTCCGTTGACCCAACAAACATTTATTGAGTGTCTACTGAGTGCCAAGCAGTGCTGCAAAGAGTAGACTCAGTGTGGAGATAAGACACTTCTTTTCTACCCAGAGCAGCCATGGTATATTAAGGATGAAAACTGTGGTGTTGATCAAAGTCACAGAATGTGGCCATTGTATGAAGAAGAATGCCTAGGTTTGAGTGAGGGTGCTGTGCAGAGGAAGAAGTGAGGAGCCATGGATGCACTTGTTTTGGGGTTGGGAATGGGTGACAGTCCAGGGCATAGCAGTGCTATGAACTAAAGTACAGAGATGCCATGAGTTAGGGTGGCCTCAAGGGACTATGAGCCACACAGTGTTACTAGAAAGGAAAGACCAGGATGGACATATGGAAGGCGATCAGGCCCTCTGGTCTCCTCAAATGCAGTGTCAACGAACTCTTCTTGACCATGGGGAAGCACTGAAGGTAGATGAGGCCACAGGGGAAGTTCACTCAAGACTCTGTCTAGGAACACAAACCCAGAACCACCTTGAGGGACAGTACAAAGAGGTGTGCACCTCCAGCCCTGTCAGGAGGAAAGCCATCTGACAACAAGGTCAAAGGGACCTTATCCGTCTGAGACCTCAATTTTCTTATTTAAAACTCTGCCTCAGCCCCTCTTCTTAGAGAGTCGATTCTACAAGAATCTGAGATGAAGACTGTAGTTTGGATTTCAGTTCTAGCTGTATATGTGATTATTAGTTAAACCCCACTGGCCCCACTTTCTCTCTTCCCTGTCTCCCATCTCTCCTTCCTTTACCGTCCCCTCCCTTCTACTCTCACTTCCCTGTTTTTTCTTTCCTGTTGTCCTTCTTTTCCTTCAGCCCTGTTTGTCTCCCTCCCTCATACCTTCTTCTTCTCCTCCATATAAATCGAAGGTCCATTCTTCAGTGTAAAAAACCACAACCCTGTCTCATCAGTCTCAACATGTGGGTCCCTAGTTCAGGCACAGTGAAGCTTTCCTGCCTCCTTTCATCCTTTGGGAAGAGACCAACCAAGTCGATCTCTTTGTCAGATCAGTGAAAGCAGAAGAGAAAGGAAAAAAGAATGCAAATATGTCTGAGAATGGGAGTTAGGGCTGCTCTTCCTTTTGGGAGAGAGAGAGACCAGAGCGGAGAAATATTGGGAGAGCAGAGTGGTACCAATAATTGGGAGGAAACTAGAGGCTGAATCTCAAGTCTTCTCAACAAAGCATCCACTAGCATTCACTAGCATTCACTAGCAGAGGGCAACATCAGCTTGGCCAGGAGTTAGCAGTAAACATCCTCAACTGGAATAGCAATTTCCCTTCTCAGAGTCAACTTCTCACTTCTACCTCTCTCTGGCCTCCAAGTTAGAGGTTTGTGTTCTGTTTTGTCAGGTCTACGCAAGGAGTGAGAAAATTTCTCTGCCATAGGAGGTACCCAAAGGCACATCGTGTGGGAGCTGGGAAGAGCCATAGAGATGATAAACTTCACGTCCATCAGACGCACTTTTCAAGCGTTCTGTTCGTCCAGCCTCAGCGTGAATGCTGAGCCCACTGAAGTTTTCAGGCATTCTACAGTTTTAGGAAGGATGTATCTTTCAGCAGTCTGCTTGAGACAGAACCTGCTGCTCATTTTAGTTTTCTCTTTCCCTGTCCTTCCTCTCTGCCTTCCTCCCCTCCAGCCTTTCCGTTTTTTCTTTGTTCTATGTTCACAGGGGGCCTCTTTTGTTCTCTGCCTAGAGGCCGCCCTAGGATGAGTAAGTTGCCTGGAATCAAGCTGGGGATGAGGAGCGGCTGTCAGTCAGTGCTGGCTGGGTCAGAGTCCTATGAAAGCAATGACAGTTTGAGTCCTGAAGCCCCTAAAGCCCTCTCCAGTCTGGGGAGGGGGAGTTGTTATGGTAACCTGCCTCTGCCAAAGTTCCATTCAGTTAAACTGTCCCTTAGGCTGCTCCTCACAATCAGTCACATGCCCTCTGAGACACAACATCAGATTGTCTTTGCCTGTGTCTGGTGACACCTCACATCTCAAAGCCAATTTTAAATTTCTCCAGCTCTCTGTCATCTTTTTTTTTTTCTCTGCATGTGGTTTTTATGGGGTTTTCTCCAGTTTTTCTCTATCTTTCTCTGTGACTTTCCTAAGAAATTAGGGTCAAAGGTATCCCAGAGAGACAGGTAGCTTGTTCTTTAACACACATGAGTAGAAAGTAGTTAAAGAGGTTAGAGCAATTCTAGATTTTTTAGGCATCTCATTGATGGTGAGCAAGGCCTGGAGGGATCCAGGATCGTAGTGGTCACCCAGTGAATCATCAAGAGTCTTGAAAGAGAGGCATGTATGTAAAAACAGCAAAGTAGAACGTTAGTTACTATGGCATAGTTTAAAATGTTTTGACCTGTTCTTACACCGCAGAGTCCTTTTTTGAATAAATAATAGGAGATAAGTTTGGTAATAAATTTTCAGCCATTGTACTAACATTGTGATTTTATTATTGGCCAGATTAACTTTATTTTTCTTAATGTAACATTTAAAGAAAATACCTTTCTCTTTAGGTTTTGATTCCCTTAAAGGTAACATTTTTGGAGGTGTATACACATACACATACGCACACACACACACACACACATACACACACACACACATACATGCACACACACATTGTACACCCATAAACTTCCTCTGAACCAGTCACTGTAGTTTTTGCTAGTCTTTATAATATACTTTCAAAAGCTAAATAGAATAATAGATCATTTTAGTTGATAGAGAATCAGAATAAGTTTATAGAAAGATCCAAGGAAATAATGGAGGTTTTATTCGTCTTCTAATTTGCCTCCCTTGAGAACCCATCAAGCCTCAGTAAAATGTATCCAAGCTCCCAAAAATTCGCTAACCACAGCGTTAGGCGTTTATGGCACCAGAATTTCAGCATGAAAAATTCTGGTGAAGGGAGGGGTGGAGGCAGAACAAAACCAGTCAAAAGTCACCTAGAGATTCCCCATTCATCTCCTTTTTTAAAGCTCAGTAAGATGATTAGAAAAAAAAGAAGTGAGAGTAAAGCTACCTATATTTACACAAAGCTAATTGAAAGAGGCAGGTGATTAACTGAACGCTGTGGTGTTTAGTAAAGAAAAGAAAACTGGGCATAGGCAAATATTACTCCAGGCTTTTTTGTTTATTGTATCTTGTGGCAATTTTCTCTTCATCTTCATTGTATTCCTAAGATTATCAGATGTCTTAATGTCCCCTTTCCTTACTTCTTTCCAGGATCTCAAATTTATTTCTCTGTTGCCTCAGGGGAACTGAGTTTGGAGAAAGCTGGTTTGATTTTGAATCTTCTTGCTTTTTGATTTTGGTACTTACTAGCTTTGTGATTTGGACAAAATGAGCCTTGATTGGGTATGTCTTCCCTCTTCTGTAAAATGAGAATAACCCACACCACACAAGATGTGAAGTAAAACCAGGCTAATAAAAATGCCAAGTAGCATTTATTAAAAACCACTTCCCTCCCTCAAAAGAGTTGGAAACTTTCATTTTTTTAATGTACAAAACTGTATTCTTCAAGTGTACCTTCAATACCACACATTCCTGAGTTTATACAGATTTTTCCTCTTTCATTTTCAGTCTTTTATTATTTTTTGCATATATCTTATTTTTTCTCTGATAATTTTTTATTACTTTATAAATAATAGAAATCAAAATTTCTACTTCCCTCCCGCTCCCCCACTCACCTTCCCCTTTCCCCCTTCAGTCCTAAGAGAGGGCAGGGTACCCTGCCCTGTGGGAAGTCCAAGGACCTCCCTTCTCCATCCAGGCTTAGGAAGGTGTGCATCCAAATAGAATAGGATCCCCAAAAGCCAGCACTTGCAGTAGAGACAAATCCCAGTGCCATTATCGTTGACTTCTTGGTCTCCCTAAATTGAGTCACATTCAGAGGGTCCAGTTTGATCCTATGCTCCTTCAGTCCCAGACCAGCGTGATTTGGTGAGCTCCCATTAGTTTAGGTACACCTCGTGGTCCTGACTTCCTTGGTCATATTCTCCCTCCTTCTGCTCTTTAGCTGGACCTTGGGAGCTCCATTTTCAGTCTTTTAATCTTGAACCTTTCCTATAAGAAAGTACTCAAACTTAGCAAGTTCCTCATTGAGACTTGGAGTTGTGGGAAAGGAAGAATAAGTCTGAGAAGGAGGTACCAGCATTCTTCAGGAGATGGTTCAAAATAGGTATGACTACTTTGGGATCACAATTTTATTCATGAAATATGATAGTGAGGAAGAGCCTTCTCCTTGAGCTTGTAGACTTCAAAGATTATGAAGAAGTGAGACCTTTGGATGGGCTGAGTGGAAGAAGGCCATGAAGAGAGGAGTAGAGCTGATCCCTCTGGCAAGTTTGGTCAGTGAGATGGAGTAATTGCTAGAGAAGACAGAAGATCAAGGGACCCCCCCCCCACTCTTCCCCATAAGTTTGGTAGGCACCTGGACACATTTTCAAGCCACACAAAGATAGCTTGATGTGTGGAGTTGAGGATGCAGGGACAAAGCAAAAGCATAGGGATCTGTGTCAGGGTCTTTGGAGGAGATGGAGAGGAAGGTAGAGCAAAGTATTGTTTGCCTGTTGCTTTCAACACCAGAACAGGCAGTGTACTTCGAAAGAGATGGGGTAAGAATGGCTACAAATTTAGATTAATTCATAGGCATAAGGGATCTAATCTGGTCCTTTTGAGGGCTTCACTTTTCTCTAAAGGTGAGGCCAATTTCCTGAGGACAGGACTCAGGGATGGGATGATGATTTGGTAGCCATGAGGAGAGTTTGGGACAGCTGTGGTGTGGGATGTGGGAGAAGGTTGCTATGGAATCCTGTGACTCTAGGAGGCAGGAGACCCCTGGTATAGTGGCTTTCTCAAGCAGTGCTCAGCAGCACAGGGGCAGATGCATAGGAGGGGGAGAATGTTTGGACCGATCCAAGGTTGATAATAGGCCAAATTGGGCTGGAAGGGTGGGGCTTGCTGCATGGATCGTGTAAGGAAGAATAGAAATGGATTCGCTCACCACGAATCCATCCATAACAGGAAGGGAAGAAGCAGAGACAGGAAACCGGTGGGGACCAAAGGTTGGGGAGGTTAGGGTCAATGAAGCTGATGCAACAGATGGTGGCCAAATGAGGTCTTGGGATTTTAACATTTCAAAGATGTTTTAGGGAGGGATCAGGCTATTGGAGTTGACTACTCCAGTCAGTTTTTATTGAACCTGCTTACTTTTCAACTAACTGTAATTGCACGTCCCTGCATCTCGACGCTGTAAGAAATCCACATTATCAAGGTGCGTTATCAGTAGGATTGAAAAATGGACCCAAAACTGTCCTTTCCCTTCTCTTATTTAAGGATCCTTTTCATGTATCCCTTTGTCCTCTCTTCATTTTCAAGTTTTTCAAAGAGCTCATCCATACAGTTAGAGGGAGCTACAGACCTTCAATAAATAAGAAGGCAACATTTCACTCAAATTTTGTAAATGGCTGCCTAGCTGGGCAGACCCATTTATTTTATTTTTTGCTTGTGACTTTGATGATTTGGAGCAAGAAAGATTATCCTTTTAGAAAGAACAATCTTCCACCCAGGTACCAGAAGTAGGTTTCTAAGCTATCACAGAGCTGAGCTTGGTCCTTGGTTGAGCTCCTTATTCTGCCCCTGAATTGAAATACATACCTGGATTCTAAGGTTCTGTGCCTCTTTCAGGGAATCTGCTATTTTCTGTAAACAGTGAAGAAAAAGGAACAAATATTCTGTTAAAATTTCTTCTTCTGGCCTTTGTTTATTTCTGTGAACCCTACAATGAGGGAAGGGAAAGGGATTAAGAAGCACCCTGACAGGTTTAGACTATATAGGGCCTCTGAAATCCTTCCATAAAGGACTCTTCTTTTCTAGTCCAGAGGAGTTGTCCTTCAAATAGGGAGCTGGATTTAGATAAACCCCTTTGAACTTCACTCTATAGATCTGAGAGTCTCTCCATGGCATGGCATGCAGACACCGACATGTGCTTATTCATCTCACGGACACAGAAACAGGAGAGGTTATGTGCATCTTTGATAGAGTCAGGAAAAGCTACTTGCAAATGCTTCATTTAGGAAGGACGTAAACTTTCCTCCCCAGGTGTCTTCCTTTCTGTACTCGTACGACCGTGGACATCTGAAAGGAGACTTTTACTACTGCAAATGATTTAATTCATCTGCTCCACAGCTCACCCATTTATACAGATGCCTCTTAGCGTGGAAGGCAGCAGCAGCCTTATTTGTTCATGGTTGCCTGATGCCTTCTGTAGATAGAGACAGGGTCTTTGGAGGAGATGGAGAGGAAGGTAGAGCAAAGTATTGTTCGCCTGTTGCTTTCAACACCAGAACAGTGTACTTCGAAAGAGATGGGGTAAGAATGGATACAAATTTAGATTAATTCATATGCGTAAGGGATCTAATCTGGTCCCTTTGAGGGCTTCACACTGTCCGTGGAAACATCCTTCTGCTTTCCCTCAAGGTCTTGGACTAGGAAATAACTGTTTCAGCTTTATTTGCTTCTTGGGGAGGGGGATGGTTTTCTTTAAGTTGCCCTACAGAACACGCTTTGCCCACTTCTTGACTGTGCTTTAGAGCATCTGGAGATGCTTTTCCTCCCTGCATCACCTCCTGACTCTCACGCTTGACTCTTTTCCTCTCCATTTTCATCAAGTGCTCAGGACACAAGAGAGCGCGGTTTGCTTTCACGGTATTTACTGGTTTGGGGTAAGCTCTTCATCACCAGGTTACATTTTCCTCTCCTTGGGCTTCCATCAGGCACAAGTGGTTTTAGTAAAGTACCTCAACCAATGGGACGGCAAGGCTGCAAAGGACAAGGTTCTCTGTACTTCAAATTAGATTCTGGACCTAGCAGTATCATTTGGGAACACATTAGAAGCCCTCAATCTCAGGGCCCAGTCCAGGACCAGAGGGTTTCTTTTTCACAGGCTCCCCAGGTGCATCTCATGCACATTAACGTTTGAAAAGCACGAGTCAGACATCATGCTAAGAGCGTATGGGGGAAGAGTAGTGAGTTCTCACAGAAGCTTTGTGTTCTTTTAAAAAATATAATTCAGACGGGGGGGGGACAGTAGACACCATTGAGAGAGGACACAAAAAGCCTGGAGGTAGTGGCACTGTGAGGCTATGTTCCAACCGTCTTAGCATGCTGCATGCCTATCATCCTATTATCAGCCACTTAGGAACTTAACTAGTGCTCCAAGGAAAGAAAAGCATGCAGACGAGCACAAAAATATGATTGATGATCCCAGTTTCCAGCCTACGACTTGCCATGCAAATTATAGTGCATGACTTCAGAGACCTAGTCTTCTGAGGGACAGTTCCCTTAATTTGTTGTCCAAGTGGTCAGCTCTGAAATCATATACATACAAGCAACACTGAGTGGACTTGGTATGTTGTACTTATATATTCATTTATTCATTATATACATACTAATAATTAAAAAGGGTGCCATGAAATTGAATTGGAACAGGGTATTGTATGGGAGAGGTTGAGGACAGAAGGGGAGAAATGATGCAATTATATAAAATTAAAAATAAAAATGTGACCCCCATGGACGGTAATTCCTGGTAGGTTTGCCGTGAGAGGTGGGAAGTTGTTCTAGAAGCTTTTCAACTGTTGAACATTAACAGTGTTTTGTAGCCCTCTGACAGCAAGTGGGACCTTAACCTGTGGTTTCTGCTGAGGACTTGGGTTGATGACTCAGGTTGGAAAGAGGACAGCTAGCTGATGGCTCCCCACTTTCCCAGGATGCCTTTGCCGTTGCATTCCACTGGAGTGGCTCGGGCTGCGTTGTTCACCGCTGCTGCCACTGATTTGGGAAATGAGAAAATGTGGCCATTTTTCACATGAAACCCACATCACTCTGGCAGCCATCAAGGAAGACAGTGATTACAAGCAACTTATGGGGCATGTTGAGCATGAAAAGACTCTATTAAACATTTGAAATTTACATCGGCTTTCTTTTTAATGTGTCTTCTTCTCATTCGTGGGTACCCATCTTTCTCCATCTGGCTCTAGGTAGATGAGTTTACTTGCTCGTGGAAATGTTTGGACTAGTTATGTTCTGAGAGGTTCCTTACAAAATGCCTGTGTTGGTGGTAACTGGAAGGCTGGTAACCAGTTTCAACCAATCAGGAATTCTTGACTTTCTGTTGCCACATTGCTTAGGAGTAGGACAAAAGGCATAGGAATTTCTGATAATGAGAGTTATACTCCCCGGGTTTTGTCTCCCCCCAAATTCTTATGCAGGTAAAAAAAGTTCATGAAAAGTTTTAGTATTACCTGCTCAGTAAGATGTGGTCAGCATTAAAGGAGAGAAGAGCAATGCCAAGATTCCCTGCAGTCATGTCTACCCAAAATAACATTATTTATGCTCACACTGAGCTTCCTCTTCCAAAGTAAAGAGATGGGAATATATATTTAGAGCTGTTTCCAAGAAAAATCTTCCTACTTGGCAGTGCACTCTTGTCATTTTCTCACATAAATAATGCTGTTTGTATTCAGTGGCCACAGCCCATGCACTACAGATCCTCTGAGGAAGGCAGATAACCGAACATGGGTCAAATCAAGGTGGGAAAAATGAACAAGAACCCTGGGAACACTGGGACTCAGTAGACTCATTTCATGTCCACTGGGGAAGTCATTTGACTAGTTTCTTGTTTTCCTGTACTGCACTTGGACTCTCCCTCTCCCCTCTTACGATCTTCATGGAGTCCTTAATTACCACCTCTTAAGTAACTTCACTCACCAGTTTTAAAAACAATTTTGGGTTCTGGAAATTGTATTTTCCCAAGATTCTCATATTTCTCAACCTCCTGTTCTCCATCTTTCTCTAGAAGTACCTGGTACAAAAGACCAGTGCAAAATCTATATGATGTAAGTTCATGCAGAGAGAGGGATACAGAAATTTGTTCATGGAAAGTTCTTTGCTTTCTTTGGGATCTTAGAGAGGTGACCTATTTTCATTTCTGCATTCATATGACAGTCTCTGAGTGATTCTGAAGTTTTGAGAGACTGTCAGGTATGCTAGCTAAGCTTCTGAAAGCACACTTGCAGTTGAGTGTCCTTGGTGACCACTTAAGCATGGCTACTAGGTTCCCACATGAGAAATCTGAAATGTGGCCCTTCACACCATGACCCCCATCCTCCCAGTCCACCTTTACCTCATGGTACCAATCCACATTAACCTTGCATCCAAACGCATCCATTCACATCTCTGAGGATAGTCCTGTAACTCTGCAGAAGTTCCTTGCAGAATTTCTCTTCCAATGGGGCAACTTTTCTTTTGTCTTCCAGTTGTAAATCCCCATACATCCTTAAGACTCAGCTTTTCCATGCAGCAATGTAGGCTTCTAAATTCCTGACTCAAGATGCTCACTGCCGCAAGTGGATATTTCCCAGGTGATGATCCTCACATAGGCTTTAGTTGCTAGATATGTGCTGATATGTGTATACTTGACTATATGCCCGTGTGTATAAATACGTCCCTACTTTAAAAAGTAGCTTTTTTCATAGGCCAAATAACCTGTAAGATAAAAGAACTATAGGAAACAACTTTGGTCTTTCTTTCAAAGCAGCTTGGGAGCCTCGTAAATTGCTTTGGCATATTATTGTGGGCATAGACTTTAAATTTCTTGTATAAGCCATGGCTAGTAACAGTGCACAAGAAAGTTTGTATCATGTCCTCAAAGAGGTATGTTACCTGCTTTACCTGTTGTATCTAATCATAATCAAATTACATCAATTTTTGGAAGGAAGGTGGTGAAGAATCTACAGAGCAAAAAAAGTCAGAAGTCTGTCTTTTCCCCTATCCCTCCCTCCTGTCCTCTTTCTCTACACTTGGGCTTCATCTGATTAACTCTGCTTTATATCTGCTTAGATCATTCATAATTTTACACAACTGTTTAGTATACTAAAGCACTTGAGAACAATTTGTGAAGAGGAAATTTCCCTGTGAGTACTTCATAACGAGAAGAGCATCTGTAGATACAAATCTAACAGCAAGGCTTTTTATTAGTAGTAATTCATTGAACTCAATCCTTATGCATGATGATTGACCCATGAAATCTATCTAGACACTCAGAGTCACAGGGCCTGAGGGAACCTGTTTCTGGCAAGCTACAGGCGTAATTAATTCTAATGTCTTGCCAAGTCCAAGCTTACCTTAGACCACGCATTTCTGTAAGGAGGTTCTACCTTCTTTGGAGACAGCAGAATTGAGGCCAACACAGGCCCCATTATAGGCTCAGGGGTGCATAACCAAGGACCGTAGCGACAGCCACCCTGTGGTGGGTAGGACAGGGCGAACTCTGCACAGGAGGCACTGTCAGATACAATTGGCCAGTGGGGCCCTCTTTGCCTGAAAAGTGATAGGAATTATTGTGGAAAGCATAGAAAATGTCCTCTAGGTGGCACTAGAGAAACCCAAAAGGACTTGAAAATGCCTGTGGGATTAAGGAGAGGGAAATTCTGATTTCCAAGTTCTGGCAATCTTGAACTCTTGCCGATATAGCCAATGGACGTGGACTCTTCGGCACCCACAGTTAAGCTTCTCCATTTCTGTATCCAAGTTCCTGTGTGGAAACCTCTGCAGGCAGAGCACTTGATTCATTACTCTCTCTTTTCAAGCTTCCTCCCACTCCATTTCTTAGCCAATAAGTCTTTCTGGGTGAGAGGGAGCATCTGGGAACTTGACATTGCTCTTTGGTTTCTCTGCCTGCACGCAAATAGATAGCAAACTGCCAGCCGAACAGCAGGCCCGGTTTCTCTGATCTGTTCTTCTTCTAGTCTTAGAGGTGCTCACGGACTCCTCTGTGTTTAGGTTCTAGAATGGTATATCTGAGGGACTGGGGCACATCTCTTGTCCTGTTGCTCAAACACACTGAGACAAGCCTTACCTTGGTGGATTTCTTTGAACTCACACTATCTGGAAGAACAAGTAGATGAATAATATGCTAATGTGGGCATCATCTGAACTGTGCAGATATTAGTTTATCCAATTTATTTGGGATGCTACCATTTCAAAGCTCCAATAAGATGATGCATCTTTTTCCTTCCTTCTGGTTTATTTTTCTGACAACTCTTCCTTCCATATTAAGAGTAGTCTTTAGTCAAATGGACCCCTTATTTCCTGAAGGTCACAGAGCAGGAAGACTCAGTATGTACAGATGCATTTTTGAAGCACTGAAAAGAACAGCCTGCATTCATGGGTGGCTCTCCATTCCCTGCAGAACTAGGTCTTTTGTCTTGGGTGCAGGTGCTAGAGAATTCTGTGGCCTTACCCCATCTAAAGGAGCCAGCCTTCTGTGTTCTTGCTGCTCCCCCTTGCTCCTGGTATTTGGTTGTGTGGAAGCTCTTACACTTTACAAATATGTACTACTGCTTTATCCACTGGGATTTCACCCTTGCTTTCTTTTGTTGAAATGACCTGCTGACATTTACGATGCTTCATTTGGAGGGGGTGGGATGGGGAATATGGCTATGAACTTTCTTCTTCTGAGTATTTTTTTTTATCTAATCCTCTGTTTTGCTGCTCAATGTATGTATTTTCTGCCACTATCACTATTTGTTGGCATACTTGTTTTCATCAAAGTCTACAGATGCCAAGAGATGAACCTCGTTTAATTTACACCCCTTACCCCGTATTCCCAAGGCCAAAGCAAAAAGCAGGCACTCAATAAATGCTTATTGAATCTACCTATTAGGCTCCTCAAAGAGTGCTTCCTTCAGTTTGGGTTTATGAAGGTAATAGCATATTTGCTAGGAAAACTCAGTCAACAATTTCTCATTTGATTGGGCAATATATACTTTTCCAATTTTCACCAACATTTAACTTTCCAGGACTTCGCAGGAGTCTAGAGTTGTGCTCCTTCTCTGCCTCTTAGAAGGCCCCACCCATTCAAGGTCAAACGATTCAAGAAAAGAATTGGAGATTTGGTTAGCTTACTCTATGAAGGGAAATTTAGGTGTAAGCATCATGTTGGCTTCATGCTGGCATGAAGCCATGGAGTTCTGATGGCGGTGCATTCCATTGTAACTCCAGTGTTGGTGACAGGGTTGTTGGAGAAAGATTTCCACACTTCCCATTTGTTAAAGATCAGATAATTTAGTGATTAAGTGTTTTGAAGACTCAAAAATCGTCTCCTCTCATCAAGTTCATCTCCTAAGATGATGTTGAATATAATGTGTTGGGGGATAAAAGGTTGCTTTCTAATCACTTTCTCCTCTAAGTTAGACAATTATTTCCATGTCAATGGATAAAGGGAAGTTGTATGACCAGGAGAAATGCCAAAGGAAAAAGGTAATTGACCTTGGCCAGGTAGCTCACCATGTTCTTATTTTGAAGGCTGTGGGTTTACTGGGGGAAAACATCAAGTTTCTCTTGTAATAAAATTTCTGTGGAGCATCAAATTATTATAAAGTTGATATGTCTATCAAATTTATGCATCAGTAGATGCATAAAGGACAGGCCTTGGACCTGGCATGCTTAGTAAAGATCTCCTCTAATGGTTTTACATTAGTAATTTGGAATTGACCATCATGTTTTATTAATCTTGTGACACTTAAGGAAAGTACTTACCATTTCATCTTTCTATAAATGATTCCTAAAGGATTTGCATTCTAAAAACGCCACAGGCGGTTTCTCAGGAAATTGGGAATCAACCTACCTCAGGATCCAGCAATACCACTCTTGGGAATATACCCAAGAGAAGTCCAATCATACTACAAAAGCATTTGTGCAACTATGTTCATAGCAGCATTGTTTGTAATAGGCAGAACCTGGAAACAACCTAGGTGCCCCTCAATGGAAGAATGGATCAAGAAAGTGTGGAT